>CM060920.1:558158860-558758860 GCA_030737875.1 Allium sativum | reverse complement strand
CTCGTTCGATAATTTTTGTTGGTTTGTATAACTAAGGTCAAACAGAATTATTGATGTGAATAATGTACACAGCTCTTTCGACTTGAGAGTACTGTAAATCTTCAATATAAAAGCTCCACTTTGATTATAGTCAAGTCATGGTACATCGTCCATTGAGTGACTATAGTTGGGTCGGCCGGAAATATTGGAATTGAAGCACCGCTATTTAAGAGAGGACTCGTCTCCTCGGATATATGAGGTTAGTATCAAGGTTAACTCAAGTCAATCTAAAGTCAAAATCTCTGGCTAGAGTAGTTCAATTAATAATAATTTTTATTGTTAAACCAAGGACTCTTTGTTTGGAGTATAGAATTGAATGGGGATGATGATGATATTTTGACCATTACCAAATTTAATAAGTCCAAAGCAATATAGTTTTGACGAAGGGGATTAAGGTAAATAATTGTTAAAGTGGGCAACGCTTATTAAATTAAAATGAGATTTTTTTAAGAAAATGAGTAAGCGATAAATTTGTCCATAATGTCACACCACCTGCTAAGTGAAGTGTGAACATTAACGTTCAAATTGTCTAACATTAATCGTTGACTAAATTTACAGGGTCACACAATCGAAACGGTGATTTCTCTTAAGACCTTATGATCTAATTAATTTATAATTATTATAATTTGATTAAATCAATTAATATTAGGAAATATTAATTATGAAATTTGAATCTGATATGATAAATAGAGTTATTGCATATATTTATAAAAGTTATGAATATATTGATCGATATGAGATATCAGTGACACTATATGCTGAATATGATTGTACATATTTAATTTGGGTTAAATGGGCTTACAACCGATGCATTTTTAGGGCAGAATTATGTTGGTTTAGTAAGAGGAAAGTGTAAGCTGCTGTACATGAGATTAGAGATTTAAGATGGGTGGCTAAGATCTACAAATTAATATAGATGTATGTATATACATGTATATATATAGACTAAATTAGTATAGATTTACAAATTATTTATATGTGTAATTGTATATATATGTTTGTATATCATTTGTATTTAATCCAAAAAAACTCTTATGATGATTCATACTTATTATGAATCATAAAATATAAAATTATTTTATTAAATATGTAACATTTTATTATTATCTAATGATTTTGTGAATTTTTTATTATGTATATATTAACTAATATCTCAAAATTTTGATTTTATAATTTTTATATTTGATGCACCATATAATAAGATTACAGTAAAATTTTCAGATTTTTTAAAACTTAATTTATTAATTTTAAAAATAAATTTGTTTTGCCCTAAATTAATTATTTAATAAAAAATATAATTTCTATTGTGGAAACTCTATAATTTTTTATTAAGCCTTGTATATGTATTTGAAATCTTCAGAAAAGGTTTCAAAATTTTTAAATTTTGTTTACTATTTTTAAATTTAATTCAGTTTTGAACTGCAATTAATTATTTAATTAAAATATAATTTTGATTGAGAAAATTCTAAAAATAATTTCACAATGCAAAATATGTCTCAAGTAAGCACAAGTTTTTTTTTAGAATTTTAAATTTGTTTTCTAATTTTAAGAAATAATTTTATTATTGACTATTATCAATTATTTGATAATAACAATTATTTTAGTTGTAAAATTTTCTGTAAATTAATCTTGATCCTAAAATGTATTTCCATATTTTCTTAAATCATCAAACTTGTAATTTTATCATATGATTATTTTATATTAATTTATTATGGCAGAAACTGTTTTATTTAATAGTATATATATATATATATATATTCATATAAATATATATTCATATACATATGTCAATATCCTATTTTGTATATTCATATACATATGTTAATATCCTATATTTGACATATTATGCAAGCACATATTTAAACAAACTACAATACACATAAAATGAGCTAATGTGTCCATTGCAATGTAAATCTCAACATCCATATACGATCATGTTATACCCTTCATGGAATATGATGTTACACACACACACACATATATATATATATACACATACTTACATACATACATACATACATGTGTGTGTATATGTATATGTATGGTTCACATATATGTATACACATATTATATATATGTATATATATGTATGTATATATATAACAAAATTAAATAAACTTCAAACTATAATTTGTACAGTTAGAATATATATGGACATAGTAATAAACCTTGCAATGAATAAAATATTAATTAAAGAAATTTAATGTGTCCGTCAATTCAAATTAAAGAGGGAAAATGAAAGTATTCTCTTTCCATTTAATGCAGTTAATAATCATAATTAATTATTGTTTTAGGGAAAGAAATGAAAGGTTTTATTCCTTATAGAATAACTAAATGTTAAGTGTATCTTATACACTATACATTTGAAATTAAATCTTCACTTTAACTAACTTAAATAAAATAAATGATTTTATTTAAAAACAAAATTAGAAATGTTAAATTAGGCTTCGAAGGCACAACTAAGATTCATTAGAGTAAAAAAATTTGAAATTCACCTATATCTTCTACTACGGGATGCCCTAGTTCCTACAATGGTATCAGAGCCCAATAACCTATGTGGTCTAAATTAGTAATGTTAGGGTTAACTAGTTAATCTTACCCATTAAGTATGATGTCTACAAAGGTAATATCTAGGATTAGAATTGGGTAATCAACTAACCTGTCCTACTTGGTTGCCGGTCTGGCCTGAAAGGTGAAGTGAGCCCAAAGGTTACCCCTAATAGAAAAGGCCCAAACTTAATTTAGGCCATGGGGTAATTTTCAAAATTGTTTTGAAAATTAAAATTAAATATTTTTAAATTTATTTGTTAAATTTACAATGAAATATGTTTATTGTAAAAGTTATAATGTAACGTATTTTTCAAATGTTTAATAAAACAATTCACGTTAATTTCAAATTTCAAATTTATTAATAAGATTAATAAAAATAAATAAATTAAATAAGTTAATTAATGAACATGAGCATGTATTTTTTATTGAGATATACGTTATGTTATATTAATTTGTTTAAAATAACATAAGTATACATGTATGTGTATGAATTGAAATTTGAGACCAATACGATTTAATTAAAATAGTTTAATTAGATAAACTAACTGAAAATGTTAATCTATAAAATTAATTGAATATGATTTAATTAATATAAAATAAAGGTGGAACCTAAAAGAAACCCACAATAGACTTAAGAATGAATATGTACGTAATTGTACATATATCGTGATTTTCGATGTGTCTGACACTTGAATCACGAGGGTAATTTTTAAGAATTACATTATTTCATAAGTCGATATCACTCAATTTAATGTTGTCCTCTACCATATATATATATATATATATATATATATTAAAAAATTACTTGCATGCTCCTTGGTTGTTAAGAAAACTCAAGCTAAGGAGATGTTATGTGTATGATTGTTAATATACTAAATAGACGAGGTAAGATAACGTATTTGTTAAGCAAATTCGAGGTACATATACTATCTTAGGTGTAACACCCCACGTCCATTAATGTCACTCACAAAGGGAATGCATCAATATCCATGAAGCGTTATTGTTTGTATAGAACAGATAAATTACAAGAATAAATAAATAAAACAACACAGCGGAAGATAAAACTTATTTTATTTCAACATAACTCAAAATGAGTTTACATAAGTAGTTTCCAAAGCCATTACAACAGGATCAGTAGTCTTTTTCAAAAACTTCAAGGTACAAAAAGAAGCAAATACTTAAATAACATAAATGCGTAAATCCCCATTGAGCATAAGCAAAGCCATAAATATGAGAGAGTCCTAAGCGATACATCTACTATCTTCAAGCAACTGAAAGAAATCGGCACTAAACTGTAGTATTCCCTCCTTGCAAACCTAAGGGGAGGGGGGGAAGGAAGAAAGAGGTGGAAAGAAAAGAGGGTCAGACATAAAGTCTGGCGAGTGCGATAACTTTAACAATATAATTATCAAAATAACTACGCTAAGGCATAAGCTGGAAAATAAGGAAAATGACTGTAAACAATTGGGTATGACAGAACAAAACGAGGAAATAAGGTGAACCAAGATATCGTTAAAGGCGCCCCTAATCACTATAAGATAATTACTACACTGCACCACCACTAGTCACCCTAAAGGTTGATCCCGCCAACATAACTTAACAATGATAATGGTAGTTTAGTGTACCCCAAGCTACCTTCATAGGTGTCGTCTGCCCTTATCTCCACTAGGTGTACCCGCTACCCCCATTCGATCGGCTCCCTAACTCGTAGATACCCGTGCTGGCCCCACAGTGGGGTGCATCACTCCCCAAAGTGGCAACCCGATACAACCAAAAATGCACGGCTTATATCTACACGATGCAACAACGTCTTACCTACCTGCCCGGGCCTACACACGCATATGAACCCGTTGGACTTGCGTTACCACCGCTGACCCGTTTTGACCTCTTACAATCAAATCCAGTACGCGTGTCCCGTCCTCGACTTGGGTCGAGCCCACAAAGATACTTAATGGGTTACTGGTTTGAAAAGGGCCCCCATGCATGACACAAGCTTTCCACATACGCTTGGTCCCTTCTAAGGTTTTTCCCCACTTAACCCTATTCTTAATCATGTCTTTTACATGTTTCAATCTTGGTTAAGTGCATCTAATCGTATTTCAGAATGCCACCCAAGGCACCCACTTAATTCCACATGCCACCCAAGGCACCCACTTAACCCCCTCATGTCCCACTACATTTTTATCTGGTTAAGTGTTTCTCAATTCATTAAGACTGTAACCTTGTAAAGGCCTCCCACATTAGACTAGCATTTGTGGCAGCTGGATTTGTCGGGCGGGTCTGGGCAGTCTTACACCACAAACGAGCCTAACCTCGTGTCTTTACAACTGTTACGCATTTAATTTATGCCAAAGACCTCTTACATTAGACTGGCATTTGTGGCAGCTGGATTTGTCGGGCGGGTTCGGGCAGTCTTACACCACAAAAGAGTCTAACCTCGTGTCTTAGGCGATTAATTATACCTAATTAATTACCCCCAATTTGAATTAATTTCCCTATTCAAATTGCCAATCAATTACAAATTTAACTATGTCCATAATTGACTCAATTATGTCCATCTATTTATGGTATATAAAATTATACCAATTAACATCACATTTAAGGCATTTATGCCAATTCTCAATATTAAATCTTTTAATATTTTCCCATTGCCCCACGTTGTACGTTCATTCGTTTAACGTAAAATATACGTTAGACTCAAATAGTCTAACTTATGGAATAAAGAGAAAACATCACAACATACATAGAATAAAAACTGGATCTAAACATAAGGGTGAACTTGCATGTGTGAATAAGGGTTTTCATCCAAAAACTTGCATAGGCCAAAGTTACAAACTTGCATAAACTATGGATGTCATAGATCTAATCATAGGGTGTAAACTTGCATAGGCAATAGTCAAAATCTTACATTACATGATTCATACTCCAATATGTATATACTTGCATATGTGATTTATACAACATAGACTATGATGTAAACTTGCATCTAACCCACACATGTCATAGCCTAACTTTAGATCCAATTTACACATAAAATAGATGTCAAGAAACATGTAAGGTTGTATATGATTCTCACTAACTTGCATATTGATTCAGATCTAAATTAACATCTAGACTTGCATACATACATACATATGATTTAACATATGAATTAGTTCCAACAACATAACCAAACTAGCGTATGAAACATCATTATGAATCATAGATTAACAACATAGATGATAACATCACAGCTTTACAACATAGATAATAACATCATAGAATTTATAACATAGATGATAACATACGGTCAATGATTCACAACATAACCATATAATCCAAATTATAGCTCAATCCAATTAAATTGTTAATTATCTTATTAAAGAAATTGAACTCACGAAAAGAAGGTCTTGCGTTCTGAAATCTGAGTTCTGAAATTGATTTAGCTCGCCTTTGTAGTAGATTCATTATTGTTTAGATTAGAGTTGAATAGAATTGAATTGATTAGATTTGATTTCCCTCTAGTTGGTGGCGGCTACTCTCGGTTACAAGATGACAGCATTACGGCCATGATTCAGATTTTAATTTGATTTTAGGGTTTGAGTCTACCCATGTTTATATAGAATTTCAATTTAATTATAGCCGTCGGATGATCTTAGGGTTAATCAAAACCACTTAGTCAGGATAGGGTGACACCACAGCCCTAATGACTCAGCAAGGAGTCAGAAAGGACTCAGCAATGAGTCACAATATGGATCAGACTGCACCAGAAAGCTGTGCAGGACTGCTGCTCGGCCTGGGCGCACTTGGCAGGTGCGCCAGTGCAGTATTTGTATTGGCGCACTTCCCAAGTGCGCCAGTGCAATTTATTTATTTATTCATTTTGTTTGTTTTTCCGCCTAACTTCATTCGTCCATATCTCCTTCATCCGGTATTCGTTTCCCGCAAACTCGAACTCTATCTCAACCAGAATTCCGAGACGAACACAATGGCACAACCCGTTTCCCTTAATTCTCATGTCTGAGATTAATTATTCTTTGAATTTAGTTAATTCGATTATTCAAAAATCTGGGGTGTTACATTCTCCCCTACTTAAAGGATTTCATCCTCGAAATCTCTAAGTCAAGAAGAACGTATCCTACTATCCAATCATCCATCTACTCAACCATCAACCACTAGCAACCATGGTCCTTAAAAGATTTCTAATGCTTTTCATATGCATATGCATTGTGTGTGTATATGTCCGTATACTAATGCTAAATCAGGCGGTCCACTGATTCAGTCGACCTCCTTAATGCAAATAATGATAGTGTCATGTTTCCATCATGTATACAAAGAATCCTATACATATCATCACTACATGTGTGCACAACCATCCATTTAAATGCAATATCCATATGATACACACATTCAATGTACATTCATTTTACTAAATACATCCATTTATATGCAATATGCAATATGAAAGTGACTGAGCCGATCTAGTGCCTAAAGTGTGTGTATATGTATCCACGAGCAACCACTAGCAAACACTTGCGTCCACATGCATCCATCATACATAACATGTCTCAAACACATGTTTCAACCATAGGATTATCCTATCTAATGGTCAAAGATACTAGCGAGAGGACATACTAAGGATAAAACAAGTACAAGCTAAGCGATAAAGGAGAAATTAAAAGACATACCCTCGAAAAGAAAAGGGTACAATGAACGCATCTTCTCTTCCGTCTCCCAAGTAGCGTTTCTCTCATCATCTCCCCATTGCACTTTGACTAGCTTGACCTCTCGATTCCTCAACTTCTTAATCTCTGACCCAAGAATGCACGTAGGAGCTCATCGAATCGTCGCATCACGCTCTATCTCCACCTCTCTAAGCAAGCTCGGCTCTACCACTTCCACGGTCTCATGCAAGCATTTCCTCAAATGTAATACATGGAATATGTCGTGTACACCACTAAGTCCCTCGGGCAACTCCACTCTATACGCCATCTGTCCAATCCTCTCCTTAATAGGAAACGGCCCTACGAACCTTGGTGCTAAGTTCCCAACTGACCCAAAGCGAACAACATTCCGTAATGGAGACACCTTGATAAAGACCATGTCCCCAATAACAAACTAAGATCTGTCCTCCTCTGGTCCGCATAAGATTTCTGCCTATCTTGCGCCGTCATCATCCTCCTTCGAATCAAATCGATCTTTTCCAAAGTCTCTCTAATCATATCGGGCCCAAGTAAGATCTTATCCGTAGATTCCCACCAACATGTAGGCAAACGACACGGCCGTCCATAAAGAGCCTCGAAAGGTGCCATGCCAATCGTAGACTGAAAGCTATTATTATATGCGAACTCTACCAAAGGAAGATGCTCCTCCCATGCACCTCCGAAGTCTAAAACACATAGCCTCAAAAGGTCCTCTAGAATATGATTCACCCTCTCGGTCTGGCCGTCCGTCTGAGGATGATATGCGGTGCTCAAACATAACTGAGTCCCTACCACCTCTTGCAAGCTCTTCCAAAATTCGCTAGTAAAGATAGGATCGCGATCGCTCACTATGCTAGAAGGAACACCGTGCAAACGAACTATCTCTCGAATGTATACGGAAACTAACCATGGAGCAGTCCTCTTACTCTTCACGGGAATGAAATGGGCGCTCTTAGTAAGTCTGTCTACCACGACCCAAATCCCCATATTACCCTTCCTCGATCTCGGTAACCCGTCAACAAAGTCCATCGAGACACTCTCCCACTCCCACTGTGGGATCTCCAATGGGTGAAGCAACCCACCGGGCTTCTTTTGCTCCGCTTTTACTTGTTGGCACACCAAGCATCTAACGACAAACTCTGCCACATCCTTTTTCATTCCGGCCCAAAAGTAAACTCGTCGCATGTCCATGTACATCTTGTCCCCGCCGGGATGAATGGTCATCTTCGAACGATGTGCATCATCAAGAATGGTCTTCCTCAGGTCCTCGTCTTGTGGTACACAAAGTCTACCGTCCCTACGAAACCAACCCTTATCATCTAGGGTATACCTACTAAGATGGAGCGATGACTCCCCCCTTATGAGCTTCTCTACTAACTCAACCAATTGTGGGTCATCTTGTTGTGCCTCACCAATCCATCCCAAAAGCGTAGGTCTGACCTTTAAGGATGCTAGCAAATCGGGTACAAAGTCAATGGAAGGTGTAAAGTCAAACATAGAGATGAACTCTAAGCTTCGCCGCTCAACAAACAACGGACTCAAGGACAATCTTTTCCTACTTAAGGCGTCTGCCACAACGTTATCCTTGCCAGGGGTATATGCTATCTCGAAATCGTAGGACGCTAAGAATTCCATCCACCTTTGTTGCCTTAAGTTTAAGTCCTTATAAGGGAACAAGTATTTTAGCGATTTATGGTCAGTGAACAATTCGAATTTTTCGCCAAGAAGTTATTGGCGCCAAGACTTAAGCGCGAAAACAATAGCGGCCAACTCTAGGTCATGCGTAGGGTAATTTCTCTCATGTACTCTCAAATGCCTTCCTCCATAGGCTATTACCCTTCCCTCTTGCATTAAGACTGCTCCTACTCCTGTCCCACAAGCATCGGTATAAACAGTAAATGGCTTACTCCCATCTGACAACACTAAGACTGGGGCTATGGTCAAAGCCCTCTTTAAACGTTGGAACGCATCATCACAATCTACGTCCCATGTAAAAACTAGGTTCTTCTTCGTCAAGCGTGTGTAATGGGGCTGATATTTTTGCGAAGTCCTTGATAAACTTCCTATAATAGCCTGCCAACCCCAAGAAACTCCTCACCTCGGTAACATTTTTAGGGACCTTCCAATCTTGGATGGCTACCACCTTCGCGGGATCCACAGCTATCCCTTCTTTGGAAACCACGTGCCCTAAGAATCGTACTTCCTTCCTCCAAAAGTGAAATTTAGAAAATTTAGCTTTAAGGTTATGCGCTCGAAGGGTCTCCAACACTTCCCTAAGATGTAGGGCATGCTCTTCCTCGCTCTTAGAAAAGACCAAGATGTCATCCACAAAGACCACCACGAATTTATTAAGGTACTCCCTAAACACCCTACTCATCAAGTCAACAAAGTATGCGGGGGCGTTTGTCAAACTGAAGGGCATCACAAGCCATTCATAGAAACCGTCCGGAGTCCTAAAGGCAGTCTTCTCTATGCTATCCTCAGCCACTCTCAACTGATGGAAACCAGTGGCTAAGTCCAACTGCGAAAATACTGAGGCGCCAACTGACTGATCAAAGAGATCGTCAATCCTCGGCAATGGGTGCCTATTTTTCTTAGTAAGTTTATTAAGCTCTCTATAGTCAACACAAAGTCTAAGGGACCCATCCTCCTTCATGGAAAATACTACTGGGGCACCCCACTCCGATATACTACGTCTTATGAACCCTTTCTCAAGCAACTCCCCTACTTGCTTATTGAGCTCCCTCCTCTCACGAGGAGCCATGTGGCGCACTGGCAGAGATACTGGTTTTGCATTGTCTACAAGATATATACGAAAGTCTATCTCACGTTTTGGGGGTAGACCCCTCACCTCATCAAAGACATCGACATATTCACATACTATACAAATAGAATGTAAATCATCATTGGATGCGTCAAGTGACTCAAGATAACTAAGCATCGCCGATCCTCTAGGGTCACAAGAAATATCAAGGGTCTTTCCACTATGAGTCAACAATTTTACTACCCTTCGTTCACAATCTAGGATGCGCCATATCGGGCTAGCCAATCCATCCCTAGAATCAACCCATAGCCCATTAAACCAAGCACAAAAGCATTACATTCAAAACC
Source organism: Allium sativum (assembly GCA_030737875.1). Classification (NCBI taxonomy): domain Eukaryota; kingdom Viridiplantae; phylum Streptophyta; class Magnoliopsida; order Asparagales; family Amaryllidaceae; genus Allium; species Allium sativum. Next base: position 558,748,478 of record CM060920.1, on the reverse strand, counting down.
AATGCCTAAGATAGACAATCTCAAATCCCTACAAACCATGGATAAATGAGCTGACCTACCAATAGGATTTGAGACTACAATGGGATCCACAACAAGACTAGTATCTAAGTGCAGTGTTTCAACTAATGATGTAGAGATAAACGAATGTGATGCGCCAGAATCGAATAAGGTACGGACAGGATGATCAAATAGAAAAACTAAACTCTCAACGGAAATGTTTCTACCTCGTTCTTGCAGCGGTGGGACCGCGAGAGCCTGGACTTGCTCCCTTGCCTGCCCCGGTGCCACGAGAGCCCGAAGCTGCCCTCCAGAAGTTCTTTGCCCTTGCCCCTGTTTCCTTGGGCAGTCCTTAACTAGGTGACCTGCCTCTCCACAGTGGAAACAACCAGTCTTCTTCTTTTTCCTACAGTCTTTACTCAGATGGCCTGGTGTCCCACAATTAAAGCACTTCTTCTTTCCTTTGCCATTATTGTTCTTCCCGCCTTTCTTGTTTTGTTGTTGTTGCTGCGGTTTCTTTTGATCCCCTATCTTCTCGGGTGCCTTATTAGCATTGGCGCCCTTCTCCTCTTCATGCATAAGCGCCTTATCAACTAGCCTCTCAAAGGTGGCCCCCATAGGGATGTGGGTCATAGCTAACCCATGTAGTGGCTCGTTCAAACCCATAACAAATCTCAGGGCCTTCTTTTCGGGTGTATTCACCAATTCCAAGCCAAATCTCGCCAACTGATTGAACTAATTGACGTATTCTTTCACTGATAGATTCTCTTGCTTTAACGCCAAAAACCTTTCCATATACAAATTCTCTTCAGCCCGTAAGAGAAACTTTGCCTCAAACCTATGCCTAAAATCTAGCCATGTATCAATTGGACGCTCTCCATTAGTGACCTCCCACCAAAACGAAGCTTCATCCTTCATCAACCAAGCAGCCAATTGGACCTTCTTACAATCATCCAAATCGAAAATGCCAAACAGATCCTCCACTTCTTTCAACCAATTTATAGCTTCAATGAACGTTTCAGTCCCACTAAATGATTTTCCATCCATCGAACGAAAGTCTTTACATATCTTGGAGAAAGTATCTCCACGCGGAGGAATGACTGGAGCTAGGGGAGGAGGAGGAGGAACGTTGGCCCTAGCCTCGAGATATTGACGAAACCAACTGGGTACATGAACACCCTCTGGTATCTCAGATGCTCCAAACATGCTGAAAAGAAAAAGAAAGAGTTTTAAAACAAGGGTAGTGAAAGAGAGATGTATGGCTTGCGGGGATTATGCTCTTTAAAGTAAACTTTCCTTGAAAAAAGCTTCTTTAAAACAAGTTTTTGAAAATACTTTCTAGGAAAATAATACTTTTGAAAACACTTTTCAAAACTTTTTATCTGTTCTTGTAACCATAACTCTGATACCACGTGTAACACCCCACGTCCATTAATGTCACTCACAAAGGGAATGCATCAATGTCCATGAAGCGTTATTGTTTGTATAGAACGGATAAATTACAAGAATAAATAAATAAAACAACACAGCGGAAGATAAAACTTATTTTATTTCATCATAACTCAAAACGAGTTTACATAAGTAGTTTCCAAAGCAATTACAACAGGATCAATAGTCTTTTTCAAAAACTTCAAGGTACATAAAGAAGCAAATACTTAAATAACATAAATGCATAAATCCCCACTGAGCATAAGCAAAGCCATAAAGATGACAGAGTCCTAAACGATACATCTACTATCTTCAAGCAACTGAAAGAAATCGGCACTTAGCTGTAGTATTCCCTCCTTGCAAACCTGAGGGGGGGGGGAAGGAAGAAAAGAGGTGGAAAGAAAAGGGGGTCAGACATAAAGTCTGGCGAGTGTGATAACTTTAACAGTATAATTATCAAAATAACTAGGCAAAGGCATAAGCTAGAAAATAAGGAAATGACTGTGAACAGTTGGGTATGACAGAACAAAACGAGGAAATAAGATGAACCAAGATATCGTTAAAGGCGCCCCTAATCACTATAAGATAACTACTACACTGCACCACCACTAGTCACCCTAAAGGTTGATCCCGCCTTACAGAACTTAACAATGATAATGGTAGTTTAGTGTACCCCTAGCTACCTTCATAGGTGCCGTCTGCCCCTATCTCCACTAGGTGTACCCACTAACCCCATTCGATCGACTCCCTAACTCGTAGATACCATGCTGGCTCCACAGTGGGGTGTATCACACCCCAAAGTGGCAACCCGATACAACCAAAAATGCACGGCTTATATCTACACGATGGAACAACGTCTTACCTACCAGACCGGGCCCACACACGCATATGAACCCGTTGGACTTGCGTTGCCACCGCTAACCCGTTTTGACCTCTTACAATCAAATCCAATACGCATGTCCCGTCCTCGACTTGGGTCGAGCCCACAAAGATACTTAATGGGTTACTGGTTTGAAAAGGGCCCCCATGCATGACACAAGCTTTCCACCTATGCTTGGTCCCCTCTAAGGTTTTTTCCCACTTAACCCCATTCTTAATCATGTCTTTTACATGTTTCAATCTTGGTTAAGTGCATCTAATCGTATTTCAGAATGCCACCCAAGGCACCCACTTAATTCCACATGCCACCCAAGGCACCCACTTAACCCCCTCATGTCCCACTACATGTTTATCTGGTTAAGTGTTTCTTAATTCATTAAGACCGTAACCTTGTAAAGACCTCCCACATTAGACTGGCATTTGTGGCAGCTGGATTTGTCGGGCGGGTCCGGGCAGTCTTACACCACAAACGAGCCTAACCTCGTGTCTTTACAACTGTTACGCATTTAATTTATGCCTAAGACCTCCCACATTAGACTGGCATTTGTGGCAGCTGGATTTGCCGGGCGGGTCCGGGCAGTCTTACACCACAAAAGAGTCTAACCTCGTGTCTTAGGCGATTAATTGCACCTAATTAATTACCCCTAATTTGAATTAATTTCCCTATTCAAATTGCCAATCAATTACAAATTTAACTATGTCCATAATTGACTCAATTATGTCCATCTATTTATGGTATATAAAATTTTACCAATTAACATCACATTTAAGGCATTTATGCCAATTCTCAATATTAAATCTTTTAATATTTCCCCATTGCCCTACGTTCGTTCGTTTAACGTAAAATATATGTTAGACTCGAATAGTCTAACTTATGGAATAAAGAGAAAACATCACAACATACATAGAATAAAAACTGGATCTAAACATATGGGGTGAACTTGCATGTGTGAATAAGGTTTTTCATCCCAAAACTTGCATAGGCCAAAGTTACAAACTTGCATAAATTATGGATGTCATAGATCTAATCATAGGGTGTAAACTTGCATAGGCAAGTCAAAATCTTATATTACATGATTCATACTCCAATATATATATATATATATATATATATACTTGCATATGTGATTTATACAACATAGACTATGATGTAAACTTGCATCTAACCCACACATGTCATAGCCTAACTTTAGATCCAATTTACACATAAAATAGATGTCATGAAACATGTAAGGTTGTATATGATTCTCACTAACTTGCATATGATTCAGATCTAAATTAACATCTAGACTTGCATACATACATACATATGATTTAGCATATGAATTAGTTCCAACAACATAACCAAACTAGCATATGAAATATCATTATGAATCATAGATTTACAACATAGATGATAGCATCACAGCTTTACAACATAGATAATAACATCATAATATTTGCAACAAAGATGATAACATACGGTCAATGATTCACAACATAACCTATAATCCAAATTATAGCTCAATCCAATTAAATTGTTAATTATCTTATTAAAGAAATCGAACTCACAGAAAGAAGGTCTTGCGTTCTGAAATCTGAGTTCTGAAATTGATTTAGCTCGCCTTTGTAGTAGATTCGTTATTGTTTAGATTAGAGTTGAATAGAAATGAATTGATTAGCTTTGATTTCCCTCTAGTTGGTGGCGGCTATTCTCGGTTACAAGATGACAGCATGACGGCCATGATTCAGATTTTAATTTGATTTTAGAGTTTGAGTCGACTAATGTTTATATAGAATTTCAATTTAATTATAGCCGTCGGATGATCTTAGGGTTAATCAAAACCACTCAGTCAGGATAGGGTGACACCTCAGCCCTAATGACCTCAGCAAGGAGTCAGAAAGGACTCAGCAATGAGTCACAATATGGATCAGACTGCACCAGAAAGCTGTGCAGGCCTGCTGCTCGGCCTGGGCGCACTTGGTAGGTGCGCTAGTGCAATATTTGTATTGGTGCACTTCCCAAGTGCGCCAGTGCAATTTGTTTTTCCACCTAACTTCGTTCATCCATATCTCCTTCATCTGGTATCCGTTTCCCGCAAACTCGGACTCTATCTCAACCAGAATTCCGAGACGAACACAATGGCGTAACTCATTTCCCTTAATTCTCACGTCTGAGATTAATTGTTCTTTGAATTTAGTTAATTCGATTGTTCAAAAATCTGGGGTGTTACATTAGGTGTTAGGGATTGCGGAATGGATCGTTAAGGCAAAACTAACACTAGGGGGGTAAATAGTGTTTTTGAGAACTTAAACAAATTTAAAACTTATATGATGTACTATATGAATCGCACACCACAGAAACAATCAAAGACACAAAGTCAAACACAGAGATAAACAAAAATAAAATGCAGAAAAGGAAAGAACACACCTGATTTTATACTAGTTCGGAATTGCTCCTACGTCCGGCCCCACTTGACGCTGGATTGCGTAGAGTTTTATTACTAAATCAATATCCAAATACAACCTCCCTGATTTCACGGCTATAAGGTAACACCGATTCCACACACTTGATCAAGTATTCTCTCCTTGATTTCACGGCTACAAGGGTTACACCACTTTCGTTCCTTGATTTCACGGCTACAACGAAAACTCCAATTACCCAAACACTTCCCAAATGATTACAATAGCCCTATAACTCTTCAATAGCACTTCGATTCAGTGAGTAATGAGTAGAGGTGAGAAGAGAAGAAGTTTTATATGAATAGAATTGAATTCGGCAGAGTATAAGTGTAGAAATCATAAAAATAAGAAAATATAATGGAGTAAAGAAAGGAGATGAAGATGGAGAAGAAGAATGATGGAAAAATTCGAAATCAGCCCCTATTTATAAGATTTAAATGATTGCAACACTTCTAGAATGTTACAAATAGTGAAAAGACACTTCCTTTCAATTTTGAAAAAATGACAGTTATATGTCGACATTGACATATATGTATATCGACATATCCTTATTCAATATTGATTTTTGAGCATTTTTCAAGTGTTTTGGTATATATATATATATATATAATTCTGGAAATTCTTGAATTAAAACATAATGTTGTAAATGAATATTATAAAGTAGAAAATCATATGAAAACATAAATATAAACTATATAAACATATTTATAAAATTATAGAGTTTAAAGCTATATAAATATAAAGTATAAATATATAAAACTTATAAAGTATAAACTTATAAAACTTAAGTTTTAAAATCAAAGTAAAATAGAGAAGACAGAGTCTGAAGATAGAATTTGAAAGTAGAATTTGAAATCAGAATTTGAATTTGAATTTGAACCTGGAGTGCTATTCATAGTCTTACATAAACTAGAATCTATTACTATATTTGTCTTGAACTCTTGAATACTCATGAGTCTTGAATCATCTATGAATACTAAATCTCTAGAAACTCTTAAACTGTACGATCTTCAATAATAATTCATGTATACAAATCCTGCATATGTGTGTGTGTGTATATATATATTCTAGATAAAAGTGTTAGTATATATTTTATAATCAATTAATATTGAAATAAGGTTGTTGTTATCAAAAATCCATTCTCTAACAATCTCCCTTTTTTTTGATGATGACAACCTTAGTTTATAAAATATCATACCTGTTGATGATGATCCTTCTAGTACTCCTCCTATTTATATGAATCCTATAAACTAATTCTATATTTTATAATTTCTCCCCCTTTGGCATTATCAAAAAGAAATTCTAAAATTACTTCCCCTTAATCCTGTAACTATCTAAATAATTCCTATACTAAAGTAAAATACTCCCCCTAAGTCCTAAATCTATAAAGTATTCCTCTTAATCTAAATATAATCCTATTATAATAGAACTTCCTAATTTCATGATTATAAATCATTAATACAAACCAATCAAGTATTTTAATTACATATGTTTGATGTCATATATACAAACCAAATCAAGCACACCATACAATATGTTTAATATATACATACATACATATATATGTATATATATATACAAGTTTTAAGTCATATAATCCAAATCAAACAAATTAAAACAAATCAATCGAGTCGTACCAAACAATTAAATGTTTCTTGGGACTTCTACCCATTCATCTTGTCAAGTGATTCGGTTTTTCTTGATGTCCTTCCATTCTTCTTCATTGTTGAGTGATACTTTGTTGTTTTCATCTCTGAAATGAGAAGAGATTGACCAAAAAATTACATCAAAGTGTTTTTCTTGATATTCAACCATTCTCATCTGAGTTAACTCTAGATGGCGCTGATTACGTAGTACTATGGAGAGGATTTTCTTGAAGGAATTCAGAGAATCTTCAAGATTTTATCTTATGTTATGAATTGGATTCTCCATTGTTTTAAGAGGAAATGAATAAGGAAGAAGGAGAATTGGAATAATGAATTTATCTGGAATAAATAGGCTTAAATAGGGTCTGGAATTCGTTGGATTTTAAATGGATATGAGTTAGTTATTTAATTTTAAAATTTAAAAAGATTTGAAAATCTTGCAGTTATATGTCGACATATACAATTATGTATGTCGACATATCCATTAAAAAATTTGAAAATTTTGAATCTTTTGATCTTATATTAAACTTTAAATAATTCTAAAGTTTTTACAGTAACTTAAAGATGACTTTGACATAAATAAAACTCCATTCGTTGCTTCATAGAAAGCAAATACAACTAACTAATTATGACACACTAAATACTAGATTCGAAAGCAAATATAAGCGAATACATAAAGATAAATTAAACTAGATAGACTAATTTTCAAATGATGACGAGGAAGGTGAGATTCCAAGCTTTCTTCCAATCTTGACCATGAACTTAGACATTTTTGAAAAGTTCTTCTTAAGCTTCTTTTGATTGTTAACATTTTTTACTTGATTTCGAACAATCGTATCTTTGGAAATGTGTCTGGTGTTGGTTGGACACTCAATAATTTCTAAAGAAGTTTCTTCTTCTTCGACTTCCATTGGCGCTTGTTCTTATTGCATTCGAGCTTATTTGGCTTCAAATGTCTCATATGGTTGTAAAGTGAGAGGAATTTGCCTGAGATGTATGTTTGATGAGTCAAACACTTTTCTTGGCACAAATTCTTCTCCGTGAAGATCAACTCCAAAGTATGTGAAAATGCGGGTGAGATAAACACCATAGTAGAGAGTGTTTTCTCTTGATGACAATTCTATGGGTTTGATCTCTTTTAAGATTATATCGGCCTAATTTATGTTATAGCCAGCCATAATAGCAAAGAGAACTTTTTGGACTTTGAGAGTTGGATTATTAAAGTTTCCGAAATGGGGAGTGATGGTATGTTGGAGGAGAAGGTTGACAATTCTTGTTTTTGGACCGAAAAAACGAAATCCATGTGAGCATCATCTTCAAATATGTCATGACAAGTCTCTAAATCTGTTTCATCGATAACGAAATCCGAAAAATTCGAGCCTATGCTTCTACAATTTAAGATATTACCCAAGACTTCGGTATCGAGAACTATTTGTGTGCCTTTGACGCTACTCCAAATTTGGTCTTCGTTGCCTTCATAAAATCCGCAATTAAGATTTGCATAGAACATTTTGACAAGCTTAGGATAACACACTTCGTCATTATCCCGTGAGTCAATTAGACTCAAGACTTCATTGTGTTGAAAGAGGGAGATGAGATCGTAAGAGGGATAATCACTAAAGACGGCGAAAGCACCCACGTTAACTTTAGCATTTGCTATATAGTTAACATAGGTTTTGATAGCTTCTTTGTCATTATGAAGATAACCTTTGATGGTTTTGGTTAATTTCAATTTCTGAGTTGAACTTGAGGAAGCCATAGAATTGATAGTTTTGAAGAGAATAGTATGAAGAATATTGTTTCAAATTGTGAATGAAAGGTAGAGAGAATAGGTGTATATATAGAAATTGATGGATATGAATTAAATAGGCACAACTTTTCAGAAGTTAATAATACCTTTTCAGACCTTGGGAGTTGGTGAAAAGTTGGAGGTAAGTTTGAAAGTTTAAATATTTGAAATTCAAATTTTAAATTTCAAATTTCTGGTTATATACATCGACATATAGACATATGTAAGTTGACATATGTACCTATTTTCAAAGAAATTTTGATTTTTGTGAAATGTGATTTAAATTATCGATTTATATTTCAAGTTTAATGATTTCCTGAAATAATTCTAATCTTAACAAACATCCAAAAAAATTATTTTATTTATTATTTATTATTATATTATTATTTTGAATTTCAAAATTCAAATATCAAATTTGAATTTCAATTTTCAAGTTTGAATTTTAAAGTTTTAATCTTAAAAACAAGGCAAACAAACAAAGCAACCATTCAACTAAAGAATATTTAAAAATTAATTAAGGCATACCTGTTTTTAGATCCTTTTCTTCAAAAATTTCTGAATTTTGAATAAACACATATTTGAATTTCCGGTTTTTGGCTCTTCATCACTTGATGATGAATCTGAATCATCTAACGTTGCTACGTATGCTATCTTTCTCTTCCTTGATGAATTGCTGTTGTCTGTTTGTCGAGTCGATTTATCTGGATTGGACACATTTTCCTTATATGGTCTGGTTTGTTGCAGTTATAACATCGACTATCATTTCTTCTTGAATTTCCTTGGTTATCATTTTGAAAATAATTTTTCCTTCTATATTTTAGAACTTTTCTAAAATGTCTTGTCATAAGGGTTGTTTCTTCATCATCTTCACAACTCGAGTCAGAATCATTTATTGTTGCTTTAAGTGCAATGGATTTCTTCTCAGTTGGCTTGTTTTCTTTTCTTTTATGTAATTGGACTTTAAAAGACATTAGATTTTTGATTAACTCCTCAATCTTCATTTCATTGACATTATTGGTCTCTTCAATTGCCAGAGCTTTCTGATCCCATTCTAGAATCAATGAACTCAATATTTTTCAACTTAATCTTCTTCAGAATAAATTTTTCCAAGTGCTGTTAATGAATGCACTATCTCTTGAAATCTGCAATACATATCGGAGATAGACTCATTCTCGTTCATTTTGAATAACTCAAACTGATTAGCTAACATTAATATCTTAGTTTGTTTAACTTTACTAGTTCCTTCATGAGTAACTTGTAAAGTTCTCCAAATTTCATAAGCAGTTTTACATACTGACACTCTATTAGACTCATTCCTATATAATGAACAAAATAACATATTCATGGCTTTAGAATTGCTTTATGCAATAGTCTTTTGTTCAGTTGTCCATTGTGCAAAAGCAGTTGTGTTGAAAACAAGAATTTTGATTAATGTCAACAAAGAGAAGAGCAATAAGAATAATGTCATGAAGTTAAGGTTATATATGTGTGTGTTGAGTCGTGTTAGAATTATGTTAAAAATTTATCCTCAGGTATAACACGAATATACAAAACAAGATATATATATATATATATATATATAAAAACACAAAGGCTTTAAAAAGCCATGACTGTACAGACTCAGCTGTACTAGTCGACTGGTGGAAATTCAACCAGTCGACTGGTCAGCTTGTCTCTATACAATAACGACTAGTTTTGAATGATTTTTAAATATAAGTGGTTTAAAGTATGATTCAACCAGTCGACTGATGATTTTTTGACTAGTTGACTAATTCGACACAGAAGTTTTTTTCATGAAGAGTCACCTTCCTTCATGAAGAGATTCCTCTTCAATTACGAATGGAAATGGATGCAACTTTTTGCTGAAATCCTTCATGAAGAAATTCTACTCTTCTACTACTATATAAACAACATAAACATGTTTTCCAAGTAACGATTTCTAATTCTATTCTATCTACTTTCTGGTTTGCTCTTCTATATTAATTGTAATTTAAAGCTCTCAAATTCAAGTTACTTATTGAATCCTTGATAACATTTCACATATCTTGATTCGACAAGCAACTAACTTCCTTCAATCTTTGCAAACATATTAAATACTTGAGGATAAGGTTATAGGAAGGGTGTACTTCATCGTCACTATTCCGTGTTGATTAGAGAACACATTCAAAAACCTTTGTAAATTGTGAAGTCCAGTGTGGGTGCTTTGTAACAACCCGTAAAATGCGAGCCAGTTTGAAAATTTTATTTTGGCAATTTTAGCGAATATTGATTATTTAAAATGAATTATTTTAAATAATATCGACGAGAAAATTTATTTCGAATATAATTATAGCGTGTATATTATACGCGTCGTCGTTAGAATATAAATATTTATATATAATTATAAATAGAATTGAAAATGGCGCGGTAGTTCGATAATTCGATTTCAAACTTCAATTTAATGTACCGGGTGCAAAACAATCCGGATTTTAGTGAAACCAAAAACATTAGGATCTATTTGATAATATCTTTCCAACGAATCCGAAAAATCGAAATTTCATAGCGGGAATCAAAAGATTTGTCCAGTTGAAAATTCTGAATAGTCGCTATGGAATTCAGGCCCTTAAAAAATGGACATTTTGCAAACGACCTCGGATTTCGACGAAACCAGTTTTGTTGGGTCCGTGATGTAAAGTTATTGCTAGGTTTCAAATTTCATAATTTTTCGAATCAATATGTGAGCGTGGCGAAGGAAAACGCGTTTGACCAGTTTCAGTTGATTTTAATCGACTGGAAAATGGCCATTTTTCCAACGGTCTCGGAATTCGACGAAACTAGTTTTGTTAGGACCGTATCGTCAATACGAAGCTAGAAAATATTTTTCGGGAATTTTCCTAGTTAGTATGTGACCCCGGTAATTTGAAATGTACGTTTAAAATTCAATATAGTAATTTAAATGTAAATTCAACGGAAACTGATCGAAACGATCGAATCAGCTTATGATACAAATCCCATCGTGTTCGGAATGGGGGTATTTAGCTTGGGGCGACAATCGTTGGGTTTGATTTGGAGTTCAGATGGTTAAACAAGTTAAATTGGAATTAAATAATATTATTATATATTATATATAGCAAGTCAAACCCTTGTTTCTTATTCCACTAGTCAACCCCGTTCATTTTCAACGCCTCCACTAGGAATTACATGCCGATTTTAATCCCAAATTGAAACCCTAAAATTTCGAAATTCAATTCGAATTAGAAGAGGATCCTAAAACGAAAATCCTAGTTCTATCTGAGATCTTCAAACCTAAAGTAGTTTGGTCATTTATGAAGGGACGAGGAGGTTGATTCGGCGATGGGAAGGGCTTCCGCTCGATGGCGATTTCAGGGAGCAAGGGGGGGGTGCGAGATGGTCGGGCTTCTGACCGGAGGTGGGCGACGCGTAGTTGAAGAGGGTGGCACCATCAGATCGGAGCAAAGATGCTCCAGGCGGCGACGCTTGTAAACCCTAGCTGTTGAAAGGGTTCGAAGTCCTCCAGGCGATGGCAATGAAAATGGTAAGGATTTTAAACTCAGTTTTAATAAATATAACAGTGTTTTAAATATCAGATTTTAATAAATATACATACATGATTTCTGAAAATGTACATACATTATCTTTGAAAATATATATAAAATATACCTTTGTTTTAAAAATATAAATATACACTATTTGAAAGAAGTAAAATATATGAATGTCATTGTTGTAGAATAAGTAAAATGTAATTGCTTTGAAAATTTAAATGGTATTGTTTCGAAAAAAAATACGAACTAGAACTTGTTTTTGAAAAGTAAGAACTAGAATTTGATTTTGAAAATATGACTTAGAATGTTGTTTTGAAAATATATACCGCATTGTTTTTGAAATAAAATATACATCGTTTTTAAAATAGAAATAGTAGAAGAAAAATATGATTTTTATATATTGAGCAGCAAAGAAAAATATGATTTTTATATATTGAACTTCGAAATAAAAATGTGATTTTTATATATTGAATAGCGTAGTAAAAAATTCGATTTTTATATATTGAATAGCGGGGTAAAAATTCGATTTTTATATGTAGTGGCTACGGGCGACGAAGCTGACGAAGATGCGATAACGACGAAGACTTCTCTAAATGAAGAGTCGTGATATTGGATAGCTATAGGTGAGAATTTCTCACCTTTCAATTTCATTTTCTAGTTATATATATATATATACTAGGATGCAGACGGTGCTTAGTAGCACCCGACACAATCGTCCACAGACCATGAACTTGTTTGTTTGGTTGCATAGATTAGTTATATGATTTGATTTGAATTTGGTTGTTTGGTGATTTTGATTGATGTGTGAATGGCGTGGGCCTTCACTAGACCGGGGATAAGGCTAGGCCTCGTCCCGTTTCTAGTATCGTGCCGTTATGCCGCCGAAATTTTCTAAAATATGTTAGAAAATAAAAATATCATTTTATTGTGTAAATGAATAATAGAAATTCATATGTTGGAATAAAATGTTTTATCGTTAAAAATATAATTTTTAACGTGAATATGAATATAGTGAAAGTGAATAAAATAAAATATTCATTTACAAACCGGACGGTTTGTTTATGTACACCTATTTGAAGGACATTGATTGGGGCGATAAATTTTACACATCGCCCAACAGCACAAATAAAATATGTGTTTGATTGTTTGAAACCCCACACGGGTGTTAGGATGAAATTTGAAGTTCACTCATCCTGATTGATTAAATATGTCGATCGATCGATTGACAGGCTGTTTTAAGCGTTAGATATCTATATTTGATGCTTATACAGTGTAGTGCACTTTGGTTGATGGTTGATTATTTTTCCATGCTATTATATACATGTGTTGTATGAAAATCCATATAATTAACTTTATATGGTAATTGATTGGGCCTCATTCCAATTTGAAAAATAAAGAATATTATAAAATAAAGGTTCATGTGTTGACAGTACTCATTCATTGAGATTGGTCATGTGTTGAACGAAATATTTTAGTAATAAAATTTACATCTTTATCAATATAAAATAAAGGTTCATGTGTTGACAGTACTCATTCATTGAGATTGGTCATGTGTTGAACGAAATATTTTAGTAATAAAATTTACATCTTTATCAATATAAAATAAAGGTTCATGTGTTGACAGTACTCATTCATTGAGATTGGTCATGTGTTGAACGAAATATTTTAGTAATAAAATTTACATCTTTATCAATATAAAATAAAGGTTCATGTGTTGACAGTACTCATCCATTGAGATTGGTCATGTGTTGAACGAAATATTTTGATAATAACAACTATTTTGAAAAAGAAATATTTGAAATAGAATATTTGAAAATTAGAAATATATGAAGCCGTGTTGATTAGATTGACGCCATTTTGACGTGAACGATATTTATATCGATTTTAACGATTTCGAAATGAAATGAATTGAAAACGATTTCGAAATGAAATGAATTGAAAACGATTTCGAAATGAATTGAATTGAAAACGATTTCGAAATGAGTTGAATTGAAAACGATTTCGAAATGAATTGAATTGAAAACGATTTCGAAATGAATTGAATTGAAAACGATTTCGAAATGAATTGAATTGAAAACGATTTCGAAATGAATTGAATTGAAAACGATTTCGAAATGAATTGAATTGAAAACGATTTCGAAATGAATTGAATTGAAAACGAATTCAAATTGGATTGAAAGCGAATTGAAATGAATTCAAGTTGAATTGAATAGAAATGAATTTTAAAACGAATTTATAAAGAAGAATTCAATTTTGATTTGAATTGAAAAGGAAGTTGAAATTGCTTTTGAAACGAATTTAAAACGATTTATAAATTTCATTTTAAATAGAAATCGACGAAATATATATTATATATATTATATATATAATATAATGGCCTGAATAGAACGCGCCGCGCCGCGGCAGTTCGCGAATTTCGACCATTTATTTCAAACGGACATTACGGGAGATCCGACCGTCGGATTCCCCTAAAACCGGAACCGTTGGGTTCGTATCGAAAAGAGCTTTCTAATGAATATTAGAAATTCAAAATCTAACGGTTGGATTTGGAGATACGTCCAAATCAAATTCGAAAAAGGTCGCTGTAAGTGCAGTTCGATGATCGTTGAAGGAAATCGACTGTACGGGCCTTGATAAAATTATTAAAAATAGTAATAATTTGTGTAAAATCATAAGAAATGATTTGAGAAGAATTGGGATGAAAAACTCCATATTTGAAAAGATAAAAATAGATTTTTATCAAAACGAACTAGTTTTGAACTAGAATTATAATTCTATTTATTTTTAAATAAATAAATCGAATTTGAAATGGTTTTGAAAATAACAAGAATTTCCAATGATTGCATTGGAGTGGATTTGAATCGAAATTGTCTTCGGAATATTTCGATGTTGGATTTCGTGACTATACAGATGTTGTTATGGAAATTTGAAAGATATAGATATTTATATATCGTTATTTCCAATACGATATCTATTGGTCGTAGAATTTGATATTGAATATAAGCCGATATATTTTCTATTCAGAGCCTTGTATTTAATATCAAATGTGATTTGGGTTTGTCGTGAATGGTGTCTTCACTAACACTGTTCTTGAACCCAGTTGAGAAAAGATTAAATCTTTTTATTTAGATTTAATGAAGTGTACCAATTAAATGATATTTAATTGGAATTGAATTGGTATTGATTTTTGGGTTTATCGTGAACAGTGTTTTAAATAACACTTGTTCTTTAACCCGATAATTAATGGAATGTGATTTTGGGTTTATCGTGAACCGTGTTTTAAATGACACTGATTCTTTAACCCAGTTAACGATTAAAACTAAGTGGAGTTTTAATGAATCTTTAATTAGATTGAAATAATCGAGAATGGAGTATCACCAGTTTTTCTCCAGGCGATAGTTAAATCTTTAATTAGATTTGAATGTGAAATGGTAATTGAATTTACCGATAACACTGTGGTGTTAGATATGAAGTATTACCAGTTTTACTTCATGGGATAAATAGGTTGGGATTGGGAAATTAAAACAAATGATTACTTCGGTAAGTTTCGTTAATCCCGGTTAGTTGAATCGAAATTCAAAAGAATAGAATAAAGAATAAATTCAAGGAATTTATCTTGGATAAAATTAATGGGAACCTTTCCCTATGAACGTGAAATTTAGAAACTAACTGTCGGTTAGCCAAGCAGAATGGTTTTCTGGATATTGATCTAATGTTGGTTTCGGCCTTCGGGGTTAATATTTGGGAAATTATTCTCTTGATTAATTTACGATTAGTGACTGATGAATTGGAATGAGGCGTATGTTGTGTTTGTCTAACACTTATTTAAAAATATACGCGAGTTATTCGGAAAGACCGGGTTTATCCCATTCTGAATAACTGATACGACGATAAGTCGAAGATGAAGACGGTGGTCGAAGACCGGAAGTCTTCACGTCGTTTGGGTAATTACTGATGATCTTGATTGGGCTGTACACCCAAGAAGATGGAAACAGTTAGTGATCGTCCAGACGTACTTGGAGATCGATGGATATGCGGGGTACTAGGTGCCTCCGGTTTCGTTCAAACCCAGAACGGACTTGTAAATGGACTGTGTGTCTGACATTGGATTTTAGTCCGTGTGATTGATCTCTATTAAATATATATCTGTTTGGCGGCGGAGAATTTATTCTCTTGCTTAACGCCCTTCTCTGAGACGTACGAGCTCAGGGGTTATATATTGATGGATATCAAACGCATGGAGTGAATTGCCTGTGTGGCATACCTAAGTGGCAATTGATCGAGGCTTCTGTTGAAAAGCAAAGTCTTGTGGTGATGATCAAAGCAAGGCCTTTGTGGCGTAGCTTTGTGTAACGTTTACTTCGCGTGTTTCACACCCGGTATGAACCAAAAACGGGAGAGGACGTCAGGGAGGGCATGCGTTTCTTTCTAGCTAGAAGTGGCGTCAGTGGTTTTACACGCCCTGACGAGTTTGACTTATGTGGTTGTTGCTGTTGCGAGGCGCCTCGGATTGATCGGTCGTTCTCGAACCGATGGAGTCATTTAGTTGGCTCATTTACGCCCCAAAGGGCGGGGAAACGCATGTTCAGGCATTTTAATCCACATCGGTGGACCGGCCCTGAGGATCCAAAGGCTTGACAGAGTACTTGCCTGAGGCTCGGGCTAGACAGTCTCGAAGTCGGTGAGGACTATCTTTTGCCTCGGTTCATAGATGGAAATCCAATTTCCAAATACGTGACATTTGCGGTTTTAATTGTAGAACTAGTATGGCGACATGATATATGGTACCCATGCCGCCTATGATTAATACTTATGATTTGAAGTTGTTTTATACACTATGCACTTATATTTGTATCAACGATTTGTTTTAAACGTATCAAGCATTCTTTGGCTGTTATAAGGGAAAACTCTATCCTCGGTTGCGTTGCATTGTGTGATGGGACCTGGGTCTTATAACAGCTTCATTTTTCTTTATTTAGCATTGCGCTGTTTGTTTTATGCACTGGTATTCTTGGGAGGAAACCCGTTCCGTGTTATACGGCGTGGTCCCTTGATTTACCGAACTTTAAAAATAAAGATTTATAACTGTTTTAGTTCTCACACCAGTCACATGACTGACCTGGAGTTTATTGTTTTAACCTAAACTCTGGGTGCCCCTATTTTGACACGGGCAGCTAGTAGTTTTGGTTTTGCAGATTTATATTCACAGGATCCTGGTTTACAGCTGGAACGATATCCGGAAAGCTTTGTATCCGTATATCTCTTCTAGTTGTGTATTGTATTATTTTCCGCTGCAATGTAATTTATTGTGACCTCTGATATTTCTGTGTAAAATATGTTTGTTTATACTCTGTATATTCTTGTAATCTCATGCATTGTTGTAATATACAATGAAATGTTCTTTTATATGCGTTCGGTTGTGGCTTGTTCTCGAACTATCCGCCGCTTTCCTTTACGGGGAAGTTACGGGTTTTCACAGTTGGTATCAGAGCTTTGGTTTACAAAGCTCAGAGAACAAGACACATTAGGACCATACGGAAGAATTCATCAGATATTGGATTAGTAATATCCAACGAGGATGACTCGTTAGAGATGGGATCAGTAGTATCCTAGAACGAGTGTGAAGAGTAAATTTTTAAAATAAAAATGAAAACCAATTTTGTTTTGAAAATTTAAAACCAATTATTCGTATTTGATTATTTATATTATATTGATCGGGACAATCCAATATATAAAGATTTTGCATATACGCCTTGCAAACGTGTATTTGAAGTTTTAATATACTGGATAGATATAGAATTACACTCTAATCGCCCGGAGATGATTTTGATGATGGAGCTCCATCATTAGAATTTATGTTCGTGTGACGAAGGTGGACTTTCTATATATTTCCTATTGACTGGTGTGAGAACCAAAGCTATATAGGATTTATTGTTGTGATTTGGCATCAAAAATCTGATTTTTGACTATATATCAAAATTATGAATTTGAAACTCTAATTCACTAATTGATTGATGTTTGGGTTGTTTGTTTATTTGTTTGCTAATTTTTAGCCATTTAGCCTAATTGAAACAAATATTGAATTATATTGAAAATTGGTCGCATTTGCTTGCATATACATACACTTACATTGAACAGGTCATAGCAAGGAGGCTAGAGCAGAGAATAAAATTTGTTTGCCCGACAAATAGGTACATGTTTACTACATAATTTACTGTTTTGTTTGGGTGATGATGATTTTATGAGCCTATTGGCTAGCCGCTTGGCTTTTTCTTTTTCTTTTTGAGATCTGAAGGACCGGGGAAGCTATTTGAAATTCCCCGATGCTCCCGGTGCAGGGGAGGTTATGGCGAAATTTTTCAAAAATTTAGGGTGTTAGCCAAATTTTTGAAATTTTGAAAATTCTCAGAAACTGAAAAGTTGGAGAATGGAAGCCAGATCGAGCGTAGAGTTGATTAATCAAACCACTTTCGACTTTGTTCCTTTTCGGAGACGAAAAGTTTTAAGTGGGGGAGATTGTAACAACCCGTAAAATGCGAGCCAGTTTGAAAATTTTATTTTGGCAATTTTAGCGAATATTGATTATTTAAAATGAATTATTTTAAATAATATCGACGAGAAAATTTATTTCGAATATAATTATAGCGTGTATATTATACGCGTCGTCGTTAGAATATAAATATTTATATATAATTATAAATAGAATTGAAAATGGCGCGGTAGTTCGATAATTCGATTTCAAACTTCAATTTAATGTACCGGGTGCAAAACAATCCGGATTTTAGTGAAACCAAAAACATTAGGATCTATTTGATAATATCTTTCCAAAGAATCCGAAAAATCGAAATTTCATAGCGGGAATCAAAAGATTTGTCCAGTTGAAAATTCTGAATAGTCGCTATGGAATTCAGGCCCTTAAAAAATGGACATTTTGCAAACGACCTCGGATTTCGACGAAACCAGTTTTGTTGGGTCCGTGATGTAAAGTTATTGCTAGGTTTCAAATTTCATAATTTTTCGAATCAATATGTGAGCGTGGCGAAGGAAAACGCGTTTGACCAGTTTCAGTTGATTTTAATCGACTGGAAAATGGCCATTTTTCCAACGGTCTCGGAATTCGACGAAACTAGTTTTGTTAGGACCGTATCGTCAATACGAAGCTAGAAAATATTTTTCGGGAATTTTCCTAGTTAGTATGTGACCCCGGTAATTTGAAATGTACGTTTAAAATTCAATATAGTAATTTAAATGTAAATTCAACGGAAACTGATCGAAACGATCGAATCAGCTTATGATACAAATCCCATCGTGTTCGGAATGGGGGTATTTAGCTTGGGGCGACAATCGTTGGGTTTGATTTGGAGTTCAGATGGTTAAACAAGTTAAATTGGAATTAAATAATATTATTATATATTATATATAGCAAGTCAAACCCTTGTTTCTTATTCCACTAGTCAACCCCGTTCATTTTCAACGCCTCCACTAGGAATTACATGCCGATTTTAATCCCAAATTGAAACCCTAAAATTTCGAAATTCAATTCGAATTAGAAGAGGATCCTAAAACGAAAATCCTAGTTCTA
Organism: Allium sativum; assembly: GCA_030737875.1. Classification (NCBI taxonomy): domain Eukaryota; kingdom Viridiplantae; phylum Streptophyta; class Magnoliopsida; order Asparagales; family Amaryllidaceae; genus Allium; species Allium sativum. The sequence continues at coordinate 558,729,173 of CM060920.1, read as the reverse complement.
TCTGAGATCTTCAAACCTAAAGTAGTTTGGTCATTTATGAAGGGACGAGGAGGTTGATTCGGCGATGGGAAGGGCTTCCGCTCGATGGCGATTTCAGGGAGCAAGGGGGGGTGCGAGATGGTCGGGCTTCTGACCGGAGGTGGGCGACGCGTAGTTGAAGAGGGTGGCACCATCAGATCGGAGCAAAGATGCTCCAGGCGGCGGCGCTTGTAAACCCTAGCTGTTGAAAGGGTTCGAAGTCCTCCAGGCGATGGCAATGAAAATGGTAAGGATTTTAAACTCAGTTTTAATAAATATAACAGTGTTTTATATATTAGATTTTAATAAATATACATACATGATTTCTGAAAATGTACATACATTATCTTTGAAAATATATATAAAATATACCTTTGTTTTAAAAATATAAATATACACTATTTGAAAGAAGTAAAATATATGAATGTCATTGTTGTAGAATAAGTAAAATGTAATTGCTTTGAAAATTTAAATGGTATTGTTTCGAAAAAAAATACGAACTAGAACTTGTTTTTGAAAAGTAAGTACTAGAATTTGATTTTGAAAATATGACTTAGAATGTTGTTTTGAAAATATATACCGCATTGTTTTTGAAATAAAATATACATCGTTTTTAAAATAGAAATAGTAGAAGAAAAATATGATTTTTATATATTGAGCAGCAAAGAAAAATATGATTTTTATATATTGAACTTCGAAATAAAAATGTGATTTTTATATATTGAATAGCGTAGTAAAAAAATCGATTTTTATATATTGAATAGCGGGGTAAAAATTCGATTTTTATATGTAGTGGCTACGGGCGACGAAGCTGACGAAGATGCGATAACGACGAAGACTTCTCTAAATGAAGAGTCGTGATATTGGATAGCTATAGGTGAGAATTTCTCACCTTTCAATTTCATTTTCTAGTTATATATATATACTAGGATGCAGACGGTGCTTAGTAGCACCCGACACAATCGTCCACAGACCATGGACTTGTTTGTTTGGTTGCATAGATTAGTTATATGATTTGATTTGAATTTGGTTGTTTGGTGATTTTGATTGATGTGTGAATGGCGTGGGCCTTCACTAGACCGGGGATAAGGCTAGGCCTCGTCCCGTTTCTAGTATCGTGCCGTTATGCCGCCGAAATTTTCTAAAATATGTTAGAAAATAAAAATATCATTTTATTGTGTAAATGAATAATAGAAATTCATATGTTGGAATAAAATGTTTTATCGTTAAAAATATAATTTTTAACGTGAATATGAATATAGTGAAAGTGAATAAAATAAAATATTCATTTACAAACCGGACGGTTTGTTTATGTACACCTATTTGAAGGACATTGATTGGGGCGATAAATTTTACACATCGCCCAACAACACAAATAAAATATGTGTTTGATTGTTTGAAACCCCACACGGGTGTTAGGATGAAATTTGAAGTTCACTCATCCTGATTGATTAAATATGTCGATCGATCGATTGACAGGCTGTTTTAAGCGTTAGATATCTATATTTGATGCTTATACAGTGTAGTGCACTTTGGTTGATGGTTGATTATTTTTCCATGCTATTATATACATGTGTTGTATGAAAATCCATATAATTAACTTTATATGGTAATTGATTGGGCCTCATTCCAATTTGAAAAATAAAGAATATTATAAAATAAAGGTTCATGTGTTGACAGTACTCTTTCATTGAGATTGGTCATCTGTTGAACGAAATATTTTAGTAATAAAATTTACATCTTTATCAATATAAATAAAGGTTCATGTGTTGACAGTACTCATTCATTGAGATTGGTCATGTGTTGAACGAAATATTTTAGTAATAAAATTTACATCTTTATCAATATAAAATAAAGGTTCATGTGTTGACAGTACTCATTCATTGAGATTGGTCATGTGTTGAACGAAATATTTTAGTAATAAAATTAACATCTTTATCAATATAAAATAAAGGTTCATGTGTTGACAGTACTCATCCATTGAGATTGGTTATGTGTTGAACGAAATATTTTGATAATAACAACTATTTTGAAAAAGAAATATTTGAAATAGAATATTTGAAAATTAGAAATATATGAAGCCGTGTTGATTAGATTGACGCCATTTTGACGTGAACGATATTTATATCGATTTTAACGATTTCGAAATGAAATGAATTGAAAACGATTTCGAAATGAAATGAATTGAAAACGATTTCGAAATGAATTGAATTGAAAACGATTTCGAAATGAGTTGAATTGAAAACGATTTCGAAATGAATTGAATTGAAAACGATTTCGAAATGAATTGAATTGAAAACGATTTCGAAATGAATTGAATTGAAAACGATTTCGAAATGAATTGAATTGAAAACGATTTCGAAATGAATTGAATTGAAAACGATTTCGAAATGAATTGAATTGAAAACGAATTCAAATTGGATTGAAAGCGAATTGAAATGAATTCAAGTTGAATTGAATAGAAATGAATTTTAAAACGAATTTATAAAGAAGAATTCAATTTTGATTTGAATTGAAAAGGAAGTTGAAATTGCTTTTGAAACGAATTTAAAACGATTTATAAATTTCATTTTAAATAGAAATCGACGAAATATATATTATATATATTATATATATAATATAATGGCCTGAATAGAACGCGCCGCGGCAGTTCGCGAATTTCGACCATTTATTTCAAACGGACATTACGGGAGATCCGACCGTCGGATTCCCCTAAAACCGGAACCGTTGGGTTCGTATCGAAAAGAGCTTTCTAATGAATATTAGAAATTCAAAATCTAACGGTTGGATTTGGAGATACGTCCAAATCAAATTCGAAAAAGGTCGCTGTAAGTGCAGTTCGATGATCGTTGAAGGAAATCGACTGTACGGGCCTTGATAAAATTACTAAAAATAGTAATAATTTGTGTAAAATCATAAGAAATGTTTTGAGAAGAATTGGGATGAAAAACTCCATATTTGAAAAGATAAAAATAGATTTTTATCAAAACGAACTAGTTTTGAACTAGAATTATAATTCTATTTATTTTTAAATAAATAAATCGAATTTGAAATGGTTTTGAAAATAACAAGAATTTCCAATGATTGCATTGGAGTGGATTTGAATCGAAATTGTCTTCGGAATATTTCGATGTTGGATTTCGTGACTATACAGATGTTGTTATGGAAATTTGAAAGATATATATATTTATATATCGTTATTTCCAATACGATATCTATTGGTCGTAGAATTTGATATTGAATATAAGCCGATATATTTTCTATTCAGAGCCTTGTATTTAATATCAAATGTGATTTGGGTTTGTCGTGAATGGTGTCTTCACTAACACTGTTCTTGAACCCAGTTGAGAAAAGATTAAATCTTTTTATTTAGATTTAATGAAGTGTACCAATTAAATGATATTTAATTGGAATTGAATTGGTATTGATTTTTGGGTTTATCGTGAACAGTGTTTTAAATAACACTTGTTCTTTAACCCGATAATTAATGGAATGTGATTTTGGGTTTATCGTGAACCGTGTTTTAAATGACACTGATTCTTTAACCCAGTTAACGATTAAAACTAAGTGGAGTTTTAATGAATCTTTAATTAGATTGAAATAATCGAGAATGGAGTATCACCAGTTTTGCTCCAGGCGATAGTTAAATCTTTAATTAGATTTGAATGTGAAATGGTAATTGAATTTACCGATAACACTGTGGTGTTAGATATGAAGTATTACCAGTTTTACTTCATGGGATAAATAGGTTGGGATTGGGAAATTAAAACAAATGATTACTTCGGTAAGTTTCGTTAATCCCGGCTAGTTGAATCGAAATTCAAAAGAATAGAATAAAGAATAAATTTAAGGAATTTATCTTGGATAAAATTAATGGGAACCTTTCCCTATGAACGTGAAATTTAGAAACTAACTGTCGGTTAGCCAAGCAGAATGGTTTTCTGGATATTGATCTGATGTTGGTTTCGGCCTTCGGGGTTAATATTTGGGAAATTATTCTCTTGATTAATTTACGATTAGTGACTGATGAATTGGAATGAGGCGTATGTTGTGTTTGTCTAACACTTATTTAAAAATATACGCGAGTTATTCGGAAAGACCGGGTTTATCCCATTCTGAATAACTGATACGACGATAAGTCGAAGATGAAGACGGTGGTCGAAGACCGGAAGTCTTCACGTCGTTTGGGTAATTACTGATGATCTTGATTGGGCTGTACACCCAAGAAGATGGAAACAGTTAGTGATCGTCCAGACGTACTTGGAGATCGATGGATATGCGGGGTACTAGGTGCCTCCGGTTTCGTTCAAACCCAGAACGGACTTGTAAATGGACTGTGTGTCTGACATTGGATTTTAGTCCGTGTGATTGATCTCTATTAAATATATATCTGTTTGGCGGCGGAGAATTTATTCTCTTGCTTAACGCCCTTCTCTGAGACGTACGAGCTCAGGGGTTATATATTGATGGATATCAAACGCATGGAGTGAATTGCCTGTGTGGCATACCTAAGTGGCAATTGATCGAGGCTTCTGTTGAAAAGCAAAGTCTTGTGGTGATGATCAAAGCAAGGCCTTTGTGGCGTAGCTTTGTGTAACGTTTACTTCGCGTGTTTCACACCCGGTATGAACCAAAAACGGGAGAGGACGTCAGGGAGGGCATGCGTTTCTTTCTAGCTAGAAGTGGCGTCAGTGGTTTTACACGCCCTGACGAGTTTGACTTATGTGGTTGTTGCTGTTGCGAGGCGCCTCGGATTGATCGGTCGTTCTCGAACCGATGGAGTCATTTAGTTGGCTCATTTACGCCCCAAAGGGCGGGGAAACGCATGTTCAGGCATTTTAATCCACATCGGTGGACCGGCCCTGAGGATCCAAAGGCTTGACAGAGTACTTGCCTGAGGCTCGGGCTAGACAGTCTCGAAGTCGGTGAGGACTATCTTTTGCCTCGGTTCATAGATGGAAATCCAATTTCCAAATACGTGACATTTGCGGTTTTAATTGTAGAACTAGTATGGCGACATGATATATGGTACCCATGCCGCCTATGATTAATACTTATGATTTGAAGTTGTTTTATACACTATGCACTTATATTTGTATCAAACGATTTGTTTTAAACGTATCAAGCATTCTTTGGCTGTTATAAGGGAAAACTCTATCCTCGGCTGCGTTGCATTGTGTGATGGGACCTGGGTCTTATAACAGCTTCATTTTTCTTTATTTAGCATTGCGCTGTTTGTTTTATGCACTGGTATTCTTGGGAGGAAACCCGTTCCGTGTTATACGGCGTGGTCCCTTGATTTACCGAACTTTAAAAATAAAGATTTATAACTGTTTTAGTTCTCACACCAGTCACATGACTGACCTGGAGTTTATTGTTTTAACCTAAACTCTGGGTGCCCCTATTTTGACACGGGCAGCTAGTAGTTTTGGTTTTGCAGATTTATATTCACAGGATCCTGGTTTACAGCTGGAACGATATCCAGAAAGCTTTGTATCCGTATATCTCTTCTAGTTGTGTATTGTATTATTTTCCGCTGCAATGTAATTTATTGTGACCTCTGATATTTCTGTGTAAAATATGTTTGTTTATACTCTGTATATTCTTGTAATCTCATGCATTGTTGTAATATACAATGAAATGTTCTTTTATATGCGTTCTGTTGTGGCTTGTTCTCGAACTATCCGCCGCTTTCCTTTACGGGGAAGTTACGGGTTTTCACATGCTCAGGCGTGGACATCCTTGTTGGTGCTCGGGTGTATTATGACCCATTCCTCCAGGTTAAGAGAGGGCGTGAAAGTGAATTTCGAAGAGGAGCTTCGGGACTGGACGTAGGGCGGGAAGTCAGAACCAGTATAAAACTCCTGGTGTCTTTACTTATCACATTTACTTTTATTTGTGATATATTTCTATAGCTTAGCTTTTACCTACGTAACTATTGTAGATTACTAGTTAGTTTATTATTTTTGCTATATCCATATAAGTATCCTGCTTAAGTCGTACACACTGACTTTTCAATTGGTATAAGAGCAATGTCATCATTTAACCGTAAAACCGTTATCTGATAAATAGTTAATATGGATAACAATGAAAGTACTAGCAATAATACTGGATATACTGAAGGCCAATCCATTGCAAGACCACCCTTTTTTAATCGCATTAACTATAATTGTTGGGCTACTCGAATGAGGATATATATGCAAGCAATTAATTTTGATGCATGGAACATCATGCAAAAAGTGTATACACAGCCTACTACTCTATACATTGAATGGTCAACAAATGAAAAAGCAGAGGCTACTGCCAATGCTAAAGCCATGAATATGTTTCATTGTGCCTTCGATAGAAACGAGTTTAACTGGGTTTGTATGTGTAACACAACATATGAAATCTGGAGAACACTCAAAGTTACTCATGAAGGAACTAGCAAGGTCAAACAAAGCAAGATATCCATGCTTAAAAACAGTTTCAAAACTTTAGAATGAACAAAAATGAGTCTATAAATGATTTGTACTCAAGATTACAAAATATTTATCATTCTCTCTTAGGATTAGGAGAAAAGTACTCTGATTTTGATAAAGTTTCAAAAAATTTGAGCACTTTAACGGACGAATGGGAGAAAAAGGTGTTAGCTATCGAAGAAGTTAATGATCTGTCTGCCATGAAGCCAGAAGAGTTAATCGGTAATCTCATGTCCTATGAAGTAAATTTGCAGGCAAATAAAGCACATGTACAAGACAAGAAAAATTTAGCTTTTCATGCTGAGAAAGAAGTTCAGATTCAGACGAAGAAGATATTGCTTTTATATAAAAGAATTTTAGAAAGTTTCTAAAATATAGAAAAGGCCATAGAAAGAATGTGAAAAAGAAATCATCAAAAGAGCCTGACCCTGCACTAGTGGAATGCTTTAATTGTCACAAGACTGGACACTATCAAAAGAATTGTTCAGAATTGAAGAAAAATCACAAAAAAGAAAAATCAAAGATATAAGCTTTTTCAGTCACTTGGGATAATTCGAATTCATCTTCTGAAAGTGATAGCGACAGTGACAGTGAGCAAGCAAACGCATGCTTCATGTCTAAGGATACTGATGTAAATGATTTTACTTTTGATGAATTAGTAGAAATAATACTGAAATTTTAGAATCCAGAAAAATATTTAAGAAAAAGTTTAAACAAGCTAACAAAGAAAAAAAAAAGAAATCAGAATTTGAGAGAGATCTTTTAAAAGATGAAAAAGAGATTTTGGAAGACGAGATTAGAAAATTACAAAAATCTCTTTTAGTTGCAAATTCTCAAATTTCTATAATAAGTCAAGAAATCGAGACTCAAAAATATAAAAATGATTTATTAACTTCTAAGAATCATGATTTAAACACTAAGGTTAAAATCATAGAATTAGAAAATTCTAGTTTAAAGTTAAATTAGAAAGTATTTCTAAGAATGTTAACAATTTTAATAAAGGTAGAGAGAATTTATCTAAAATATTAGAAAATTCTCAACCAGCTTTTAGTAAAATGGGACTAAGACATGATCAAAAAGTTAAATAAAAAGAAATCCAGTTCTAAGAAATCTAATATTAAACCAGTAATTTCTAGTAGTAAATTAAATATTTCTACTAAGAAAAACTACTCGGGAAATATTAGAATATGTGTTCCAAAAACCAATAATGTTCTTATTATAAATAAATATATTAAGAATTTTGTAGATTCTGTTCATAATAATGATAATTATTTTTTCAAGAAGGATCTTGAACCCTCTTGGGTTTGGCTTTCTAAGATTTAACCCTTAGAACCTTAACAGAGGAAGTGGGTACCAATAAAATTTTAAATTATTTTTGTTAGGTCCCACTCAAAAAAAACATAGGAAAATGGATACTAGATAGTGGTTGCTCAAAACACATGACAGGAGATAAGGAGATGCTAACAAATATCATTTACTCAAAAGGAGGAACTGTCATATTTGGAGATAATTCCAAAGGATATATCAGCGGCAAAGGCGATGTGTGTAATTACAGTATATCTAATTCACCTCTTATTTCTGATGTTTTATTGATTAAGAACTTAAAGCATAATTTACTAAATATGAGTCAATTATGTGATAAAGGTTTTAAAATATCGCTCTCTAAAAATAAATGTAGTATATTTGATTCAAATCGAAATATTATTTTTGAAGGAAATCGAGTTAAAAGTATTTATATTTTAAATATGGCAGTTAATAATAATCCAAGTATGCGTTTACTAGCCAAAGATAATGATCCTTGGTTATGGCACAAACAATTTTGTCATATTAATTTTAAAACAATAAACAAGATATCTAAAATTGATCATGTAAGAGGATTGCCCAAAATAAAATTTAAAACTAAAAATTTATGTGATGCTTGTCGACTTGGAAAGTTAACCAAATCTTCTTTTAAGTCTAAAAAGGTCATATCAACCTTACAACCACTTGAATTACTACACATGGATTTATTCAGACCAACTCAAGATCAGTCCATAAATCATAGTAGATATGTGTTTGTAATTGTTGATGACTTTTCGAGATACACTTGGACTTTGTTTTTAAAGAATAAAAGCGATACTTTTGATATCTTTAAGATCTTCGTTAAACAAATTCAAAATTTAACTGATTTAAAAATAAAGAACATACGAAGTGATCATGGAGGAGAATTTGAGAATGATACATTTGATTTATTTTGTCAAAAGAATGGAATTTTTCATAATTTCTCTTTTCTTAGAACACCACAACAAAATGGAGTTGTAGAATGTAAAAATAGAACTTTACAAGAATGTGCCAAAACATTGTTAAATGGATGTACACTGCCAAAACATTTTTTGGCTGAAGTAGTTACAACAGCTTGTTATGTTTTGAATCATGTTTCTATCCGACCTCTTACTAAAAACACTCCATACGAGCTTTTTACTGGTAGAAAACCAAATATATCTTATTTGAAAATTTTTGGTTCAAAATGCTTCATTTTAAATACGAAAGATCATCTTGAAAATTTTGATTCAAAATCTGATGAAGGAATATTCTTAGGATATTCTGAGCGTAGCAAGGCTTATCGTATTTTCAATAAGAGAACCAGTAAAATAGAAGAATCACTTCATGTTTCGTTTGACGAATATATTATTCAAAATTCATTGAATTCAGATATTATAAAAATAATTCTTCTCATGACGATGATATTGATATATATAGAGAAGATGAAAACATTGTTCATAATAACATAAAAAACAATACTATAGAAACTCAAGATAATATCCAGAATAAAAATATTCTTATAAATGAAGTTAGATCTCCACCAAGGATATTACGAGATCATCCAACTCAAAATATTATTGGAGAAATAACTTCAAATGTAAGAACAAGAAGTCAACTTAATTTAGTAAGTAATGTAGCCTTCTTATCAAATATCGAACCTAAAAACCCTAAAGAAGGATCTACGGATGAAAACTGGATAATTGCCATGCAAGAAGAATTAAATCATTTTGAACGTAATGAAGTCTAGGAATTAGTTCCAAGACCAAGTGATCAAACTGTTATTGGAACAAAATGGGTTTACAAAAATAAAGCAGATGAATTGGGTAATATCACTAGAAATAAAGCTAGACTTGTTGCACAAGGTTACAATCAAGAAGAAGGCATAGATTATGAAGAAACTTTTGCTCCAGTCACACGACTAGTAGCAATCCGAATTCTATTAGCATACGCTTGTCATCATAACTTTAAACTATATCACATGGACGTTAAAAGTGCTTTCTTGAATGGTTATATTAAAAAAACGAGTATATGTTGAACATCCTCCACTATTTGCTCATGAAAAATTTCCTGATGATGTTTTCAAACTGAAAAAGGCATTATATGGTTTGAAACAAGCACCTTATGCTTGGTATGAATGTCTCAAAACTTATTTATTAGATTTAGGATTTCAATTTGGAAGGATTGATCAAACACCTTTTATCAAGAAAGATAATAAAGATATTCTGATAGTGCAAATATATGTAGACGACATTATCTTTGGACCAACAAATGATCAATTATGTCAAGAATTTTAAAAAATTATGACCAATGAATTTGAAATGTCGCACATGGGGGAACTATCTTACTTTCTAGGTTTTCAAATTAAACAATTATCAGATCAAGAAAAATATTGTACTAATCTAATAAAATGTTTTGGAATGGAAAATACTTCAAGTAAACCTACACCAATGAGTACGATGACACACTTAGATAAAGATGAAAGTGGTAAAAGTGTCATCAAAAGTTATATCGAAGTATGATAGGTTCACTTCTTTATTTAACTGCTAGTAGACCGGATATTATGATGACTGTTTGCTTATGTGCTCGTTTTCAAGCTGATCCAAAAGAATCACATTTGAGGGCAGTTAAACGTATATTACATTATCTTAGCAGTACCAAAGATTTTGGATTTTACTATCCGAAAGACTCTTCCTTTGAATTAGTCTCATATAGTGATACTGAATTTGGAGGATTGCGAACGGATCGTAAAAGTACAAGTGGAACATGTCACTTTATCGGTAAATCACTTATATCTTGGTTTAGCAAGAGACAGAATTGTGTTTCACTGTCAACATGTGAGGCTGAATATATATATATGCTGCACTAGCTTGTGCTCAAGTAATGTAATGCAGCAAACACTAAAAGACTTTAATGTAAACTTGTCTAACTCCACAATTTATTGCGATAATACAAGCACAATAAATTTATCTAAAAATCCGGTAAACCATTCTAGAACTAAACATATTGATATAAGACATCATTTCTTGAGAGATAATATTGAGAAACAAACCATTAATTTAGAGTTTGTAAACTCAGAAAATCAAATTGCTGACATCTTTACCAAACCCTTTTTAGAGAATTCTTTTATAAGACTTTGATGGGAATTAGGAATTGTGTGTTTTTAAAGATCTCCGAAAGGTTATTTGATTACTATGTGCTTATAGTGTTTACATACTTTTTAATTGATGACAAAGGGTGAGAGTTATATCTATGTATTGAAAATATATATGTGCTAACATTTTGTTATAGGAATCAAAACGTTAAGTTTATAAAATTATGAACTAACAAAATGTTGCAGAAATTCAGGAGGAGCAAATACTAAGGGGGGAAAATTCGAATATATTGTCATCAATCAAAAAGGGGGAGAATGTTGAAAACGAGAATTTTGATTAATGTCAACAAAGAGAAGTGCAATGGGAATTATCTCACGAAGATAAGGTTACATATATATATATATATATATATATATATGTGTGTGTGTGTGTGTTGAGTCGTGTTAGAATTATGTTAAAATCTATCCTCAAGTATAACACGAATATACGAAACAAGATATATATATATATATACATATATATATATATATAAAGGCTTTAAAAAGCCGTGACCGTACAGACTCAGCTGTACCAGTCGACTGGTAGAAATTCAATCAGTCAACTGATCAGCCTGTCTCTGTACAATAACAGCTAGTTTTGAATGATTTTAAATATAAACGTTTTAAGGTATGATTCAACCGGTCGACTGATGATTTTTAGACCAGTTGACTGATTCGAAATAGAAGTCTTTTTTATGAAGAGTCACCTTCCTTCATGAAGAGATTCCTCTTTAATTACGAATGGGAATGGACGCAACTTTTTGCCGAAATCCTTCATGAAGAAATGCTACTCTTCTACTACTATATAAACAACATAAACATGTTTTCTGACTAATGATTTCTAATTCTATTCTATCTACTTTATGATTTTCTCTTCTATATTAATTGCAATCTAATGCTCTCATATTCAAGTTATTTGTTGAATCCTTGATAACATTTCACATATCTTGATTCGATAATCAATAACTTCCTTCAATCTTTGCAAACATATCAAATACTTGAGGATAAGATTATAGGAAGGGTGTACTTCATCATGACTATTCCGTGTTGATTAGAGAACACATTCAAGAGTCAAAAACCTTTGTAAATTGTGAAGTCCTGTGTGGGTGCTCAGGCGTGGACATCCTTGCTGGTGCTCAGGTGTATTGTGACCTATTCCTCCGGGTTAAGAGAGGGCGTGATAGTGAATTCCAAAGAGGAGCTTCAGGACTGGATGTAGGGTGGGAAGTCCGAACCAGTATAAAATTCCTGGTGTCTTTACTTATCGCATTTACTTTTATTTGTGATATATTTCTATAGCTTAGTTTTTACCTGTGTAACTATTGTAGATTACTAGTTGGTTTATTATTTCTTATATATCCATATAAGTATCCTGCTTAAGTCGTACACACCGACTTTTCAAGTTGTGTGTTCAACAAACTCGTTTGTACTATTCCATGTATCTAATCCTACTGACTGTAAATATAATTTCATTCTACAAGCCCAATATGAATAATTATTACCATTAAACAGTGGTGGTCTAATAGTGGACTGACCCTCTACAAAAAACTATTATTGCTACTAGTGTTGGTTGCCACTATCACTATTTTCAAAAATCTGATTATGAACTTTTTGAAAGACCTTGCTCTGATACCAATTGTTAGGGATTGCGGAATGGATCATTAAGGCAAAATAACACTAAAAGGGGGAGGTGAGTAGTGTTTTTGAGAACTTGAACAAAATTTAAAACTTATATGATCTACTATATGTATCACACACCACAGAAACAATCAAAGACATAGAGTCAAACACAAAGATATACAAAAATAAAATGCAGAAAAGGAAAGAACACACCAGATTTTACTCCGATTCGGAATTGCTCCTACGTCCAGTCCCAAGCAACGCTAGATTGCACAGAGTTTTATTACTATATCAATATCCAAGTACAACCTCCTTGATTTCAAAACTATAAGGGTAACCCCGGTTCCACCCACTTGATCAAGTATTCTCTCCTTGATTTCACGGCTACTAGGGTTATACCACTCTCATTCCTTGATTTCACGATTACAAGGAAAACACCGATTACCCAAACACTTCCCAAATGATTACAATAGACCTATAAATCTTCAGTAGCACTTTAATTCATAGAGTAATGAGTAGAGAGTGAGAAGAGAAGGAGTTTTATATAAATAGAATTGAATTCGGCAGAGTATAAGTGTAGAAATCATAAAAATAAGAAAATATAATGGTGTAAAGAAAATAGATGAAGATGGAGAAGAAGAATGATGGGAAAAATTCGAAATAAGCCCCTATTTATAAGATTTGAAAGGTTGCAACGCTTCCGAATGTTACAAATAGTGAAAAGACACTTCCTTCCAATTTTGAAAAAATGACAGTTATATGTCGATGTAGACCTATATGCATGTCGACATATCCTTGTTCAAAATTGATTTTTAAGCATTTTTCAAATGTTTTGATATATATATATATACATATAACTCTGGAATTCCTTGAATTAAAACATAGTGTTGTAAATGAATATTATAAAGTAGAAAATCATATGAAAACATAAATATAAACTATATAAACATATTTATAAAATTATATAAATGTAAAGTATAAATATATAAAACTTATAGATTATAAACTCATAAAACATAAGTTTTAAAATCAAAGCAAAATAGAAAGTAAAATAGAGAAGATAGTGGTAGAAGATAGAATATGAAAGTAGAATTTGAAATCAGAATTTGAAAAACAGAATTTGAATTTGAACCTGGAGTGCTATTCAGAGTCTTACATAAACTAGACTCTATTACTATATTTGTCTTGAACTCTTGAAATTTTGAAATCTTGAATACTCATGAGTCTTGAATCATCTCTGAATTCTGAATCTCTATAAACTCTTGAACTGTACGGTCTTTAGTAATAATTCATGTATATAAATCCTGCATATGTGTGTGTGTATATACATATATATTCAAGATAAAGTGTCAATATATATTTTACAATCAATTAATATTGAAATAACGTTTTTGTCATCAAAACTCCATTCTCCAACATTAGGTCATCACGATATGGTAGGTATGAGTGAGTAATTTCATTTTGATTTGTTAAGAAAACTCAAGGTCGAAGTCAAATTAGGACAAGGCAAGGGTTAGGAGTTGTATATGATATAACAAATAAGGAGTTATCCATCGTCCATGGCGTTATGACTTATTGAGCAAACTCAAGGTCAGAATTTCAAGACAGATGAATCCTAACACCTACTAGTGAAGTCATAAGACTTCTATGTTTTGACTTAGGGTTTGATGAAACATAAAAGACTAGTGGGAGCTTATTTGTAAAATGAAACATAAGGGTTGACCTTACTAATATTGTAAGAACATCCATTATGATTTGGCATAATAATCTACCACTTAAACTTGCAGAAAACATCAATTCCAATACTGTTTTCTGAATGTGACAAGCTAACTGGACCTAACTATACCGACTGGCTAAAATCAATCAAGACAACATTAAATTACGAACGCCTTTGAAATTCTGTTACATGTGATCCCAAAACTGAACCAGTTGATGACGCAAATCCTAAAGAGAGACTTGCTTATTTCAACTAGCAATCTGACCTGGAGATCACCTGTAACTAGGGTTGTTATGGTAATGGTTACCGTTACCATTTGGCAAATACCGTTACCGTACCGTTTGGCAAATACTGTTACTGTACCGTTTTTACTAGTAAGCCAGAATTGCTTACCGTTACCATTACCGATCGACTGGTATACCGAAGACTGGTATACCGATAATTTGGTAACTGTACACTGGTAATTGTAAATTACCGTTTGTCCATCAAAGTTTATATCTTAACATAGTTTATGTACACAGTACATCTTTATTATACTATATGTAGTGCTATTTTATAAAAAAACATAAATAAGAAAGAAAATAAGTGACCTGGAATTATTTCACCGGATTATTGAACTAAATAGAATCATTTATTTGATTCAATATGCATATAATAAAGCATATCTAATGAGTATACATATATTTTGAATTAATTGGTAAAATTACCGTTACCGTTGGTATTAAAGAAATATTACCGATAGTTTACCGTTAAAAATGGTAAATTTACCGTTACCATACCGTTTTAACTGGTATACCGATTTCAATCAAAAATGGTTATCGATCGACTGGTAATGGTATGGTAATTTCAAATTTACCGTTCCTGTAACAGCCCTACCTGTAACAACCCAAAATTTTGAGACTAATTTAATTTAAAAGATTTTGAATTTGGGTATGATTTCGAAGATGTAGTAAGATAAAAATGAGATTTGTCAAAATAATAGTAATTTATAAATTTGTCAAAAATGGATTTTTGTCAGTACACTTCAAAACATGATTTTATAACTTATCGACTTGAATGTAAATTCAATTTGAGTTTTTGAAATTGATGTAATATAGGTTTTTAAACTATAATTTTTTTTTATTTTAAAGGGTAAGGAAAGTTATTTGAGAATATAAAATATATTGACAAAATATGTAAACTTTTGTCAGAACCCGGTTTTGTCAAATATAAAAAGTTTGTCAAAATCGAGATTTTATAATTGACAAGTTTAAGTCGGTTTAAACATTTGTAAATGTTAACTTAATGATGTTAAGTTAAATTTTGAATTCGGTTTAATAATTGTTAAAAACTACAAAATATATATGTTGACAAAAATGTAACGGCTTTCGTCAAAATGAATTGTTAAAATACGTATTGACAAAGCCATTTTAAGTATGATCATGTTAACATAAACTAGTGATTAATTTTTTTTTGAGTTCTTAAGTAACATAAGATCGTCGATTTTTGTCAATAAAAGTCATCGAATTTAATCGGTTCTGTCGTCGGTTGTTAGGAACGTTGATTGGTTTTGTCGTTGGTTGTTAGGAACGTTGATCAGTTTTGTCATCGGTTGTTAGTAACATAAGATCGCCCATCCCTCTTCGTTTCATTAATTCCACTTCCTTTCTGCTTTCTTCTTCTTTAGCTCCATTGCCATGGCTTCGAAACCACCTTCTTCTTTCTTCTCCTTCTTCCTCCCCACTCCCATTGGTCGTGCGCCACCACCCTCCTCCCCTTGCGCCATTAATAAAAAAACAGAAAATAAAGAGAGAAAGATATGTATGTATATTATATACATATATATATATATATACTTTTAGAGAGAGCGGGAAAATATTTTACGGCACAGTGTTACGGATCACTATAAAAACTGGTCAGCCTTGCCAAAAAAAAAAAATACTGTGCGATTACGCTGTATGACGGTTTAGTAAAGTTTGGTGGAGTGAAACCCAAAGGCAAGAAACACTATTTATTTATTGGCTGTTAAATATATATAGTTGTTGTGTATGCTTGTGATTGGTTGTGAATGTATAATTAATTAGCTGTTAATTAGAGTATAAGCGCTATTAACAAAACACTAATATACATGTATATTTGTGAAATATATGTTGAAATGGATGTATGGATGTTATGAATATGGGTATAGATGCTGAAATGGTGATTAGTAGTGATATTATGTACACTACACAAGTTACATCCATGAATATAAAATATGTGGGTATGGAATGGGTTTTGGTTAATTTAAATGAATATTATATTCATTTAAATAATCGGTGAAAATAAAAGTTGGAATTTTAAATCCAAAATGATTTGAAAATGAAATTAAGATATGTATGAAAAACTTTTCTAAAGATGGAAATTAATTGGAAAAAATTTCAATTATATATGGCGTGTTCAAATTTTAAATCAATTCTGAATAGTAACTTTGAAAAGTGAAGTTTAATTTGATATATAAATAAGGTTGAAAACTCAATTTTATTATTCAAACATCTTACTTTATTTTTTAATGGATATCAGGAAAGTTTGAGTTCGAAGGATAAGTTTTGAAAAATAATATTAATTCAACAATAAAATAATAATATAATATTCATTTAATATGAATATTTGAATTTTAAGATTAAATTTTGAATTTTTTTTCAAACAAGTTTAAATATGTTTTATAAATATATTCAAAGTAAATTGGATAATTTTTGAATTTAAATTAAAATATAGCCTGAATAAGACTAGTCGCGCTGCGGTAGTTCGCGAATTTCGACTATAAACTTCAAACGCTCATAATAGAAGCAAATTTAATTGGATTTCTTCAAAACGAAAAACGTTTACTTTCTAATAATGATATTTTTCAAATGAAAGAGACATTTTCAAAATATAGTATGTAGATTCCAAGTTATGTGTAAAACCGTTTTTGAAAAGATTGCTATAAGTGTAGTTCGTCGACCGTAAAAGGAAACAACTATTTTAAAATAAATAAAAATATGGAAAAACTTTGTAAATCCATTATAAATCATTTAAAAGTGATTTGAATTGACAAAAGGAGGTTTTGAGTAATATAACACTCATTTTGACTAAACTAGCTAATATAAGCCTATAATAGCGCTTTTTGTATTGTTTTTACAACATTTTCCGAAAATGGTTTAGCAATAGTATTTGATTCGTTTAAATTGTGAATGTAAATTTAAATGAATGATTTTGAAAGACAAATTCATAAAATAATATGAAATGAATGTTTGATTTCGAGGATGTATAAAATATTTTGAAGATGATAAATGGTTTATAAAGGATGTTTTATAAACGAAGAGAATTTCGACGCTTATATCCCAATGTTTAAATGATTTAGAAAACAACAGTATTATGATTTGAAGATACTTGTCATTATTAATGCGAAATTATTTGCTATTCGGCATATAAAATGATTTACAATGTCACCAATAATTCGTGTAACCCGTAACTAAAAAGCGAGCACATATTTGGGTATGGTTCACTCTTGGGATAAGAGGGACAAATAACTTATATTATTGATGGCAGAAAGACTAGGACCCAGCTGCCTTGTTATCGGGAGAAACATCCCGATCTGGTGGCGAATATGTTGATATGCTTGTATTGTAGATATCTGAGATTTTCAAAAGAAATTTGTTTTTAAATCCCAAAGTGAAGTATGATTAGATAATGATTAGATATGAAATATATATATTATTTCAATGATTTGAAATGAAACCAAGATTTTAAGTTCGAAGAGATTATTTTCAAAAGAATGAATTTTGTAAATAAATGAAGTTGATTGGATTTGATAAGCCTAAATATGAAGATAAAACTATTTTAGTTCGAGTCTTTATGACTAGTATTCATAAGGTGAAATCTCGTTCTGTGTTATACGACATGGTCTTATGATTTACCTAACTTTAAAATAAATGTAAAATTGCTTGGGTTTCTCATACCAGTCCCATGATTGACCTAGAGCTTACTGTTCTTCCACCTAAACTCTTGCTGTCCATATTTTCCACATGGGAAACCTAGTAGTTAAGGTTTTTGTAGATTTAGCCTTGGAGTCATTTTAGAGCAGGATTCTGGATTATTGTTGGAGCTATACTCTGGATCATTTCTTAGTTTTCAGTTGAGTTTAGCTATTTCCACTATGTATGTATTTTTCTGATATACTAGGATATCGATTATACTCTGATATATGTTGAACTCTGAGATGTTTTTGTACTTTGATGTAATACTGTGACTATATTAATGAAAAAGTTCTTTTGTTCAGTTCTTACGTGTTGTAACCCCAAAGGTGATACAGAATCCGACATTTAAATCTCCGACGTTTAATGCTTGAGTTATGTCAAATGTTGATTTTCAAAGGTTGGAACTTTAGGTCGTTATAGTGGTATCAGAGCTTTGGTTTATTCAAAGCTTTGGAGTAAGACTCATTAGAATAGAAGAAAAGGACTCATATGAGCTAGGATTAGTAATATCCTAGAAGAGAAACTCGTTCAAGATAGGGTTAGTAATTGCCCTAGGATGAGTTCAGAGTATTAATTATATGAGAGAGCGTAATTTCAGTATAAAAATGAGTTTTAAAATGTCGTATTTAGAATATAAAAAAGATTGTTTATGGTAATTATTAATAATTTGGATTAGAAATTGAAAGTAACGACGATTTAGCACAGTCGATAAGTTTTGAAACCTGTTAGGTAAGAAAATAAAAGGTGTAAGTAATTACGAATACCTTATGAATTGAGTTTCATAATTTTGATTAAAAGGTATTTGGTAAATAATTTAAAGGGTTATTATAAATAAAATTGCTTATATCTTTTTTTTCGAGGACGAAGAGTTTTTAAGGAGGGAAGTTTGTAACTACCTTGATTTTTTAGGCTAATTTTTTTTTAATTCAAAAGATTTGGAATTTGGATATGATTTTGAAGGTATAGTAGGGTAAAAATAAGTTTTGTCAAAATAATAGTAATTTACAAATTTGTCAAAAGCGGATTATTATCAATACACTTTTTTTCAAACTAGGTTAACTTTCTATTAGGAATTTATCCCAAATTGGTCTGATTACAAAACACATAACAAGTATTGTAATTCTCAAATATTCCCTGTAAAGTTTTATTGTAAACAGGACAACAATAACACATTGAGGCTAGTACGTTATTGACTAGTTATCATATCTCATTGATCATTAATATATGTGATATTAATGTTAGTACATAAATACGTATTAGAGAATAGTGTATTCGGCAGACCTAAAATGAGAAAATTTCATGGAGCATAATTATTAGTGTCATAAGTAATTCTCATAGTGACAGTGATGTAATGGTCCTCAGACCTGAAATCATTATATATATTTTATTCGAGGATATTTGTGTTTGAATATCATCAAAAGTTACTCTTGACATAATAAATGATAAAGGTGATTATTGGATACATCTCGAATCGATTAAATAATATTAATGATCTAGATGGAATTTAACCCTATGATATAAGTTTTGATATCCATGGGCCTCTTGATTGAGTAAAATTAAAAATGCATGGTCATGCTCAAATATTGATTTGTTTTATATAATTTGCTTATAGATCAAGATAAAAAGGATGAAACTTTTGTAACAACCCGCCCAGTATGAGGCTAAAATTCAACCCAAAAAGGCAAATCGAAACTTAGAGCCATTCTAAATGGATTGTTGGTTCCTATAAAGAAATGGTATAACAAGTATAACAGTGCATTCAGAATCTCAAACAGCGGAAGAGATAAAATACAATAACTTAAAAATAGATATACCTTTAGTTTAAAACCATCATAAATGTCAGTTACAATGAGTCACATGCAATAATAGGTACATTAACATTAATTATCCCAACATAATAATACTGCCATATTGCCTAATAACTATGGATCCTCCATCATTAGGCTCCATCTCCAAGGTCTCATCGATATGAGCGTTCCCACCTACTATTTTGTTTATATGTTAAGAGGAGGGAGGTTAGAAAATAAAGTTTTGGTAGATGAAAACAATATGTGTTTAAAGGCTGTGCTATATATTTGGCAGGTTAAATACTTCAAAGTATGTCTACGTAAACACACAAGCATACACAAACAAAGGTGTATTCTAATTAATGAGGTGGACATTCGAATCAGTCGCGTAAGACCTTCATTAATGTATTTAAGGTGGATAAGCGATCGCTTAGGACCCAACGAGGTGGACATTCTTGGTCACTTAAGTCCCATTGTAGTATATTTATTAAGGGTGGATTCTTATGATCTCTTATGACCCTAAGGCAGACCCTAGTGTAACAACCCGGAAAATCTGGGCCAGTTTAAAATTTTTATTTTGGCAATTTTAGCGAATTTTGAATATTTAAAATAGATTATTTTAAATAATATCGACGAGAAATTTAGTTTGAATATAATTCGACGTATATATTTTATACGCGTCGTCGTTAGAATATAAATATTTATATATAATTATAAATAGAATTGAAAATGGCGCGGTAGTTCGATAATTCGATTTCAAACTTCAATTGAATGTACCGGGTGCAAAACAATCCGGATTTTAGTGAAACCAAAAATAATGGGATCTAATAGTGAATATCTTTCCAACGAATCCGACAAATCAAGATTTCGTAGCGGGAATGATAAGATATGTCCAGTTGAAAATTCTGGATAGTCGCTATGGAATTTAGGCCCTTAAAAATGGACATTTTGCAAATAACCTCGGATTTCGACGAAACCAGTTTTGTTGGATCCGCAGTGTCAAGTTATTGCTAGGTTTTAAATTTCATAATTTTTCGAATCAATATGTGAGCGTGGCAAAGGAAAACGCGTTTGACCAGTTTCAGTTGATTTTAATCGACTGGAAAATGGCCATTTTTCCAACGGTCTCGGAATTCGACGAAACTAGTTTTGTTAGGACCGTATCGTCAATACGAAGCTAGAAAATATTTTTCTGGAATTTTTCTAGTTAGTATGTGACCCCGGTAAATTGAAATGTACGTTCAAATTAAATATTGAATGTTTTATATTTTAAATTGAAGGAAAAACTGACTGAAACAGTCGAATGGGCCTACGAAACATAACCCATTGTGTTCGGAATGTGGGTATTTGGCTAGGGGTGACAATCGTTGGATTTGATTTCGAGTTCGTATGCAAAAACATATATTTTCAAATTAAAATAATAATGGAATTAATTATAAATCCTTGGTCAAAGTAAACCTTAGCCTCATTAAAACAAGGTCAACCCGTTTCTTTGAGCGCCGCCACCCACATCAACGATTATTATCGTTCGATTCTTCTTGCCTTTTTTCTCTCAATCCCCATCGAATTAAAATACAGTTCTAAAACAAAAATTAAGGAGATTTCTACGACCTTTAATTTGAGACCGGGATGGTGGAACTTAGCTGAGTGGTTCTCGAGTTTTTGGGGTTCAAACGGGTAGGGTTCGCAGTCGTTTTCTGGTGTCGGGGTGCAACCGAGTTCGCCAGGGTCAGAGCTGGTGGCGTCGCACGGGGAGGCGCGTCGAGTGGCAGTTTCTGATGGCAGTCTGGTGCGATGGTGGCGGAGCAAGGGGAAACCCTAGTTTTTGAAGCAATTCGAAGAAGGCCCAAGCGCTATACAGGAGGTGCAGTGTAATTTCTAAACCAAGGTAACTAAATTTTAGGAGAAAGGTATTTACAAGGATTTATTTTCATTTTAAAAATATACAAATGCATAGTTTTAAATAAGTTTTTATGTATAAATAGCTTAAATAAAAAGGTGATTTTATTTTATGGAAAACATTGTTTTAAGAATGTAAATTTTTATTATGAAAAAGTTTAAATAAAGACATGGTTTATTAAAAATAAAAAGCTCATTGTTTTGAAAGTAAAATATACATTCTTTGTTTTTGAAAATAAAATATACATTCTTTGTATTTGAAAATAATAATATACTTTGAATTTGAAAATATAAACATACTTTGCTTTAAAATAAAATATAACTTTGGTTTTAAAATATAACTTTGGTTTTAAAATATAACTTTGGTTTTAAAATATAACTTTGGTTTTAAAATACAACTTCGGTTTAGAAAATATAACTTCGGTTTTGAAAATATAAAATCAGTTTGTTTAGATATGTAAAGAAGAAGTTTGAATTTATATAAAGAAGAAGATACAAAATTTGAATTTGCTTTGAAAACAAAATTTGCATTCTTTTTGAAAATGTATTTTGCATTGATTTTGAAAATAAAATTAACATTGTTTTTAAAATAGGAATAGCAGATTAAAAATATGATTTTTTATATGTTGAACTTCGAAAGAAAAATATGATTTTTTATATATTGAACTTCGATAGAAAAATAGAATTTTTATATATTGAACTTCGATAGAAAAATAGAATTTTTATATATTGAACTTCGATAGAAAAATAGAATTTTTATATATTGAACTTCGATAGAAAAATATGATTTTTATATATTGAACATCGAAGTAAAAATTCGATTTTTATATATTGAATAGCGAAGTAAAAATTCGATTTTTGCATATGTAGAGAATGCGGGCAACGAAGGTGACAAAGATGCGATAGCAATGAAGATTTCTATCAATGAAGTGCCGTGGAGCTAGGATAGCTATAAGTGAGAATTTCTCACCTTTCAATTTATTTTCTAGTTATATATATATACTAGGATGCAGACGGTGCTTAGTAGCACCCGACACAATCGTCCACAGACCATGGACTTGTTTGTTTGGTTGCATAGATTAGTTGAATTATTTGTTTGAATTGAATTGTTTGGTGAGATGAAATTGATTTGATTGATGTGTGAATGGCGTGGGTCTTCACTAGACCGGGGATAAGGCTAGGCCTTGTCCCGTTTCTAGTATCGTGCCGTTATGCCGCCGAAATTTTCTAAAATATGTTAGAAAATAAAAACATCATTTTATTGTGTAAATGAATAATAGAAATTCATATGTTGGAATAAAATGTTTTGTCGTTAAAAATATAATTTTTAACGTGAATGTGAATAAATATTCATTTACAAACCAGACGGTTTGTTTATGTACACCTATTTGAAGGACATTGATTGGGTCGATAAATTTTACACATCGCCCAACTGCACAAATAAAATATGTGTTTGATTGTTTGAAACCCCACACGGGTGTTGGGATGAAATTTGAAGCTCACTCATCCTGATTGATTAAATATGTCGATCGATTGATTGACAGGCTGTTATAAGCGTTAGATATCTATATTTGATGCTTATACAGTGTAGTGCACTTTGGTTGATGGTTGATTATTCTTCAATGCTATTACATGTGTGTAATGTATGAAAATCCATATAATTAACTTTATATGGTAATTGATTGGGCCTCATTCCAATTTGAAAAATAAAGAATATTATAAAATAAAAGTTCATGTGTTGACAGTACTCATTCATTGAGATTGGTCATGTGTTGAACGAAATATTTTAGTAATAAAATTTACACCTTTATGGATATAAAATAAAAGTTCATGTGTTGACAGTACTCATTCATTGAGATTGGTCATGTGTTGAACGAAATATTTTGATAATAACAACTATTTTGAAATAGAATATTTGAAAATAGAAATTTATGAAGCCGTGTTGATTAAATTGACGCCATTTTGACGTGAACGATATTTATATCGATTTTATTCATTTTAAAATGAATATTGAAAAGTGATTTCGAAATCGAATATTTTGAAATGAAATGAATTGAAAACGATTTCGAAATGAATTGAATTGAAAACGATTTCGAAATGAATCGAATTGAAAACGAATTCAAATTGAATTGAAAGCGAATTGAAATGAATTCAAATTGAATTGAAATTTGAATTGGATAGAAATGAATTTTAAAACGAATTTATAAAGAAGAATTCGATTTTGATTTGAATTGAAAAGAAAGTTGAAATAGCTTTTGAAACGTTTTTAAAACTATTTATATAATTCGTTTTAAATCAAAATCGACGAAATATATATTATATATATTATATATATAATATAAAAGGCCTGAATAGAACGCGCCGCGCCGCGGCAGTTCGTGAATTTCGACCATTTATTTCAAACGGACATTACGGGAGATCCGACCGTCGGATTCTCCTAAAACCGGAACCGTTGGGTTCGTATCGAAAAGAGCTTTCTAATGAATATTAGAAATTTGAAATATAACGGTTGGATTTGGAGATACGTCCAAATCAAATTCGAAAAAGGTCGCTGTAAGTGCAGTTCGATGGCCATTGATGGAAATCGACTGTACGGGCCTTGATAAAATTATTAAAAATAGTAATAATTTGTGTAAAATCATCAGAAATGATTTAGAAAGAATTGGGATGAAAAACTCCATATGTGAAAAGATAAAAACAGATTTTTATCGAAATGAACTAGTTTTGAACTAGAAATATAATTCTATTTATTTTTGAATAAATAAACTGAATTTAAAAAGGGTTTTAAAAATAACCAGAATTTCCAATGATTGCATTGGAATGGATTTGAATCGAAATTGTCTTCGGAATATTTCGATGTTGGATTTCGTGACTATACAGATGTTGTTATGGAAATTTGAAAGATATATATTTATATCGTTATTTCCAATACGACATTTGTTAATCGTAGAATTTGATATTGAATATAAGCCGATATATTTTCTATTCAGAGCCTTATATTGAATATCAAATGTGATTTGGGTTTGTCGTGAATGGTGTCTTCACTAACACTGTTCTTGAACCCAGTTGAGAAACGATTAAATCTTTTTATTTAGATTTAATGAAGTGTACCAATTAAATGATATTTAATTGGGATTGAATTGATATTGATTTTTGGGTTTATCGTGAACAGTGTTTTAAACAACACTCGTTCTTTAACCCGATAATTAATGAATGTGATTTTGGGTTTATCGTGAACCGTGTTTTTAAATGACACTGATTCTTTAACCCAGTCAAAGATTAAAACTAAGTGGAGTTTTAATGAATCTTTAATTAGATTGAAATAATCGAAATGGAGTATCACCAGTTTTGCTCCAGGCGATAGTTAAATCTTTAATTAGATTTGAGCGTGAAATGGTAATTGAATTTACCGATAACACTGTGGTGTTAGATATGAAGTATTACCAGTTTTACTTCATGGGATAAATAGGTTGGGATTGGGAAATTAAAACAAATGATTACTTCGGTAAGGTTCGCTAATCCCGACTAGTTTGAATTGAGATTCAAAAATAGAATAAAGAATAAATTCAAGGAATTTATCTTGGATAAAATTAATGGGAACCTTTTCCTATGAATGTGAAATTTAGAAACTAACTGTCAGTTAGCCAAGCAGAACGGTTTTCTGGATATTGATCTGATGTTGGTTTCGGCCTTCGGGGTTAATATTTGGGGGATTATTCTCTTGATTAATTTACGGTTAGTGACTAATGAATTGGAATGAGGCGTATGTTGTGTTTGTGCAACACTTATTTAAAATATACGCGAGTTATTCGGAAAGACCGGGTTTATCCCATTCTGAATAACTGATACGACGTTAAGTCGAAGATGAAGACGATGGTCGAAGACCGGAGGTCTTCACGTCGTTTGGGTGATAACTGATGATCTTGATTGGGCTGTACACCCAAGAAGATGGAAACAGTTGGTGATCGTCCAGACGTACTTGGAGATCGATGGATATGCGGGGTACTAGGTGCCTCCGGTTTCGTTCAGACCCAGAACGGACTTGTAAATGGACTGTGTGTCTGACATTGGATTTTAGTCCGTGTGATTGATCTCTATTAAATATATATCTGTTTGGCGGCGGAGAATTTATTCTCTTGCTTAACGCCCTTCTCTGAGACGTACGAGCTCAGGGGTTATATATTGATGGATATCAAACGCATGGAGTGAATTGCCTGTGTGGCATGCCTAAGTGGCTATTGATCGAGGCTTCTGTTGAAAAGCAAAGTCTTGTGGTGATGATCAAAGCACGGCCTTTGTGGCGTAGCTTTGTGTAACGTTTACCTCGCGTGTTTCACACCCGGTATGAACCAAAAACGGGAGAGGACGTCAGGGAGGGCATGCGTTTCTTCCTAGCTAGAAGTGGCGTCAGTGGTTTTACACGCCCTGACGAGTTTGACTTATGTGGTTGTTGCTGTTGCGAGGCGCCTCGGATTGATCGGTCGTTCTCGAACCGATGGAGTCATTTAGTTGGCTCGTTTACGCCCCATAGGGCGGAGAAACGCATGTTCAGGCATTTTAATCCACTCCGTGTGGACCGGCCCTGAGGATCCAAGGGTCACTCGAGCTCTGATCCTGAGACTCGGGCTAGGCAGTCTCGAATCGGTTGAGGACTATCTTTTGCCTCGGTTCATAGACGGAAATCCAATTTCCAAATACGTGATCTTGCGGTTTTAGTTGTAATCCTATATATGGCGACATAGTGGGATGGGGCGCTCATGCCGCCTATGATTGATACTTATGATTTGAAGTGTTTTATACACTATGCACTTATATTAGTATCAAATGATTTGTTTTAAACGTATCAAGCATTCTTTGGTTGTTACAAGGGAAAACCCTATCCTCGACTGCGTTGCATTGTGTGATGGGACCTGGGTCTTATAACAGCTTCATTTTTCTTTATTTAGCATTGCGCTGTTGTTTTATGCACTGGTATTCTTGGGAGGAAACCCGTTCCGTGTTATACGGCGTGGTCCCTTGATTTACCTTTAAAAATAAAGATTAATAACTGTTTTAGTTCTCACACCAGTCACATGACTGACCTGGAGTTTATTGTTTTAACCTAAACTCTGGGTGCCCTTATTTTGACACGGGCAGCTAGTAGTTTTGGTTTTGCAGATTTATATTCACAGGATCCTGGTTTACAGCTGGAACGATATCCGGAAAGCTTTGTATCCGTATATCTCATTCTAGTTGTGTATTGTATTATTTTTCCGCTGCGATGTATTTAGATGTAATTTAAATCTCTGATAATTCTGTGTAATATTCTTTTATACTCTGTATATTCTTGTAATCTGATGCATTGTTGTAATATACAATGAAATGTTCTTCTGTATGCGTTCTGTTGTGGCTTGTTCTCGAACTATCCGTCGCTTTCCTTTACGGGGAAGTTACGGGTTTTCACAGTTGGTATCAGAGCTTTGGTTTACAAAGCTCAGAGAACAAGGCACATTAGAACCATACGAAAGAATTCATCAGATATTGGGTTAGTAAAATCCAATGGGAATGACTCGTTAGAGATGGGATCAGTAGTATCCTAGAACGAGTGTGAAGAGTATATTTTTAAAATGAAAACAAATTTTTGTTTTGAAAATTTAAATCAACTATTCGTATTTGATTATTTATTTATATTGATTTGGACAATGCAGTATATAAAGATTTTGGGTATACGTCTGATCCACGTGTATTCGAAGTTTTAATATACTGGATAGATATAGATTCACACTCTAGTCGCCCGAAGATGATTCTGATGATTGTAGCTACATCATCAGAATTAGTGTTCGAGTGTTGAAGGTGTGATTTTCTATATATTTCCATTAGGCTGGTGTGAGAACCAAAACTTATATATAGTTAGAACACATTGTTGTGATTTGGCATCAAAAACATAATTTTTTTGTGTGTATGTATCAAAGTTATGGATTTGAAACTCTAATTCACTAATTGATTGATGTTTGTGTAGTTTGTTTATTTGTTTGCTAATTTTTAGCTATTTAGCCTAATTGAATCACATATTGAACTATATTGAAAATTGGTCGCATTTGTTTGCATATACATATACTTACATTGGACAGGTCATAGCAAGGAGGCTAGAGCCAGAGAATAAAATTTGTTTGCCCGACAAATAGGTACATGTTTACTACATAATTTACTGTTTTGTTTGGGTGATGATGATTTTATGAGCCTATTGGCTAGCCGCTTGGCTTTTTCTTTTTCTTTTTGAGATCTGAAGGACCGAGGAAGCTATTTGAAATTCCCCGATGCTCCCGGTGCAGGGGAGGTTATGGCGAAATTTTTCGAAAATTTAGGGAGTTAGCCAAATTTTTGAAATTTAGAAAATTCTCAGAAACTAAAGAGTTGGAGAATAGAAGCCAGATCGAGCGTAGAGTTGAATAATCAAACCGCTTTCGACTTTGTTCCTTTTCGGGGACGAAAAGTTTTAAGTGGGGGAGATTGTAACAACCCGGAAAATCTGGGCCAGTTTAAAATTTTTATTTTGGCAATTTTAGCGAATTTTGAATATTTAAAATAGATTATTTTAAATAATATCGACGAGAAATTTAGTTTGAATATAATTCGACGTATATATTTTATACGCGTAGTCGTTAGAATATAAATATTTATATATAATTATAAATAGAATTGAAAATGGCGCGGTAGTTCGATAATTCGATTTCAAACTTCAATTGAATGTACCGGGTGCAAAACAATCCGGATTTTAGTGAAACCAAAAATAATGGGATCTAATAGTGAATATCTTTCCAACGAATCCGACAAATCAAGATTTCGTAGCGGGAATGATAAGATATGTCCAGTTGAAAATTCTGGATAGTCGCTATGGAATTTAGGCCCTTAAAAATGGACATTTTGCAAATAACCTCGGATTTCGACGAAACCAGTTTTGTTGGATCCGCAGTGTCAAGTTATTGCTAGGTTTTAAATTTCATAATTTTTCGAATCAATATGTGAGCGTGGCAAAGGAAAACGCGTTTGACCAGTTTCAGTTGATTTTAATCGACTGGAAAATGGCCATTTTTCCAACGGTCTCGAAATTCGACGAAACTAGTTTTGTTAGGACCGTATCGTCAATACGAAGCTAGAAAATATTTTTCTGGAATTTTTCTAGTTAGTATGTGACCCCGGTAAATTGAAATGTACGTTCAAATTAAATATTGAATGTTTTATATTTTAAATTGAAGGAAAAACTGACTGAAACAGTCGAATGGGCCTACGAAACATAACCCATTGTGTTCGGAATGTGGGTATTTGGCTAGGGGTGACAATCGTTGGATTTGATTTCGAGTTCGTATGCAAAAACATATATTTTCAAATTAAAATAATAATGGAATTAATTATAAATCCTTGGTCAAAGTAAACCTTAGCCTCATTAAAACAAGGTCAACCCGTTTCTTTGAGCGCCGCCACCCACATCAACGATTATTATCGTTCGATTCTTCTTGCCTTTTTTTCTCTCAATCCCCATCGAATTAAAATACAGTTCTAAAACAAAAATTAAGGAGATTTCTACGACCTTTAATTTGAGACCGGGATGGTGGAACTTAGCTGAGTGGTTCTCGAGTTTTTGGGGTTCAAACGGGTAGGGTTCGCAGTCGTTTTCTGGTGTCGGGGTGCAACCGAGTTCGCCAGGGTCAGAGCTGGTGGCGTCGCACGGGGAGGCGCGTCGAGTGGCAGTTTCTGATGGCAGTCTGGTGCGATGGTGGCGGAGCAAGGGGAAACCCTAGTTTTTGAAGCAATTCGAAGAAGGCCCAAGCGCTATACAGGAGGTGCAGTGTAATTTCTAAACCAAGGTAACTAAATTTTAGGAGAAAGGTATTTACAAGGATTTATTTTCATTTTAAAAATATACAAATGCATAGTTTTAAATAAGTTTTTATGTATAAATAGCTTAAATAAAAAGGTGATTTTATTTTATGGAAAACATTGTTTTAAGAATGTAAATTTTTATTATGAAAAAGTTTAAATAAAGACATGGTTTATTAAAAATAAAAAGCTCATTGTTTTGAAAGTAAAATATACATTCTTTGTTTTTGAAAATAAAATATACATTCTTTGTATTTGAAAATAATAATATACTTTGAATTTGAAAATATAAACATACTTTGCTTTAAAATAAAATATAACTTTGGTTTTAAAATATAACTTTGGTTTTAAAATATAACTTTGGTTTTAAAATATAACTTCGGTTTTGAAAATATAAAATCAGTTTGTTTAGATATGTAAAGAAGAAGTTTGAATTTATATAAAGAAGAAGATACAAAATTTGAATTTGCTTTGAAAACAAAATTTGCATTCTTTTTGAAAATGTATTTTGCATTGATTTTGAAAATAAAATTAACATTGTTTTTAAAATAGGAATAGCAGATTAAAAATATGATTTTTTATATGTTGAACTTCGAAAGAAAAATATGATTTTTTATATATTGAACTTCGATAGAAAAATAGAATTTTTATATATTGAACTTCGATAGAAAAATAGAATTTTTATATATTGAACTTCGATAGAAAAATAGAATTTTTATATATTGAACTTCGATAGAAAAATAGAATTTTTATATATTGAACTTCAATAGAAAAATATGATTTTTATATATTGAACATCGAAGTAAAAATTCGATTTTTATATATTGAATAGCGAAGTAAAAATTCGATTTTTGCATATGTAGAGAATGCGGGCAACGAAGGTGACAAAGATGCGATAGCAATGAAGATTTCTATCAATGAAGTGCCGTGGAGCTAGGATAGCTATAAGTGAGAATTTCTCACCTTTCAATTTATTTTCTAGTTATATATATATACTAGGATGCAGACGGTGCTTAGTAGCACCCGACACAATCGTCCACAGACCATGGACTTGTTTGTTTGGTTGCATAGATTAGTTGAATTATTTGTTTGAATTGAATTGTTTGGTGAGATGAAATTGATTTGATTGATGTGTGAATGGCGTGGGCCTTCACTAGACCGGGGATAAGGCTAGGCCTTGTCCCGTTTCTAGTATCGTGCCGTTATGCCGCCGAAATTTTCTAAAATATGTTAGAAAATAAAAACATCATTTTATTGTGTAAATGAATAATAGAAATTCATATGTTGGAATAAAATGTTTTGTCGTTAAAAATATAATTTTTAACGTGAATGTGAATAAATATTCATTTACAAACCAGACGGTTTGTTTATGTACACCTATTTGAAGGACATTGATTGGGTCGATAAATTTTACACATCGCCCAACTGCACAAATAAAATATGTGTTTGATTGTTTGAAACCCCACACGGGTGTTGGGATGAAATTTGAAGCTCACTCATCCTGATTGATTAAATATGTCGATCGATTGATTGACAGGCTGTTATAAGCGTTAGATATCTATATTTGATGCTTATACAGTGTAGTGCACTTTGGTTGATGGTTGATTATTCTTCAATGCTATTACATGTGTGTAATGTATGAAAATCCATATAATTAACTTTATATGGTAATTGATTGGGCCTCATTCCAATTTGAAAAATAAAGAATATTATAAAATAAAAGTTCATGTGTTGACAGTACTCATTCATTGAGATTGGTCATGTGTTGAACGAAATATTTTAGTAATAAAATTTACACCTTTATGGATATAAAATAAAAGTTCATGTGTTGACAGTACTCATTCATTGAGATTGGTCATGTGTTGAACGAAATATTTTGATAATAACAACTATTTTGAAATAGAATATTTGAAAATAGAAATTTATGAAGCCGTGTTGATTAAATTGACGCCATTTTGACGTGAACGATATTTATATCGATTTTATTCATTTTAAAATGAATATTGAAAAGTGATTTCGAAATCGAATATTTTGAAATGAAATGAATTGAAAACGATTTCGAAATGAATTGAATTGAAAACGATTTCGAAATGAATCGAATTGAAAACGAATTCAAATTGAATTGAAAGCGAATTGAAATGAATTCAAATTGAATTGAAATTTGAATTGGATAGAAATGAATTTTAAAACGAATTTATAAAGAAGAATTCGATTTTGATTTGAATTGAAAAGAAAGTTGAAATAGCTTTTGAAACGTTTTTAAAACTATTTATATAATTCGTTTTAAATCGAAATCGACGAAATATATATTATATATATAATATAAATGGCCTGAATAGAACGCGCCGCGCCGCGGCAGTTCGTGAGTTTCGACCATTTATTTCAAACGGACATTACGGGAGATCCGACCGTCGGATTCTCCTAAAACCGGAACCGTTGGGTTCGTATCGAAAAGAGCTTTCTAATGAATATTAGAAATTTGAAATCTAACGGTTGGATTTGGAGATACGTCCAAATCAAATTCGAAAAAGGTCGCTGTAAGTGCAGTTCGATGGCCATTGATGGAAATCGACTGTACGGGCCTTGATAAAATTATTAAAAATAGTAATAATTTGTGTAAAATCATCAGAAATGATTTAGAAAGAATTGGGATGAAAAACTCCATATGTGAAAAGATAAAAACAGATTTTTATCGAAATGAACTAGTTTTGAACTAGAAATATAATTCTATTTATTTTTGAATAAATAAACTGAATTTAAAAAGGGTTTTAAAAATAACCAGAATTTCCAATGATTGCATTGGAATGGATTTGAATCGAAATTGTCTTCGGAATATTTCGATGTTGGATTTCGTGACTATACAGATGTTGTTATGGAAATTTGAAAGATATATATTTATATCGTTATTTCCAATACGACATTTGTTAATCGTAGAATTTGATATTGAATATAAGCCGATATATTTTCTATTCAGAGCCTTATATTGAATATCAAATGTGATTTGGGTTTGTCGTGAATGGTGTCTTCACTAACACTGTTCTTGAACCCAGTTGAGAAACGATTAAATCTTTTTATTTAGATTTAATGAAGTGTACCAATTAAATGATATTTAATTGGGATTGAATTGATATTGATTTTTGGGTTTATCGTGAACAGTGTTTTAAACAACACTCGTTCTTTAACCCGATAATTAATGAATGTGATTTTGGGTTTATCGTGAACCGTGTTTTTAAATGACACTGATTCTTTAACCCAGTCAAAGATTAAAACTAAGTGGAGTTTTAATGAATCTTTAATTAGATTGAAATAATCGAAATGGAGTATCACCAGTTTTGCTCCAGGCGATAGTTAAATCTTTAATTAGATTTGAGCGTGAAATGGTAATTGAATTTACCGATAACACTGTGGTGTTAGATATGAAGTATTACCAGTTTTACTTCATGGGATAAATAGGTTGGGATTGGGAAATTAAAACAAATGATTACTTCGGTAAGGTTCGCTAATCCCGACTAGTTTGAATTGAGATTCAAAAATAGAATAAAGAATAAATTCAAGGAATTTATCTTGGATAAAATTAATGGGAACCTTTTCCTATGAATGTGAAATTTAGAAACTAACTGTCAGTTAGCCAAGCAGAACGGTTTTCTGGATATTGATCTGATGTTGGTTTCGGCCTTCGGGGTTAATATTTGGGGGATTATTCTCTTGATTAATTTACGGTTAGTGACTAATGAATTGGAATGAGGCGTATGTTGTGTTTGTGCAACACTTATTTAAAATATACGCGAGTTATTCGGAAAGACCGGGTTTATCCCATTCTGAATAACTGATACGACGTTATGTCGAAGATGAAGACGATGGTCGAAGACCGGAGGTCTTCACGTCGTTTGGGTGATAACTGATGATCTTGATTGGGCTGTACACCCAAGAAGATGGAAACAGTTGGTGATCGTCCAGACGTACTTGGAGATCGATGGATATGCGGGGTACTAGGTGCCTCCGGTTTCGTTCAGACCCAGAACGGACTTGTAAATGGACTGTGTGTCTGACATTGGATTTTAGTCCGTGTGATTGATCTCTATTAAATATATATCTGTTTGGCGGCGGAGAATTTATTCTCTTGCTTAACGCCCTTCTCTGAGACGTACGAGCTCAGGGGTTATATATTGATGGATATCAAACGCATGGAGTGAATTGCCTGTGTGGCATGCCTAAGTGGCTATTGATCGAGGCTTCTGTTGAAAAGCAAAGTCTTGTGGTGATGATCAAAGCACGGCCTTTGTGGCGTAGCTTTGTGTAACGTTTACCTCGCGTGTTTCACACCCGGTATGAACCAAAAACGGGAGAGGACGTCAGGGAGGGCATGCGTTTCTTCCTAGCTAGAAGTGGCGTCAGTGGTTTTACACGCCCTGACGAGTTTGACTTATGTGGTTATTGCTGTTGCGAGGCGCCTCGGATTGATCGGTCGTTCTCGAACCGATGGAGTCATTTAGTTGGCTCGTTTACGCCCCATAGGGCGGAGAAACGCATGTTCAGGCATTTTAATCCACTCCGTGTGGACCGGCCCTGAGGATCCAAGGGTCACTCGAGCTCTGATCCTGAGACTCGGGCTAGGCAGTCTCGAATCGGTTGAGGACTATCTTTTGCCTCGGTTCATAGACGGACATCCAATTTCCAAATACGTGATCTTGCGGTTTTAGTTGTAATCCTATATATGGCGACATAGTGGGATGGGGCGCTCATGCCGCCTATGATTGATACTTATGATTTGAAGTGTTTTATACACTATGCACTTATATTAGTATCAAATGATTTGTTTTAAACGTATCAAGCATTCTTTGGTTGTTATAAGGGAAAACCCTATCCTCGACTGCGTTGCATTGTGTGATGGGACCTGGGTCTTATAACAGCTTCATTTTTCTTTATTTAGCATTGCGCTGTTGTTTTATGCACTGGTATTCTTGGGAGGAAACCCGTTCCGTGTTATACGGCGTGGTCCCTTGATTTACCTTTAAAAATAAAGATTAATAACTGTTTTAGTTCTCACACCAGTCACATGACTGACCTGGAGTTTATTGTTTTAACCTAAACTCTGGGTGCCCTTATTTTGACACGGGCAGCTAGTAGTTTTGGTTTTGCAGATTTATATTCACAGGATCCTGGTTTACAGCTGGAACGATATCCGGAAAGCTTTGTATCCGTATATCTCATTCTAGTTGTGTATTGTATTATTTTTCCGCTGCGATGTATTTAGATGTAATTTAAATCTCTGATAATTCTGTGTAATATTCTTTTATACTCTGTATATTCTTGTAATCTGATGCATTGTTGTAATATACAATGAAATGTTCTTCTGTATGCGTTCTGTTGTGGCTTGTTCTCGAACTATCCGTCGCTTTCCTTTACGGGGAAGTTACGGGTTTTCACACCTAGCCACTTAAGATCCCGTCCTAACACATCAATGTCATAAGCATATATATATTCTCACAAGTAATATGGGAAGTAGTACCTCGTCGCTTTGTACCAGTTTAGGTAGGCCTTCCTATAGCCAGTTCAGACCCCTCCGGTGGACGCCTTATTTTACTACTTAACTAATATTACGGTAGTAGACCTATGCCGCTTAAGACTTCCCTTAGACGGTTGGTTAATTAAATTGCATCCTACATCCCACGTGTACCAAATCCATCCCTAGGTTAGCCCTTACATAGCTCCTTGAGGTAGTGGACATTCCAATAAACTACCTTACTTCGTTATCGCATGACTAGACCACTTTAGAGAAGGATGACCTATAAACCGCTTTGAATCTAATAAGGGAGGGTCCCATGACTTTGGCAAAAATCCAAGGAATAAACCTTTGTAATGGGGCTAGCCCTAGCAACTGTGACGAGAAGGAATTTCGCTCGGTCCGAACCAGTCGCTAAACCGACCCAGACCGTTCGAAACGCCCTATCGTTTGAGAACACGACAAATCAGAATGCATACAAAAGAACATTTCATTGTATATTACAACAATGCATCAGATTACAAGAATATACAGAGTATAAACGAATAAATATTACACAGAAATATCAGAGATTTAAATTACATTTAAATACATAGCAGCGGAAAATAATACAATACACAACTAGAAGAAGATATACGGATACAAAGCTTTCCGAATATCGTTCCAGCTGTAAACCAGGATCCTGTGAATATAAATCTGCAAAAACCAAAACTACTAGCTGCCCGTGTCGAAAATAAGGGCACCCAGAGTTTAGGTTAAAACAATAAACTCCAGGTCAGTCATGGGACTGGTGTGAGAACTAAAACAGTTAATCTTTATTTTAAAGTTAGGTAAATCAAGGGACCACGCCGCATAACACGGAACGGGTTTCCTCCCAAGAATACCAGTGCATAAAACAAACAGCGCAATGCTAAATAAAGAAAAATGAAGCTGTTATAAGACCCAGGTCCCATCACACAATGCAACGCAGCCGAGGATAGGGTTTTCCCTTATAACAGCCAAAGAATGCTTGATACGTTTAAAAACAAATCATTTGATACTATTATAAGTGCATAGTGTATAAAACACTTCAAATCATAAGTATCAATCATAGGCGGCATGAATGGCCCATAACACTATGTCGCCATATATAAGTTTACAATCAAAACCGCAAATGTCGTATTGGAAGTTGGGTTATCATTTATGGTATGAACCGAGGCTAGGGGCAAGATCCTCTACCGATTTGTGACTCTCTAGCCCGAGCCACAGGGTCAGAGCGCATCGACCCTTTAGATCGTCAGGGCCGGTCCACCGATGTGGATTATTATGCCTGAACACTACGTTTCCCCGCCCTTTGGGGCGTAAGCCTGGCCCGTCAGCCGACCAGAAGCATCGGCCGAAACCGATATCACGAGGCGCCTCGCTTTTCAGCAAGTAATAATAAGTAACATCCACATGAGTCAAACTCGTCAGCCAGTTTAAGCACTGACGCCACTCATAACTAGAAAGAAACGCATGTCCTCCCTGAGGTCCGTCTCCCGTTTTTGATTCATACCGGGTGTGATACTCGCGAATCAACGTTACACAAAGCTACGCCACAAAGGCCGTGCTTCGATCATCACCACAAGACTCTGCTTTTCAACAGAAGCCCTGATCATTTGCATCTTAGCATGCCACACAGGCAATTCACTCCATGCGATTGATATCCATCAATATATAACCCCTGAGCTCGTACGTCTCAGAGAAGGGCGTTAAGCAAGAGAATAAATTCTCCGCCGCCAAACAGATATATATTTAATAGAGATCAATCACACGGACTAAAATCCAATGTCAGACACACAGTCCATTTACAAGTCCGTTCTGGGTCTGAACGAAACCGGAGGCACCTAGTACCCCGCATATCCATCGATCTCCAAGTACGTATGGACGATCACTAACTGTTTCCATCTTCTTGGGTGTACAGCCCAATCAAGATCATCAGTTATCACCCAAACGACGTGAAGACTTCCGGTCTTCGACCACCGTCTTCATCTTCAACTTATCGTCGTATCAGTTATTCAGAATGGGATAAACCCGGTCTTTCCGAATAACTCGCGTATATTTTAAATAAGTGTTACACAAACACAACATACGCCTCATTCCAATTCATTAGTCACTAACCGTAAATTAATCAAGAGAATAATTCCCCAAATATTAACCCCGAAGGCCGAAACCAACATCAGATCAATATCCAGAAAACCCTTCTGCTTGGCTAACCGACAGTTAGTTTCTAAATTTCACATTCATAGGGAAAGGTTCCCATTAATTTTATCAAAGATAAATTCTTTAATTTATTCTTTAATCTACTTTTGAATATCAATCCAAACTAGTCGGGATTAACGAAACTTACCGAAGTAATCATTTGTTTTAATTTCCCGATCCCAACCTATTTATCCCATGAAGTAAAACTGGTAATACTTCATATCTAACACCACAGTGTTATCGGTAAATTCAATTACCATTTCACGTTCAAATCTAATTAAAGATTTAACTATCGCCTGGAGAAAAACTGGTGATACCCCATTTTCGATCATTTCAATCTAATTAAAGATTCATTAAAACTCCACTTAGTTTTAATCTTCGGCTGGGTTAAAGAATCAGTGTCATTTAAAACACGGTTCACGATAAACCCAAAATCACATTCATTAATTATCGGGTTAAAGAACAAGTGTTATTTAAAACACTGTTCACGATAAACCCAAAAATCAATATCGATTAAATTCCAATTAAATGTTATTTAATTGGTACACTCCATTAAATCTAAATAAAAAGATTTAATCCTTTCTCAACTGGGTTCAAGAACAGTGTTAGTGAAGACACCATTCACGACAAACCCAAATCACATTCGATATTCAATACAAGGCTCTGAATAGAAAATATATCGGCTTATATTCAATATCGAATTCTACGACTAACAGATGTCGTATTGGAAATAACGATATAAATATATATCTTTCAAATTTCCATAACAACACCTGTATAATCACGAATCCCAACATCGAAATATTCCGAAGACAATTTCGATTCAAATCCACTCCAATGCAATCATTGGAAATTTTGGTTATTTTTAAAACCCTTTTCATATTCAATTTATTTACTTAAAAATAAATAGAATTATATTTCTAGTTCAAAACTAGTTCATTTCGATAAAAATCTATTTTTATCTTTTCAAATATGGAGTTTTTCATCCCAAATCTTCACAAATCATTTCTTATGATTTTACATAAATTATTACTATTTTTAATAATTTTATCAAGGCCCGTACAGTCGATTTCCAACAATGGCCATCGAACTGCACTTATAGCGACCTTTTTCGAATTTGATTTGGACGTATCTCCAAATCCAACCGTTAGATTTCAAATTTCTAATATTCATTAGAAAGCTCTTTTCGATACGAACCCAACGGTTCCGGTTTTAGGAGAATCCGACGGTCGGATCTCCCGTAATGTCCGTTTGAAATAAATGGTCGAAATTCACGAACTGCCGCGGCGCGGCGCGTTCTATTCAGGCCATTATATTATATATATAATATATATTTCATCGATTTCTATTTAAAACGAATTATATAAATAGTTTTAAATTCGTTTCAAAAGCAATTTCAACTTCCATTTCAATTCAAATCAAAATTGAATTCTTCTTTATAAATTCGTTTTAAAATTCATTTCTATTCAATTCAAATTTCAATTCAATTTGAATTCATTTCAATTCGCTTTCAATTCAATTTGAATTCGTTTTCAATTCAATTCTTCGAAATCGTTTTCAATTCATTTCATTTCGAAATCGTTTTCAATTCATTTCATTTCGAAATCGTTTTCAATTCAATTCATTTCGAAATCGTTTTATAATCGATATAAATATCGTTCACGTCAAAATGGCGTCAATCTAATCAACACGGCTTCATATATTCCTTTATTTTCAAATATTCTATTTCAAATAGTTCTTTTCCCAAAATAGTTGTTATTATCAAAATATTTCGTTCAACACATGACCAATCTCAATGAATGAGTACTGTCAACACATGAACTTTTATTTTATATCGATAAAGGTGCAAATTTTATTACTAAAATATTTCGTTCAACACATGACCAATCTCAATGAATGAGTACTGTCAACACATGAACTTTTATTTTATATCGATAAAGGTGCAAATTTTATTACTAAAATATTTCGTTCAACACATGACCAATCTCAATGAATGAGTACTGTCAACACATGAACTTTTATTTTATAATATTCTTTATTTTTCAAATTGGAATGAGGCCCAATCAATTACCATATAAAGTTAATTATATGGATTTTCATACATTATACACATATAATAGCATTGAAAAATAATCAACCATCAACCAAAGTGCACTACACTGTATAAGCATCAAATATAGATATCTAACGCTTATAACAGCCTGTCAATCAATCAGGATGAGTGAACTTCAAATTTCATCCCAACACCCGTGTGGGGTTTCAACAAATCACACACATATTTTATTTGTGCAGTTGAGCGATGTGTAAAATTTATCGTCTCACTCAATGTCCTTCAAATAGGTGTACATAAACAAACCGTCTGGTTTATAAATGAATATTTTATTTATTCACATTCCCGTTAAAAATTATATTTTTAACGATAAAAACATTTTATTTCAACCTATGAATTTCTATTCAATTCATTTCTTCAATAAAATGATATTTTTATTTTTCTAACATATTTTAGAAAATTTCGGCGGCATAACGGCACGATACTAGAAACGGGACAAGGCCTAGCCTTATCCCCGGTCTAGTGAAGGCCCACGCCATTCACACATCAATCAAATCAATTTCATCTCACCAAACAATTCAATTCAAACAAATAATTCAACTAATCTATGCAACCAAACAAACAAGTCCATGGTCTGTGGACGATTGTGTCGGGTGCTACTAAGCACCGTCTGCATCCTAGTATATATATATAACTAGAAAAATTAAATTGAAAGGTGAGAAATTCTCACATATAGCTATCCTAGCTCCACGGCTCTTCTTTGATAGAAATCTTCATCGCTATCGCATCTTCGTCATCTTCGTTTCCCGTAGCCACTACATATGTAAAAATCGAATTTTTACTTCGCTATTCAATATATAAAAATCGAATTTTTACTTCGAAGTTCAATATATAAAAATCGAATTTTTACTTCACTATTCAATATATAAAAATCGAATTTTTACTTCGCTATTCAATATATAAAAATCATATTTTTACTTCGCTATTCAATATATAAAAATCATATTTTTACTTCGAAGTTCAATATATAAAAATCATATTTTTAATTCGAAGTTCAATATATAAAAATCATATTTTTAATTCGAAGTTCAATATATAAAAATCATATTTTTAATTTTTTAAAAACAATGTGATATATATTTTCACAAAATTATGCTAATTTTATTTCAAAACTTTGCTGTATATTTTCAAAACAACATTCTAAGTCATATTTTCAAAATCAAATCCTAGTTCTTACTTTTCAAAAACAAGTTCTA
Organism: Allium sativum; assembly: GCA_030737875.1. Taxonomy (NCBI): domain Eukaryota; kingdom Viridiplantae; phylum Streptophyta; class Magnoliopsida; order Asparagales; family Amaryllidaceae; genus Allium; species Allium sativum. Next base: position 558,688,379 of record CM060920.1, on the reverse strand, counting down.
GTTCGTATTTTTTTTCGAAACAATACCATTTAAATTTTCAAAACAATTACATTTTACTTATTCTACAACAATGACATTCATATATTTTACTTCTTTCAAATAGTGTATATTTATATTTTTAAAACAAAGGTATATTTTATATTTTTAAAACACTGCTAATTATATATAAAAAAAAACAGAAAATTAATCAATGTAAATTTATTTTTTTTAAACTGATTTTCCAAGCTATATTATTTAATTAAATTCAGTAAAAAGAAACTCACTGCTATATTTTTTTTCTGGACGTTTGCAAACCCACTGTTCGAATCAGGGTTCCGCCGCCACATCGCCAAGAGCCACCGTGACCCCGATCCCATCGCACTACTCGAACCGCCGATGAATCATCTCCCACCGCCGTGAGTGGCGGCCCACTCGATGGCCCCACTGCGACGTAAATCGCGCTCGACTGCTCCGACTTTGAGCTCCGAATTCGAGGAATGTACACAGCGAAGCATCATCATCTTCGTATAGGAATGTCGGCCTCGAGATTTTCTACCAGGTTTAGGTTATACGTTTTCATATTTCCTTGTGGATTCGAAGAATTTGAGGGGAGAGAGATCGTATTTTTTCTTCGATGGTTGAGATAGCGGCGGCTTTTCTAAAGGTTGACCACGCAGAAGAGAATAAGGGGTTTGACTGGAGGATGGGCTATATAATTATATTTTAATATTATTTTAATTCTAATTATCTTCCTTTATAAAATTTTAGCATCCGAACTCCAAATCAAACTTGACGACTGTCGCCCCTGGCGTTTTACCCCCATTCCGAACACAATGGGATATGTATCGCATGCTGATTTGATCGTTTGAATCAGTTTCCGTTAAATTTACATTTAAATCATTATATTGAATTTTAAACGTACATTTCAAATTACCGGGGTCACATACTAACTAGAAAAATTCCAGAAAAATATTTTCTAGCTTCGTATTGACGATACGGTCCTAACAAAACTAGTTTCGTCGAATTCTGAGACCGTTGGAAAAATGGCCAATTTCCAGTCGATTAAAATCAACTGAAATTGGTCAAACGCGTTTTCCTTCGCCACGCTCACATATTGATTCGAAAAATTATGAAATTTGGAATCTAGCAATAACTTAACACCACGGACCTAACAAAACTAGTTTCGTCGAAATCCGAGGTCGTTTGCAAAATTGCTATTTTTAAGGGCCTTATATATAAAAATATATATAAATTCCACAGCGACTATTTCTAATTTTAAACTGGACATATCTTATCATTTCTAAAATGAAATCTCAGTTTGTTAACTTCGTTACAAAGATATAGTTATACAGATTCAAATATTTCTTGTTTCGTTCAATTCTGACTTATATTGAATTCTGTATATTCATTTGAAATTAGAAATCGAATTTTCGAACTACCGCGCCATTTTCTATTCCTTTTATAAATATATATAATTATTATATATTCTAACGACGACGTATATAATATATGTGTTCGAATTATATTCAAAATAAATTTCACGTCGATATTATTTAAAATAATTCATTTTAAATAATCAAAACTCGCTAAAATTGCCAGAATAAAAATTTTAAACTGGCCCAGATTTTCGGGTTGTTACACCATTTAAGACCTAAATTAGATAAGAAGAAAGTTGACACTTAAGACCTTCACAAGGCAGGTAGTAAGCATAACTATTCACAAACATAATATATATATATATATATGTATGTATACACACACACACTAGACCCCTCACATTAAATCAACTACTCGTAGATGCTAGATATGTCGGGTGGTTCCGACAGACTTCTACTACAAACAAGTTTAATCTCGTGTCATAGCGTACTAAGTTTAATGGCTTATGGTACCCAGACCTCTCACATTAGCCAAATTCACTTGTGGTTGCTGGATTTGCCGGTTGGTTCCAAGCAGACTTCTACCACAAATGACGACTAACCTCGTTTTTTTATCATTATTTAATATATATATATATATACATATTAGTCATTTATACGTGCATACATAAGCAACAATTCATTTGGGGACATTTATAATTTCTAACCTTATTCTAACGTATTTATTATGTCATTATTATGATTGGCTGCATTGATTACGCTATATAAATATATAATTTGACATATGATATAAACGCTAGTTTTCGTTCGAATTAAGAAACGTTTTAACGGTGTAATTTGTCAATCTTGTTCACATAAAAGGTATATAAGCCTAAATCTCATATTAAACTACTTAATTTATGGCATAATTAATAACAAGCAGCAAATGGGAAAATAACAACATAACTATTCAATCTTGTATCCAATGCTTGCTAGAATAATTTAGATAATGAAAGAGAAACAAGGTGTTAAGATATATATATATATATATATATATATAAAAACTCCAATCTAGATCAAATTCATCCTTTTTCTATGTTGCACATAAAACATTAACATTTGATTATTTCAAATCTGAATACAGTCAAATTCTCGAATTTAGATTGGGAATCTAAACCGATCCAAATAATGAAATGAAACCAAATCTTAACCCTTTCACCAAACTAATTCTTAGACATAACCCAAACAATTCAAAAACCCAAAATGTTGATTGACAACTTTGCGATATATAAAGACAGGAGATTTGGGTTTTTTTATTATGATTTTATCATGAAAACACAAACATCCTTATGCATACAAATCAGTATGAAATTTTCCAAACATAGAATTTGGTTTAAACAAATATTATTTCCACTCACAGTGATTTAACTCTATGGTAATATCACAAATTTAATGATATTTGCCTATTATATCTGAAAACCTTCAAGAACAAACGTGAATGCGAACTCCGATCATATATATATATATATCTTATGATTCCAGATTTAGATCCTATTCAAATCCTCTAAGAAAATGGATTAGAAAAGAAAATAGATTTAAGAGAAGAATAAGAAAACTTAAAGTATATTTTCTCCGGATCAAATGCTGGGTGGAGGCAAGGGAGGAGGAGAAGACTAGATTTAGGGTTGAGGTTTAGAGTGTTATTTGTAGGTGTATGAGTGAATAATAGCCGTAGGATTATTCAGATTTAATCTTTGATGTTAATCTTTAAACAATCACTAAAAACCCAACCAGAACCAGGCCAAAATGGGTACTGGCCGCCCCAAGCGGTCGACACCCTCCCTAGGAGGGCGGTCGACCTCCTGGTCTCCAAAACGGCCATTGGCCTGCGTTGATTCATGAAAAGCTTCTATTATTAAACGTTACTTATTTTATTAAATCCTTTCCATTTAATGAACATTCTTGTCCCCTCTTATATGTATGTATATACAATTTTTTTAATTTAATCAACAATTAATTATATATTTTTATTCCATATATTTATATTTTCAATTCAAATTTCAAATGTTCTTGTACATATTTACGAACGACATTTTTAAATGTGAATTTTTCATATGCACTCCGTTTTGACATATTATATACGAAAATGGATCAGAATCTCGCCACGATTACAACTATGATATTTTCATGGCCAAATTCCTAATTTTTCAAAACTCCATTTTTCAGCCCATTAATATATTATTATTTTATTGCCCATTTTTGTTACTTATAATTTTTTTTAAATTAGATTGTCTTAAGTCTATTTAGGTAAATTTTTATTGGGTGTTGCATTCTCCCCCTTTCAAAATAGATTTCGCCCTGAAATTTGTTTGAAGGGCATAAAACACAACTCGCTCTAACAATCATGTTGTATGCCATGTTATTTAAAAACATCCATAAAACATCTATGACTCATAGTGATAATATACTGTGGGCTTGCTAATAATGAGCTCAATCCTAGCGCGTATGTGTGATAAGTGATGCAATATGTTTGCAAAACATCCTAGTATGCATATAATTTTATATGAGTGCTCAACACATTTGTGTTGCAACCATCTCCTACCATCCAATCTAGCAACCACAATGCAACCAAAAACCTTAAATATATGTTTTCTTTTAAGAGGCTCAACATGTGCTACAAAAAATACAATGTTACAATATTAATAGAAAGCTACAGAGTAGTTACACAATTGTTAATAGGCCTTTTGGTAAGGCCATCAAGGTTTTCTAACTACATGGGCTTTTACCAAAATAACGTGAAAAGCTGAACGACCTTGATCTTAAGGATATTTAACTCAAGCTAGGGGTTCAGATCAAGGGTGGGAGCCCAATGTGCTAGCCGGTTGGAACCTGCAATGATTGAACCAGCCAAGTCAAGTCAGGCCTAGTCATGAACAAAATATCTACCTAAAGAGTTGCTTATCCCCCCGTTTAACGGTTCTAAGCCACTCGTATAGACCGTACCAACTGCCATTTGTCATTATGTATTCAAATTATGTCGATTCTCTAGGAGGAGAATGCCTCTCCCGACTTTTCGGTAACCTGGGATCAGACTACACATATTCCAACTAATTCAAGTACTATGTTGCCCATAAATACACTTTCTGGACTCAGAAGAAAGGACTTTTGGCACTTTTCTAATCGCCATTATGACTATTCGACTGTAATAGATTATCCAATATAAATAATTATAAAGTGGACGTAGGCTCGTTAATGCCCAACCACTATAAATCTGTGTGTGATCGCACCTTTCTATACTTTTCATTTTATTTGTCTTCATTTAATCTATGCAAATTCATTTATTAGGTTTTTTTGCCAATTTTTGGTGTCAACACTTTGGTGCTTTCACTGGGAACTTGATATTCTCAGCATTTGAAGAATTTTTCTATACTTTCAGATTTCCAAGTCCGAGACGAGATCCTCTATTTGTTTTCTCCAGCATTGTTGAATCATGGTTGCCAAATCATCAATGCGTTCCACCGAAAAATAGCCTATGGCTGCGACTTCAGTAGATGTGGCTGGAGGGTCATCCGCTCCAGATCCCAATGTGGATCGACCTGCTCTATCAACTTCAAAACAACCTCCCGCAGTAGATCCATCTTCCCTCTCAACTTTTTCCACCCGTGATGAGTTCATAAATGTAATGAATCTGCTCTAGGAGACTACAGAGGCCTTAAATGCTCATGCCCGGGAGAATGCTGTAATAAGGCAGGATATGCACCGAATGTCGAGATAACTAGAAGAATTTAGAAGTAATCAACCTGCCGCTCATTAACTGGATCAGAATTCTAAAAGCTCATCATCGTCCGGAGGAAATAGAGGCCAATTCATCTGAGACATCCGCTGGAAAGACCCGAAAATATACGATACTTGCATCTGGGAGAGGGTTCAGATCGAGCAGGAACATAAGATCAAACCCAGGCCAACTGGAACATGTGCAAAACATCGACCTTGCCGCCCGATGGGATTAGAGTGCCTCTCCCTCAACTCGCAAAGACAACGATCAGGCAACCCAAGCTCCTTTCCTTCCTCCTTGATATCTTGTGATTAACCGAGATGCACAGGGAAGACGAGGGACCACCTAGATGGCGACTCAGGCGATGTTGCCTGGAGAGGGGCACAAAGAGGTCGGTCTGTTGATGAGGCTGATTGATGTACAATTATCCCTCTAGATCTGACCACCATGGTACGTCAGGTTATGAATGATAGTAAGAGATACAAGAATGAAGACTGGGGAATCGACCGAAGCCATACACCTTTCACAAATAACATTCTACAAGAAGTGTTCCCAAGAAGGTTCATTATGCCCCCAGATGAACCATTACGATAGAACCACTGACCTGCAATAGCATTTGATGAGATACTCATGGCATATGGAGGTAGCGGTAGCTCCAGACACCATCAAATGCAAAGCTTTCCCAATTTTCCTGAGCGGGGTAGCCTCATGTGGTTCATCGGTTTCCCTTTGAGATCGGTCCCGAGCTTCAAATAATTTTGTGAGAAATTCCTGAACCAATTCCGTTTCCACGCCTCTAAGTTGAAGCATGTCATGGATCTTTCTGCAGTCAAGCATGGACGAGGCGAATCTCCGAGAAACAACCTCGACCGGATCAATCAAGCTGCAACCGGGGTAAGCAACCATAATCATGAGATGGTGTTGATGGCCATGGTAGAGGGCATCAACAAGAGAACAAAATTCGGGAAGTATCAAATTGGGAAATCGCTCACAACTATTGAAATATTATACTAAAAGTCGAACATCCGATTATGGCAGAAGGATGCATAATTGGATGAAGAAGTTGGGCCAAAAGACGAATCTATCAAGCCCATCCAGAGCAGTGTAGCAGTCAAGCAGTTCAAAGATAATTCGGAGAAGGTAGAAGTGAATGTTGGGAACCGCGACAAATGAAATGGTGGTGGGTCGAAGAAAACAATTGGAAACCCCGGACAAAGAGGGAATTCTGGAAAGCGAGCCCAGTTCTAGGTTTTTGAAACTTATACAGCATTGAATGACACACTTGAAAACATTTATCTCGGTACATGCAGCATGGTTCAATACAAGAAGCCACCCTTGCGTGAGCTTAGTAAGAAAAAGCGGATGAGAAGAAAGTTTTGTTTATTCCATGAGATCTATAGGCATACAACCAATGAATTCATCCACCTTCGGGACATCATCAAGAAGTTGATTTGAGAAGGAAAACTCAATGAATATAAAGTAGCCCCATGAGATGGGGGGCAAGGGAGTTTGGCACCTAAACAAAGTCAGGCAATGCCTAGAGCCATAACCTAAGAGAAGGTAAAGGGGGTAGTGACCAATGCCAATGTTGGAGGCCCACATCCGGCAGGAGATAGCATTCAAACTATGGAACGTTATGTAAATTCCGCAAAACATCTGGACGTTGTGGAGACAAGCACCCTTGAAGCTGCAAGTCCCATAAAAAAAGGATAACGACTGATGATATTATATTTCGTGATTGGGAGTTGATCGGTACAGAAGCCCCGACCGTCGACCCCTTAGTGATAACGACCATCATAGGTCTAGCCACGGTAAGAAAGGTCCTGGTCGAAAATGGAAGCTCGGTGAATATATTATTCAAACAGGCCTATGATAAGATGAAGCTAGAATTAAAAGACTTAGAGCCATGTACCGGCCGGATACGTGGTTTCAACGAAGCATCCACCGAACTGGTTGGCCAGATCAAACTATCTATGGAATTGAGGGACGGAGACCGTAGATGGGCACGGATTCTATCGTTTGTCATTTGAAATAAACTCTCAGTATAACGCATTTCTGGAGCGATCGCCCTTAGCTGAATTTAGAGCCTGTATTGCTCCTTGGTGCTTGCTTTTGACATTCCCGACTGATGGTGGAACCGGGACAGTGCATCAAGTAATAGGGAGAGCCTGCTACTCAGCTGAATGGAAAGAGCTACGAAACAAATGTAGCAAAGAACTTGAAAATACATCTCCCCGATGGAGGGGATGAAAGTGTAACAACCCGAAAATCTGGGCCAGTTTAAAATTTTTATTTTGGCGATTTTAGCGAATTTTGAATATTTAAAATAGATTATTTTAAATGATATCGACGAGAAAATTTATTTTGAATATATTTAGAACGAATATATTTATATACGTCGTCGTTAGAATATAAATATTTATATATAATTATAAAATAGAATTGAAAATGGCGCGGTAGTTCGATAATTCGATTTCAAACTTCAATTGAATGTACCGGGTGCAAAACAAACCGGATTTTAGTGAAACCAAAAATCATTGGATCTAATTGTGAATATCTTTCCAACGAATCCGAAAAATTGAAATTTCATAGCGGGAATCAAAAGATATGTCCAGTTGAAAATTCTGAATAGTCGCTATGGAATTCAGGCCCTTAAAAATGGGAATTTTGCAAACGACCTCGGATTTCGACGAAACCACTTTTGTTGGATCCGGGATGTAAAATTATTGCTAGATTCCAAATTTCATAATTTTTCGAATCAATATGTGAGCGTGGCAAAGGAAAACGCGTTTGACCAGTTTCAGTTGATTTTAATCGACTGGAAAATGGCCATTTTTCCAACGGTCTCAGAATTCGACGAAACTAGTTTTGTTAGGACCGTATCGTCAATACGAAGCTAGAAAATATTTTTCTGGAATTTTTCGAGTTAGTATGTGACCCCGGTAAATTGAAATACGCGTTCAAATTCAATATATAGAGTTATATGTTGATTTTGACGAAAACTGATCGAAACGATTGAATCAGCCTACGATACATATCCCATTGTGTTCGGAATGGGGGTAAAACGCTATGGACGACAGGCGGTGGGCCTCGTTTTGAGGTCGAAAATAAAAGTTGTTTTTTGGTGAAAAATAAAATAATTAAATAATAAATTAAAGCTTTCTCCTCTCTTCCCCTTATACTTCTGCCCCCCCCCCCCGTTAAAAATCAAAATCAGAAAAAAAGAAAAAGAAAAGAAAGAAAAGACGGGGGGGAACCCGCCGCCGCCGCCGCCCGGATTGATCGCCGCCGCCGCTGCAAAGGAGGGGCGCCACCTCCTAAACCCCCCTTCCTCGATCGACGCGTCGAAGCCCCCCTTACCCAGCTGCCGACCGAAGAAGACCCCCCCCCCCCAAACGCCTGCCGCCGACCCCCTTTCCCCCCCCCCCTTAACCCCCCCACCGCGCGCACTTCAACAGCACCCCCCTACCCTCGCGACACAGCCCCCCCCTCATCAGAAAACCGCCGCACCCCCCTAGCCTCGCACCGACGCACCATCCCCCTCCTCATTATGCAACGCTGTAAGTTTTAATTATTTAATTTTATTTTAAATAATCAGTTTTTTTATATATAAATATTTTAAAGAACTGATTTTGATTGTTTATAAAGAAATGATCTTTATGTAGTGAAGATAAAAATTCAGCTGTTATAACGAAGTGAAGTAAAAATATGATTTTTATATTTTTAAAGTGTTAAAAATATAATCTTTATTATGTAGAAGGTGTAAAAATATGATTTTTGTTTATGTAGAGAATTAAAAATATAATTTTTACATGATAGGAATATTAGAAATATCATCTTTATATATGTAGAAAAATAAAAATGTGATTTTTATAATGATATATTTGAAAAGGCGAAATCTTTATATTTGAAAAGGCGAAATCTTTATATAGAGAATAGCGAGGTAAAAATATAATTTTTATCTATATAGTAGCAAAGTAAAAATTCGATTTTTATATATTGAATAGCGAAGTAAAAATTCGATTTTTATATATTGAATAGCGAAGTAAAAATTCGATTTTTACATAAATAGAGAATACGGGCAACGAAGGTGACAAAAGGCAAAAAAACGACAAGATTTTCTACATAAGAAGAGTCGTGGAATTGGGATAGCTATCGGTGAGAACTTCTCACTCAAAATTTCTTTCTCTAGTTATATATATATACTAGGATGCAGACGGTGTTTAGTAGCACCCGACACCATCGTCCACAGACCATGGACTTGTTTGTTTGGTTGTGTAGTTGGTTAGATTATTTGGTTTGAATTGAATTGTTTGGTGAAAGGAATGGATTTGATTGATGTGTGAATGGCGTGGGCCTTCACTAGATCGGGGATAAGGCTAGGCCTCGTCCCGTTTCTAGTATCGCGCCATTATGCCGCCGAAATTTTCTAAAATAAGTTAGAAAAATAAAGATATCATTTTATTTAATAAATGAACTGAATAGAATATTTTCTGTAACAACCCGAAATTTAACAACATGTTAAGACAAGAATCAAGGCAGAATTAAATGTTAAAATTTGAATCAGGTAAAATGGACATCACCATTGTGTTCCTCTCGAAAAAATACGCGAAATAGAGTCCGAGTTTTCGAAAATCGGAGTCCGTATGACCAAGATATGGCCAAAACAAGTTTTCAGCAGTTTTCTGGCAGACTGACTTGTGTCGACTGCCAAGTCGACTTGCAAGTGGACCTCCACCCCCTGGTGTCGACTGGGGAGTCGACTCCCCCCCTTTACAGGTCGATTTTTTTGTCCTGGGGTGGCCCAAAACCCATTTTTGAGGCCCGGGATGAGTTTTGATGGCCCGAATTGACTCTAGGGTTGATTTTAAGGCCCTAAATGGTTCCTACATGTGACTTCTTCCCCAAGACATGCTTTAAAGGCTAGGATTGGTTCTAGGGTTTATCCTATGGCTAAAACTATCCTAGTCTTCTATAAAAAGACCCCTAACCCTCTCCTAAAACCCTCATAAATTGATCCTACAACTAAACTATGCCAAAATGATTCCTCATCATGGCCTCCACTTCAACCCATGGCCTCCATCTTCTTCTTCATGATAGCTTAAGTGTTCTAAGCTAGTTTCAAAGTAAAGGAGCCTCTTTTCTTCATTCATGAGAGATTCTATGATCATTTGAGTGATTTCATGTTTGTATGAGAGTTCATAAGTTGCATTCTAGCCAAAGTTGCAACCGTTTCTTGACCAAAAAGCAAGGATCTTGCATGAGAGCTCATAAGCTTCATTCAAAGCCAAAGTTGAAACCTTTCTTCTTCAAAGCAAGGATATTTATTGATATTTGCTCAAGGGTTTCATTTGGATCTTATCATTTGGGGTTTTTGGTGTCGCTTGAGTGGCTTCGTCTCAATCTTTTAATTTCATATTGATTTGTGCCTTCATAGCATTGTAAGCCCCCTCCTACTATTAGATATTAACTTTAAACTAAATGTGACATGTTGCAGGTTGGGTTTGAACATTAAGTATGTTGCATGCTATCATGTTATGTATCCTATAATGACTAAAAAGTCATTATCTTGATCTTGTGGGCTTAAAGATATGAACTTTATGTTGAATGTTGCATTTTGGCAACATGAGAACTATCATACCCCTTATGATAGCTTACATGTAATGCCATATGCGAACTTCTAGCCACCTTTCTATGTCATTTATCACCATGATTCACCTATGTGCTAAGTTTGAGGTTGTGCATGTTTTTGAGGCCTAATAATGTAATATGCAAGTTAATGAACACATTTATACCTCATTTGCCACCATGTTTAACTTGTGGCCTTATACCCCTTTTGTCATGCCTTTGCCAAGTTCCTTCTTTTAATCCATTATGCGTTGTTGCGAATGTATATGCGAGTTTAAAAGCGTTGGGTTACGTTATGGGTAAAACTTTAATGACGTGAAACATGATTTGGGTAAATGGGTATAAACATGACAACATGTAACTTTGGCTATGAGCATGGGACTTGAAAACTTGACACGTATGGGTTGTAAGTGTAATAAGACACTAGACCAAACATGAAAGTGGCCAACTCGAGGTTGGGTTGAGTTTGTAGCATAAATCTACCCGGACCCGCCCGGCTTAACTAGTGGCTACAAACAATAGGACCCAATGTGAGAAGTTGGTCATGTCGCGCTTAAGACCTGAGGTTAGACTAAGTTGTGGTGTAAAACTACCCGGACCCGCCCGGCTTAACTAGTAACCACAACAAGGTCTAATGTGAGAGGTTGAGAGTGCATTAATTAAATTAATGCCACATGATAAGGTTAAGTAAATTTGACTAATGACACTTAACCGATATGACACGAATGGGTAGGTTAAGCTAAACCGGACTTGGTTCCTTAATGACACTTAACCATGCAAGACAATTAGGGGATGGGGTTAAGTAATTTACGCTTAACTAATCCGACTTGGTAATTAGATGGGGTTAAGTAACCTTCACTTAACTAATCTAAACATGGTAATTAGATGGGGTTAAGTAATTAAGACTTAACTAATCTAAACACGACAATTAGATGGGGTTAAGTAACCTATACTTAACTAATCTAAACACGGGAATTCGATGGGGTTAAGTTAAACACTTAACCAATCTAAACTTGGTAATTCAATGGGGTTAAGTAACCAATACTTAACCAATTTAACATGATAATTTAATGGGGTTAAGCAACTTATACTTAACCAATTATACGTGATGATTTGATGAGGTTAAGCAACCTATACTTAACCAATCTAATAGGTGGACCTGATAGGGTTAAGTCACAAGACCTTGTAAAAGTAGGCTTAACCATTGTAATACGATTAGTGGATGGGGTTAAGCTAACCCATACTTAACCGATCCGACTCGATAATCTGATGGGATTAAGATAATCTATGCTTAATCAATCTAACATGATAATCTGATAGGGCTAAGACAAATAAATACTTAACCAGTTTGACTTGATAAGGTTAAGTCATGAGCTTCTTGGTACACTTAACCAACCTGTAGGGCTAAGCCTTGAACTTGAGTACTTAGCCAATCTTGACATGATTCGTAGGCGGGTTAAGTCATGAACTGGGATAACAACACTTAACCCATTTGACTAAACCCTAGCTCAGGGGACTAGGTTGGAAATCGTAGTTAACAAGGATAGCGGAAAGAGGGGCTAAGTGGTAAACCTTAGTTAAGGGTAACTAAGTAATAATTCTTAGCTAAGGACATGGGACTAGTTCATAAAGAGATGAGTAACCTGGTACGGTAGGTCATCGCTTAGTATACGAGGAGGAGCAAGTTATCTGACTTGGATAAAAGCTCCAGCGAACTGGGTGACGAAGCGGAAGCTTCGGGGAACGTGAGGGTACTCTTGGTATCCCTCTGTGAGGTGGCAAGTGGTCCATGAAACCCGGCCTCACAGAGGTTAAGGTCTGCGGTAGAAGAGCCAAGAGTACGCCTTGGTTGCTATGCGAGCGACCTAAAGACTGGGATGGATTAGCGTGGAGTCGACGATACTTGATTTTGCCCCGGGATAGCATGTCGCCGACTACCTACCATTTTTAGTCAATCGTGTACGTACGGAAAGGCAGGGAACTCCCAAAAGACCATATACTAGCTATCAAGTTATGGGTGAGGTTGGCTATCTGGAAGTGGGCATCGATGGGCCTTAGTGTAGTTCTCATACATGATTTTTCTTGGATTGCCTTTCAGTAGTTGAGGGAGGGGTCACGTGGGACCATAGCCATGGGTACAAAAACAGACCTTGATATCTGCATCAGTAGACGACTTAAAGCTCCCGACCGAGTTCCGTATTTCTTGATTTGCCCTGGCACGGAACTCGGATGGCACATTGAGGAACATGTGCATCTAGACATGGAAAACGATTCACGATACATACGTGGGATAAAGGGCGCGGTTGACGGGTGGCATAATCCCTAGTGGCCCTAGGTGGCTGAACCCAAACCGAAACACGGAAACGTTCATTAGGTAGCATAATCCCTAGTGGTCCTAGGTGGCATAAATCCTAAGTGGACACGCGATAGTTTATGGTAAGGAAACATAACTAGATCGAGGGTAGCAGTCCAAAATAGCTTTAAGGATAAAACGTTTGCATGGGAAAGCCCGTATGGCCTACGGCAAAGGACTGAACTTATACATGGAAAGAAACATACGAGTTGGGAAAACCTACATATGCTATATATTAGGTTGACATGGACCATTACATGACATTGGGCAAGGGACATTCATAGTTAACACATGACGCGGGTTGGGATACTAGTACGAGAGGTGCAGAGCAAATATACATGTTAGAACCAGGAGAAATATACATGATAGATACCGTGGAATGTTATACATGATAGATACCTTGGGATAGTATACTTGATAGAAACCTGACAATGCGATACCTTGATTTATCTTGACACCGTAGTTTATCATGACACACTCGTGTATCTTGGTACAGTAGTTCATCCTGTTATTTTGGTTTAGCTTATCTATCTTATCATCATACTTATGTTCATCTCAGTTCCTCATGCCAGTTAACTTTACTAGTTTATATACTGATAGTAGATAGGGCTTACCAGTCTTTATGATTGACCCCGTTTTGTTTCGCCTCTTGTCTTCCGTTTCCCCCCAGGTTACAGGGAGGAAATGCTATTGTTAGTTTGGACTTCTTCTGCTTGAAGGTCATCATGCATGACTTGGACTTTTCTTGGCTATGGCTACCTTACTGTTTTATTTGGGGAATAATTTATGAAAAGGTTTTATGCTTCTTTATTATTGCAAGACAGGTTTTGATGTATTCTGATGTAAAAGGCTTTAGACCTTATTTTATAAGGTAATGAAATTTGTTTTACTTCCGCTGTTTTATATATATATGTTCTGTCTTGTAATATTTCTGTGCATGTTTACCAATAATACCCCTCTAAAGCTAGTGCATTCCCTTGCGAGTGACCCTAGCGGAGGTGGGGTGTTACATTTGGTATCAGAGCAGAAGGTTACCAGACTGGGCAAATGTTTTTAAAACCTTCTAAAAAGTATTTGGAAAACCGTTTATAAAGAAGCATTTTTCAAGAAAAGTTTGTTTTAAAAGGCTATTCCCCAAAGGCCATTAGCATTATCCTTTGATTCCTTGATTGAATCTCCTTTCCTTTCTTTCCTCCATCTGTGGTCACAGTAGTTCTAACTGTGACTAATCTTTGTCTAGCCACGTAGGTGTTTCCCGTATGATGGAGGTGGTTCTCGAGAGACCTGTTGCCGTGGTACAAGGAAGGATAATAAGAGTAAGGATGAAGGACGCGAGCTTAAGGACAAGCAACTGTTGCTATGGCTTAGTCCATCAAGGAGGACAAGGACAAGATCATCGGAGAGGGAAATTGTACGTTCCCATTTCTAGGGTACCTAAAAGAAATGGTACCGTTTCTGGTAAAGGTTTAGTCGTTCTTTTCTATCATACCGTCCAGACTTTGTCTTGATCATCGTATCATTTAAGTCTGCTTGGATAGTTGAGTCTCTGCACCTTAGTACTAGCATGGTAAAGGATCCCAGTTTTGTCCCAAAATCTGGTTGGAGAGTCGGTCCATTTATTCATGACTTGTTGGATTTGAGAACGTCTAGGCCAAGTGTTAAGATTAGAAGCAATACTTCTATTGTTGAGCCATGGATGGATTCTAGGGGTAAAGTGGTTATCCAGTAAGGGATACCATTCTCGGTTTTGAAAAGAGGGTAGTCAGACTCTTGGCTTGCTTTGGTAATACCTTCGAGGTCTCGTGTAACCTTTTGGGTTCTGTCATGGCTAGTTACCTAGAGTCTCTCGATGCATTTATCGGAAATCTCTGATCCAATCAAGTAACGTCCGCCAATAAGACGGATGGTTCATTCCGCTTGAGCATGGGTTATAGGAACCACCCTAGTAAGTGCACGTGGTAACATGGATTGCCATTGGTAAACGAGATCCAGAATTCACTAGTAAATTTTGGAGAGCTTGCATGAGTACGTAGATATGGTTGAGCCAAGTATACTAGGGAAAGAATAAATGAAAGTGGAACGAGAGGCAACAGTGAAAAGAGTTCCGACTCATACCTTGGAAATAGGAATCAAGGAAACTACGAAATCATGAAGTCAAAGGCAGTCAAGGCACACTGGAATTAAGCTCAAGGAAATGCGGCTTAGACGCACGCATCGTGTCTCTTTGTAAGAGTATATCGTTGATCCCTGGTTCTCCTGTAGAGCTTACTTACATGCTATCGCTTGGTGGATATCCTCTCGGTCCTGTTTCTGTTACAAACCCCGTAAGGAGTTTGTCTTGTTTGTCTCCTCGATCTTATCTTGGGAACCTTAGATAGAACTCTATGGATGTAAACATGTATTTGAAACATGTTATGATTGATATGGTTGCAAGTGGTTGCTCGTGGATGCGCGAATACACATTAGATACTAGATTGACGCGGTCACGTTTCATGTTGCATATGCACGAGTATTTATACTTGTTTATGGATGAAATTGAATGTATTATCATGCGGATGTTGCATATGAATGAATGTTTGCGCATGCATATAGTACTTATATGACTAGGACTATTTGCATACATGTTGGACTCATGGCACTAAACATATTTTGCATTAGAAAGATCATTCAGGCCTGATCATTAGCATTAGCTAAGGAGCATATACACACACGTTCTGCATATGTTCATATGGCATTAGAAATCGTCTAAGGACAATGGTTGCCTGTGGATGATGTTTTGAGTAGATGGATGATGGATGGTAGGATACGTTCTTCCTAACTTGGAGATTTCGGGGACGAAATCCTTAAAGGAGGGGAGAATGTAACAACCCGAAATTTAACAACATGTTAAGACAAGAATCAAGGCAGAATTAAATGTTAAAATTTGAATCAGGTAAAATGGACATCACCATTGTGTTCCTCTCGAAAAAATACGCGAAATAGAGTCCGAGTTTTCGAAAATCGGAGTCCGTATGACCAAGATATGGCCAAAACAAGTTTTCAGCAGTTTTCTGGCAGACTGACTTGTGTCGACTGCCAAGTCGACTTGCAAGTGGACCTCCACCCCCTGGTGTCGACTGGGGAGTCGACTCCCCCCCTTTACAGGTCGATTTTTTTGTCCTGGGGTGGCCCAGAACCCATTTTTGAGGCCCGGGATGAGTTTTGATGGCCCGAATTGACTCTAGGGTTGATTTTAAGGCCCTAAATGGTTCCTACATGTGACTTCTTCCCCAAGACATGCTTTAAAGGCTAGGATTGGTTCTAGGGTTTATCCTATGGCTAAAACTATCCTAGTCTTCTATAAAAAGACCCCTAACCCTCTCCTAAAACCCTCATAAATTGATCCTACAACTAAACTATGCCAAAATGATTCCTCATCATGGCCTCCACTTCAACCCATGGCCTCCATCTTCTTCTTCGTGATAGCTTAAGTGTTCTAAGCTAGTTTCAAAGTAAAGGAGCCTCTTTTCTTCATTCATGAGAGATTCTATGATCATTTGAGTGATTTCATGTTTGTATGAGAGTTCATAAGTTGCATTCTAGCCAAAGTTGCAACCTTTTCTTGACCAAAAAGCAAGGATCTTGCATGAGAGCTCATAAGCTTCATTCAAAGCCAAAGTTGAAACCTTTCTTCTTCAAAGCAAGGATTTTTATTGATAATTGCTCAAGGGTTTCATTTGGAGCTTATCATTTGGGGTTTTTGGTGTCGCTTGAGTGGCTTCGTCTCAATCTTTTAATTTCATATTGATTTGTGCCTTCATAGCATTGTAAGCCCCCTCCTACTATTAGATATTAACTTTAAACTTAATGTGACATGTTGTAGGTTGGGTTTGAACATTAAGTATGTTGCATGCTATCATGTTATGTATCATATAATGACTAAAAAGTCATTATCTTGATCTTGTGGGCTTAAAGATATGAACTTTATGTTGAATGTTGCATTTTGGCAACATGAGAACTATCATACCCCTTATGATAGCTTACATGTAATGCCATATGCGAACTTCTAGCCACCTTTCTATGTCATTTATCACCATGATTCACCTATGTGCTAAGTTTGAGGTTGTGCATGTTTTTGAGGCCTAATAATGTAATATGCAAGTTAATGAACACATTTATACCTCATTTGCCACCATGTTTAACTTGTGGCCTTATACCCCTTTCGTCATGCCTTTGCCAAGTTCCTTCTTTTAATCCATTATGCGTTGTTGCGAATGTATATGCGAGTTTAAAAGCGTTGGGTTACGTTATGGGTAAAACTTTAATGACGTGAAACATGATTTGGGTAAATGGGTATAAACATGACAACATGTAACTTTGGCTATGAGCATGGGACTTGAAAACTTGACACGTATGGGTTGTAAGTGTAATAAGACACTAGACCAAACATGAAAGTGGCCAACTCGAGGTTGGGTTGAGTTTGTAGCATAAATCTACCCGGACCCGCCCGGCTTAACTAGTGGCTACAAACAATAGGACCCAATGTGAGAAGTTGGTCATGTCGCGCTTAAGACCCGAGGTTAGACTAAGTTGTGGTGTAAAACTACCCGGACCCGCCCGGCTTAACTAGTAACCACAACAAGGTCTAATGTGAGAGGTTGAGAGTGCATTAATTAAATTAATGCCACATGATAAGGTTAAGTAAATTTGACTAATGACACTTAACCGATATGACACGAATGGGTAGGTTAAGCTAAACCGGACTTGGTTCCTTAATGACACTTAACCATGCAAGACAATTAGGGGATGGGGTTAAGTAATTTACGCCTAACTAATCCGACTTGGTAATTAGATGGGGTTAAGTAACCTTCACTTAACTAATCTAAACATGGTAATTAGATGGGGTTAAGTAATTAAGACTTAACTAATCTAAACACGGCAATTAGATGGGGTTAAGTAACCTATACTTAACTAATCTAAACACGGGAATTCGATGGGGTTAAGTTAAACACTTAACCAATCTAAACTTGGTAATTCAATGGGGTTAAGTAACCAATACTTAACCAATTTTACATGATAATTTAATGGGGTTAAGCAACTTATACTTAACCAATTATACGTGATGATTTGATGAGGTTAAGCAACCTATACTTAACCAATCTAATAGGTGGACCTGATAGGGTTAAGTCACAAGACTTTGTAAAAGTAGGCTTAAACATTGTAATACGATTAGTGGATGGGGTTAAGCTAACCCATACTTAACCGATCCGACTCGATAATCTGATGGGATTAAGATAATCTATGCTTAATCAATCTAACATGATAATCTGATAGGGCTAAGACAAATAAATACTTAACCAGTTTGACTTGATAAGGTTAAGTCATGAGCTTCTTGGTACACTTAACCAACCTGTAGGGCTAAGCCTTGAACTTGAGTACTTAGCCAATCTTGACATGATTCGTAGGCGGGTTAAGTCATGAACTGGGATAACAACACTTAACCCATTTGACTAAACCCTAGCTCAGGGGACTAGGTTGGAAATCGTAGTTAACAAGGATAGCGGAAAGAGGGGCTAAGTGGTAAACCTTAGTTAAGGGTAACTAAGTAATAATTCTTAGCTAAGGACATGGGACTAGTTCATAAAGAGATGAGTAACCTGGTACGGTAGGTCATCGCCTAGTATACGAGGAGGAGCAAGTTATCTGACTTGGATAAAAGCTCCAGCGAACTGGGTGACGAAGCGGAAGCTTCGGGGAACGTGAGGGTACTCTTGGTATCCCTCTGTGAGGTGGCAAGTGGTCCATGAAACCCGGCCTCACAGAGGTTAAGGTCTGCGGTAGAAGAGCCAAGAGTACGCCTTGGTTGCTATGCGAGCGACCTAAAGACTGGGATGGATTAGCGTGGAGTCGACGATACTTGATTTTGCCCCGGGATAGCATGTCGCCGACTACCTACCATCTTTAGTCAATCGTGTACGTACGGAAAGGCAGGGAACTCCCAAAAGACCATATACTAGCTATCAAGTTATGGGTGAGGTTGGCTATCTGGAAGTGGGCATCGATGGGCCTTAGTGTAGTTCTCATACATGATTTTTCTTGGATTGCCTTTCAGTAGTTGAGGGAGGGGTCACGTGGGACCATAGCCACGGGTACAAAAACAGACCTTGATATCTGCATCAGCAGACGACTTAAAGCTCCCGACCGAGTTCCGTATTTCTTGATTTGCCCTGGCACGGAACTCGGATGGCACATTGAGGAACATGTGCATCTAGACATGGAAAACGATTCACGATACATACGTGGGATAAAGGGCACGGTTGACGGGTGGCATAATCCCTAGTGGCCCTAGGTGGCTGAACCCAAACCGAGACACGGAAACGTTCATTAGGTAGCATAATCCCTAGTGGTCCTAGGTGGCATAAATCCTAAGTGGACACGCGATAGTTTATGGTAAGGAAACATAACTAGATCGAGGGTAGCAGTCCAAAATAGCTTTAAGGATAAAACGTTTGCATGGGAAAGCCCGTATGGCCTACGGCAAAGGACTGAACTTATACATGGAAAGAAACATACGAGTTGGGAAAACCTACATATGCTATATATTAGGTTGACATGGACCATTACATGACATTGGGCAAGGGACATTCATAGTTAACACATGACGCGGGTTGGGATACTAGTACGAGACGTGCAGAGCAAATATACATGTTAGAACCAGGAGAAATATACATGATAGATACCGTGGAATGTTATACAGGATAGATACCTTGGGATAGTATACTTGATAGAAACCTGACAATGCGATACCTTGATTTATCTTGACACCGTAGTTTATCATGACACACTCGTGTATCTTGGTACAGTAGTTCATCCTGTTATTTTGGTTTAGCTTATCTATCTTATCATCATACTTATGTTCATCTCAGTTCCTCATGCCAGTTAACTTTACTAGTTTATATACTGATAGTAGATAGGGCTTACCAGTCTTTATGACTGACCCCGTTTTGTTTCGCCTCTTGTCTTCCGTTTCCCCCCAGGTTACAGGGAGGAAATGCTATTGTTAGTTTGGAATTCTTCTACTTGAAGGTCATCATGCATGACTTGGACTTTTCTTGGCTATGGCTACCTTACTGTTTTATTTGGGGAATAATTTACGAAAAGGTTTTATGCTTCTTTATTATTGCAAGATAGGTTTTGATGTATTCTGATGTAAAAGGCTTTAGACCTTATTTTATAAGGTAATGAAATTTGTTTTACTTCCGCTGTTTTATATATATATGTTCTGTCTTGTAATATTTCTGTGCATGTTTACCAATAATACCCCTCTAAAGCTAGTGCATTCCCTTGCGAGTGACCCTAGCGGAGGTGGGGTGTTACATTTTCATAGGTTAAATAAAATGTTTTCTCGTTAATAATATAATTTTTAACGTGAATGTGGATAAATAAATATTCATTTACAAACCAGACGGTTTGTTTATGTACACCTATTTGAAGGACATTGATTGGGACGATAAATTTTACACATTGCCCAACTGCACAAATAAAAATCTGTGTTTGTTGATTTGAAACCCCACACGGGTATTGGGATAAAATACAGCATACACTAATCCCAATAATTAGTGGTATGTCGATCGTTTGATTGACAGGCTGTTATAAGCGTTAGATATCAATATTTGATGCTTATACAGTGTAGTGCACTTTGGATGATGGTTGATTATTTATCGTTGCTATTATATACATGTGTTGTATGGAATCCATATAATTAACTTTATATGGTAATTGATTGGGCCTCATTCCAATCGGGAAAATAAAGAATATTATAAAATAAAGGTTCATGTGTTGACAGTACTCATCCGTTGAGATTAGTCATGTGTTGAACGAAGTATTTTAACAATAAGATTTACATCTTTATCATATATAAAATGTATTAAATAACAAAAATAGTCACGCGTGGACAGTACTCATTCGTTGAGATTAGTCATGCATTGACAAAAATATAGATTCATTTGTAGAATAGAATAAAGGAATTATTGAAATATATAAAGCCGTATTGATTAGAGATGCGCTATTTTGACGCGAACGATATTTATATCGATTATATTCGTTTTTAAATTTGAATTTAATTGGAGAGAAAACCAATTCAAATTGAATCGAATAGAAAACCAATTCAAATTGAATCGAATAGAAAACCAATTTGAATTGAATCGAATAGAAAACCAATTTGAATTGAATCGAATAGAAAACCAATTTGAATTGAATCGAATAGAAAACCAATTCAAATTGAATCGAATAGAAAACCAATTTGAATTGAATCGAATAGAAAACCAATTTGAATTGAATCGAATAGAAAAACAATTTGAATTGAATCGAATAGAAAACCAATTTAATTGAATCGAATAGAAAACCAATTTGAATTGAATCGAATAGAAAACCAATTTGAATTGAATCGAATAGAAAACCAATTTGAATTGAATCGAATAGAAAACCAATTTGAATTGAATCGAATAGAAAACCAATTTCAATTGAATCGAATAGAAAACCAATTTCAATTGAATCGAATAGAAAACCAATTTCAATTGAATCGAATAGAAAACGAATTCGAATGGAATTGAATAGAAAACGAATTTGAATTGAATTGAAATGAATTTTAAAACGAATTTATAAGGAAAAAATTCAATTTTGATTTGAATTTGAAATGGAAGTTGAAATTGTTTTTGAACCGAATTTAAAACTATTTATAAAATTCGTTTTAAATAGAAATCGACGAAATATATATTATATATATAATATAATGGCCTGAATAGAACGCGCCGCGCCGCGGTAGTTCGGGAATTTCGACCATTGATTTCGAACGGACATTACGGGAGATCCGACCGTCAGATTTTCCTAAAACCGGAACCGTTGGGTTCGTATCGAAAAGAGCTTTCTAACGAATATTTGAAATTCAAAATCTAACGGTTGGATTTGGAGATACGTCCAAATCAAATTTGGAAAAGGTCGCTGTAAGTGCAGTTCGATGGCCGTTGATGGAAATCGACTGTACGGGCCTTGATAAAATTATTAAAAATAGTAATAATTTGTGTAAAATCATATGAAATGATTTGGGAAAAATTGGGATGAAAAACCCCATGTTTGAAAAGATAAAAATAGATTTTATCAAAATGAACTAGTTTTGAACTGAAATTAAAACCCATTTATTTTTAAATAAATAAATGGGATTTGAAATGGGTTTTAAATAGAATTGATTTGTGGGTTTGTCGTGAACTGTGTTTTAAAGGACATTAGTTCTTTAACCCAGTAAAAGGAGTTTTAATGAATCTGCAATTAGATTGAAATGTGAATTGATAATCTAAATTATCAAATTTGGAAAATGAGCGAGAATGGAGTATCACCAGTTTTGCTCCAAAGCGATAGTTAAATCTTTAATTAGATTTGAACGTGAAATGGTAATTAATTTTACCGATAACACCGTGGTGTTAGATATGGAGTATTACCAGTTTTGCTTCATGGGATGAATAGGTTGGGATTGGGAAATAAAATAAATAATTACTTCGGTGTGGTTCGCTAATCTCGACTAGTTTAGAAAACCATAATTTGGTTTGAAACGACACCCAAAGGAAGATTAAAGGATAAATTTTAAAGAATTTATCTTGGATAAAATTAATGGGAACCTTTCCCTGAGAATATGAATTGGAATGAGGCGTATGTTGTGTTTGTGTATCATTCGTTTTAATATACGCGGGTTGTTCGGAAAGTCCGGGTTTATACCCATTCTGAATAACCGATTCGACGATAAGTCGAAGATGAAGACGGTGGTCGAAGACCGAAAGTCTTCACATCGTTTGGGTGATTACTGATGATCTTGATTGGGCTGTACACCCAAGATGAGGGAATCAGTTGGTGGTCGTCCAAACGTACTTGGAGATCGATGGATATGCGAGGAAAGTGCCTCCGGTTTCGTTCAGACCCAGAACGAACTTGTAAATGGATTGTGTGTCTGACATTGGATTTTATTCTGTGTTGATTGATTTCTGTTAAAAATATATCTGTTTGGCGGCAGAGAATTTATTCTCTTGCTTAACGCCCTTCTCTGAGACGTACGAGCTTAGAGGTTATATATCGATAGATATCAATCGCATGGCATGAATTGCCTGTGTGGCACGCTGAGTTGCGTAGATCAAGGCTTCTGTTGAAAAGCAAAGTCTTGTGGTTGATGATCAAAGCACGACCTACGTGGCAGCTTTGTGTATAGCGTGGATTCGCGAGCCTCACACCTCGGTATGAGTCAAAAACGGGATACAGACTGCAGGGAGAGCACGACGTTTCTTTCTAGCTTTGGTGGTGTCAGTGACTTACCAGCCCTGACATTTATATACTTTTCACCTATGTGGTTGTTGGATGAGGCGCCTCGATTTTAGGTCTGTAAGGACCGGGAAATGTGTGTTCAGGCATAATTAATCCTCTAACGTAAGTGAGGACCGGCCCTGAAGCATCCAGGATTGCCCAGAGTGTGTAGTCCTGAGACATTTGCTAGAGTGTCTTGAAAGCGGAGAGGAGCTTGCCCCTTGCCTCGACTCATGACGGAAATCCAATTTCCAATACGAAATATTTCGGCTTTATTTGTAGAGCCTAGTATGGCGAAATAGTAGCATGGGATGCTATGCCGTCTATGATTGATATTTATGATTGAAATTGTTTTGACACTATACACTTATTATAGTATCAAATGATTTGTTTTTAACGTACCAAGCATGTTTGGCTGTTATAAGGTAAAACCCTATCCTCCGGCTTGCGTTGCATTGTGTGATGGGACCTGGGTCTTATAATGGCTTCATTTTTCGAAAAAAGCATTACGTTGTTTATTCTATGCACTGGTATTCTTGGGAGGAAACCCGTTCCGTGTTATACGGCGTGGTCCCTTGAATTACTCTCTTTTAAAGAAAAGCTTTAAATGACTGTTTTAGTTCTCACACCAGTCACATGACTGACCTGGGGTTTATTGTTTTAACCTAAACTCTGGGTGCCCTTATTTTTGACACGGGCAGCTAGTAGTTTCGGTTTTGCAGATTTATATCCACAGGATCCTGGTTTACAGCTGGAATGATATCCGGAAAGCTCTGTATCCGTATATCACCTTCAGTTGTGCTTTGTATTATTTTCCGCTGCTATGTAATTTATTGTAATCTTTGATATTTGTCGAATGTAATTTATTCATTTATACTCTGTATATTCTTGTATCTAATGGAATTGTTGTAATAGCAATGAAATGTTCTTCCGTCTGCGTTCTATTTTGTCCTATTCTCAAACGATCAGGGGTTTCGAACGGTCTAGATCGGTTTAACGACTGATTCGGATCGAGCGAAATTTTTGGCCGTCACAGGAAGCATAGCAATTACAGAAAATATCCCAGCTTGGACTATCCATCTACAAACTCGAGGATATTGATCCAAGAGAGGACGAAGAACCGAGATGTAGAAAGGCAGTCCCGTATGAAACCACTGTGGATATCCTGATCAATGACGACGACCCGATGACGGTTTTGAAGATCGGATCCCATCTCGAACCCCTCTGGACAAGGGAGTTGACTGAATTTCTCTATGCCAACCTTGACGTGTTTGCATGGACCCACGCTGACATGTGTGTAATTTCAACCTCCATCATGACTCACTCCCTCAGTATTGATCCGAAGTACACCCCTATAAAGCAAAAGAGGCGGATGCTCGGTCCAGAAAGATCTACAACCCTGCATAAAGAAGTTGAAAAGCTACAAGCCAATGGGTTTATTCGAGATTCGACTTATCCCGACTAAATTGCCAACTCCGTACTTGTGAAAAAGGTTAACGAGAAGTGGTGAACTTGCATCGACTTCTCCGACTTGAATAAAGCTTGCCCTAAGGGCAGTTTTCCATTGCCCAGGATTGATTAGCTGGCCGATTCAACCACATATCATGTACTCCTTTCAATTTTGGATGCTTACTCGGGGTACAATTAGATTGTTATGCGTATGTCCCAAACCAAGAGCATACTAGCTTCATAATAGATCTTGGGTTGTACTGTTATGTTGTTATGCCATTCGGCTTGAAGAATTATGGAGCCACATACCAGCATTTGGTCAACCGAATGTTTCACGATCAGATAGGAAGAGCGATGGAGGTGTACGTAGACGATATGTTGATAAAGTCGAGATAGTCGTCTGACTATGTTAAAGACTTGTCAAAGATGTTCGACATTCTCCGAAGGTAAGGAATGAAACTAAATCCTTGAAGTGTTCTTTTGGGGTAACATTGAGAAATTTTTTGGGTTTCATAGTTAGCTCTCAAGGAATCGAAATCAATCTCGATCAAATTTTGGCCATTAAAAGAATTCAAGAACCTAGAAGAATCAAAGATGTACAGAGCTTGGCAGGTAAGGTTGCGACAATGGGTTAATTCATATCAAACGCGACCGATAAGTGCTTACCCTTCTTTGAATTGATTAAAAGAGGAAAATGGGAACTTCGCTTTGACACCTGATTGTGTCGAAGCCTTCCAAAACATGCTCCACCACTTGGAGAAACCTCCTATCTTGTCTAAACCAATCGACCATGAAGACCTATTCGTGTACCTTGCAGTATTTGCGCATGCAGCTCGGTCCTATGA
This sequence comes from Allium sativum, assembly GCA_030737875.1. Taxonomy (NCBI): domain Eukaryota; kingdom Viridiplantae; phylum Streptophyta; class Magnoliopsida; order Asparagales; family Amaryllidaceae; genus Allium; species Allium sativum. The sequence goes on along the minus strand of CM060920.1, from coordinate 558,662,672 downwards.
AGAAGACCAGATAAAATGACCAGTCTACTATGTAAACAAGAAGTTGATGGGGGATGAGGGCAACTATCCAAAGATTGAGAAGCTCGCCTATAGTCTGCTAATCGCATCACGAAAACTCCGGCATTACTTCCAGGCTCACCCTATCAAAGTATTCACCGACCAGCCTCTTTGGCAAGTTTTACAGCGACCTGAGGCAATCGGGAGGTTGCTCAAATGGAACATCGAGTTGAGTCAATTCGACCTAACTTTTGTTCCACGAAAATCCATTCGGGGGCAAGCACTAGCCGACTTCATAGTCGAATTTACCACTCCGTAGGATGACAAGGTGGAGGATAGTGTCGATCCTCCAGATACCGAGTCGAGAACAGATACCTGGAAACTGTACACAGATGGGGCCCATAACAACTGACGTTTTGGTATTGGCATAGTATTACTGTCTCCTGAAGGACGGTCGATCTATTATACCCTAAGATAGGATTTCTTGGCTATAAACAATGACTCCGAGTATGAAGCCTTGATTGCTGGGCTCAAACTTACGAGGGACTTGAAAATAACATCACTTGATACTTTCTATTATTCACAACTTATTGTATTTCTGGTTCAGAAGGAGTACCAGAATAAATGAGTCTGACATTTAGCCTATCTCAAACAGGTTGAAAAACTGTTACGTGACTTCGATCAATACAATATCTCCCATATTCCTAGAGAGGAAAATCAAAAGGTAGATAGGTTGGCAAAACTCGCTAGTTCAGACAACCCGAGTGAAATGGAGCTAGTTCTTATAGAGACTTTGGGCGTTATGAGCATTGACCAGGTGGATGTAGACCAAGCAGAAGCCGAGCCTAAAAGAGAGTCTTGGATGACTCCCATTAAGAATTTTCTCTTACATGGCACTCTTCCCAAAAAAAAGAAATGAAAGACGAGCTATCATGTGGCAGGCTTCTAGATATGTCATCCAGCAAGATCAACTCTATAGAAGGGCTTTTTCCATGCCAATGTTTCAATGTGTAGCCAATGATGATATCAAAAGAATATTAAGAGAAGTGCATGAAGGGGAATGTGGTACCCATACCGGAGGGCAAACTTTGGCTAAGAAAGTGCTACGATATAGGTACTTCTGACTGAATGTCAACAAGGATGAAACTAATTATTCAAGAAGATATGATAAATGCCAGAGGTTTGAACAGATTCCACGAGCCCCACCTACAAAGATCACTCAATTGTTCATCCCTTGGCCATTTGCTGTTTGGCGATAAACATCACTGGGAGCCTGCCTATTTCAAAAGAATATGCGAAGTATGCAATCGTGGTGGTAGACTATTTTACAAAATGGGCAGAAGCCAAACGATGACCACGATCACAACAAAACGAATCATTAACTTTTTCAGAAATATCATATGTCGATATAGGATACTTTGAACTATTATCAAAGATAATCGAACATAGTTCGATAGCTCGTACTTTAGAAATTTTTCTGAAAAATATCACATCGAGAAGAAATACACCGTGGTTGTGCATCCACAGTCCAACGGGCAAGTCGAAGTGGTCAACAAAATCATTAAGTCTATTTTGAAGAAGCGATTAGAATGAGCTAAAGGCAAATGGGTCAATGAGCTCCCTCTGGCCCTTTGGGCATATCAGACCACCCATAAGACTGCCACTGGACATACTCCCTTCACCTTGTCTTACGGATTGGAAGTTGTCATTCCCGTCGAACTTGAGGTTCCTTCCCATCGAGCTATGTATTATGACCCGTTATCACACAAAGCCCTTCTCTTACAATCATTATACATGGTTGATGAAAAAAGAGAAGAAGAAAACCTTCGTGACAAAGCTCACCAGCGGAAGGTTGCCCGATATTATAGCAAGAAAGTCCGACATAAGACCTTCGATGTTGGCGATCTTGTCCTAAAACGGATCTTCTGGACTCCCGCACATATGGGTCCCAAATGGGAAGGACCCTACGTCATCAAATATAAACTTGATAATGGAACCTTCAGGCTATCAATTGTTGATGGCGAACCTTTTCATAAACCGTGGAATGCAGAGCATTTACGACCATATCTTTTTTAGAATTTTTAGTTCCCTTATTATTTTATTTGTTTTAGTATTGCAATAATATGTGTCTTATCACCTACAATAGTTTATGAATAAAAGCTCCTTTCCTGTTCTAACTTATTATTGTAATGACTGATGTTGTGTTTCGACCGACATTAAGTCGAATGTTAAAACCCCGGCCTACTGAACCATTTCATGATGAGCTGACCTCATTTAGGTCACGGTACGGAATCAGGGGAGACTGCATTTGAGCCTGATATCAACGCTTAAGCGTACAAGTCTCGCTTTGCTAACTAAAAATGAGGATGACACTATTACAAACAGCATGACCGACTATTTAAAAACAACTCTGACACTCTCGACTTGAGAAGGAATGTAAAATCATGGATGAGTGTGAATGGTGCACCCCGACTAAGGACCGTTCGATTCCTAAGAACTCTAACCCTTGGCGACTAAAGGGAGAGTATAAAACACTTGTGTTCCTAACCGTGATCGATCGACCTCGAACTGGTCGGCCCGATCTTGGGGTGAATAGAAAAACTCAACTGCTAAATCCTCCCCCCGCAACACTGGGGGCATGGGCATAAGCGAGTAATCTGACAAAGAGAATCACTTAAATAACTTCCAATGAGTTGGAAACATTAGTATTGCTCTCTTGAAATTCTTTCAAATATTCAGACACATCAATGACATAAATATTTGAAAACAAAGAAAGATTCTTACACATTAAGTCAAATTTACAAACTAAACCTTCTTTACAGGTGCATCAAACTTTGTCCACAAAATAAGACTTAACAAAGACAAAGACAAGACAAAAACAAAAACATAAGGCCTGCACTCGCATACCACATCCAAAGGTCCATTGACACACATACAACAAAAGGGTCCTATACTCAGTCTAGCTTGTCACCACGCTTCTTCGTATCCTCCAACTTTTTCTTCCTAACAAGCGCCAGTGCCTCTTTGGCAGTCAGGCCAGGCTTGAGTTTCTTGAACATGTTGCCAAAGGAGACAGATCAATCAGACACTGTTGTATCATGCATCCTCTTGCTTAAACTAATGGAACCGTAAAAAGGAGGCACCTCTATAGATGAAATTAAAGTTGGAGGTATAGCAACTGTAGTGGGAACTTAGTGGGAACTTTCAAAGGCTCATCAAATATCTCGTCCTTCAAGGACGAAACATCCTTCTCGTCTCTGGCTTTAATATCAACAATTGAAGGATGATCACCTTTTTTTGTCTCTCCCATGATCATTACATCATCATCCTCTCACTGGTCATTGCCAATTCATGTTCTCTCCGAAACATTAGTTGTCATTTCGCCCTTGTCACTCCTTGACACTTCAATCTCGGCCTCGGTAGCTCCCTTTGCTAACGGAGTGCCTATGATAGGAAGAGTATAAGTTAGGGTCAAAAGAGTGAATACGAAATTAAGAAAAGAGAAATAAGTTACCTCCAACAACAAACTCGGTTGGTTTTTCTTCCATAGCTTTAGATTGTCTTGAGGGTAGAATAGATAACGAACCGGTCGCAACATTTGCAGAAGAAAAAGAGAGGGATGCCCTCATCCTGCTTGCACTAGCCTCATCTTCGGGCACTGACTTCCCCTTGTCCCTAAGTCGATTGGAATCTCTGAACTCCTACAATTTTCTCTTCCCCTCAACCAATATCTCTTGCTCCTCGTTGTGTAAATACTGAGCGATCAAAACCTCCTCATCAACTGGCTCTCCCCGAGTTGCCCTAATCTCTTCCTCCATTAACACTCCCAAGGTATCGGTCAAAATTTTCAGGTAATCTCTCATCCACGATAGATTCCTATGTCAAAGGATGCCGACAAAGAACCGCAAGAGAATAGCACCGAACTTCGTGCTCATCTCTCTCATCTCAATTGCATATCTCAACTCAGTTGATTGGATTTCAATGTTATGTTTGCTAACGGCATCAGCAAGGACGGTAACATTGTTATTAACAGATTCAAGTGCGGCATCAATGTTTTCCTCGGCCTGCCTACCTAACTCTAACGACTCAAGACGGGCCCAGAGATCCTGCACCTCTTGGTCCCACAAGCATTTCTCTTTATTTAAAGCTTCGTTTTCAATCTTTAAAGACTCAAATTCTTCACTAAGCAGTTGAAATCGAGCGTCTCTACTCTCAGAAATCCTCTGACATTTTTCCTTAAGGGTGCCTACTTCAATCTCGAACTCTTCGACCTTTTTATGAAATAAATAGAGATTTCCTCTATCAACATCCTTCTCCCTCCGCAAATTCTCATTCTCCATCTTTAAAATCTCAATCAGCCCGCATAGTTGCCTCACGTAGGCGTACATTACATCATACCGGGCGAAGGAGAAATCAACATTGGACCTAACCCTATCTCGAAAACTCAGTGGAAACAGTTGTAACAAGGGGGCATGCCCAATTTTGGTAAAGAGGAGGTCTGGGAAAAGTTCCTATAGTTCTTTGATCCAATCAGTGAATGCCATTTCTTGATCCCAGAGGATCGATGCTTGATCACTTTCCTCAGGTTGGCCGACAGAGGGATCGACTGGAAGTCGGGGATGGCCTGAAACAGCATGAGCACACACTCCTGAGGACTTATCACCACATTCGAGTATCTTGTCATGGAGACGAAATGAAGGTCGTTGCTTGGGAGTGCCATGCTCCTCCATTCTTCCAGGGGATTTACTTTTACTCGCCTCCTTATCCCCATGGTCACTCTTGCATTTTTTCGAACCCTGACTTTCTTTTTTCTCCAAGCCCTTTTTCTATTTCTCTGTCTCCTTATTCTTTTTCCCTCCAAGATTGATGACTTCATCTTGTCTAACCTGCTGCGGGGTTGGTCTGATGAACTCATCTCCACCCAAGAGATGTTTTTAATTAGCATGGTAAAACTCGGTGTCCCCAATTCCTGAATAAAAAAATACAATTAAATATCTAATATGCACAAGAGAAAACAGTGTTGTGATGTGCAGTACCAGTGTTGTGTGATAATATTTCTAAGTTGACCTCAAAATGTGGTTCAACTTGTACCTCCAGTGTCTTTTGGGTCGGCCGATGCAAGATCCTCCCCAGACTTAGTACGGAAGAAAGCATCGGAATCCAAATTCCGTGTAGGGATAATTGCATCAGGAATATCTAGGTTTTTCAATCCCTGAAAAGGAGAATTTATTTCAGCCTCTTTTATGCTCCGAATGGGAGAAGAACTCTTCCCATCTCCCGAGTCTTCCAGATCGCGATCCTCAAATTTCTCTTCGACCTGCACCTTCTGGGCATTCTTCGAAATTCCCATAGCAAAGCTCTTTCGCCTCTTCAATCGTTCGACTCCTAGAGTCTGTATTCTTTGGGCATGCCTCTTCCCCAATGGACGAGCTTTCTATTTCTCCCCGAATGGGGGGAGGGGGGGAGGAACGGAAGACCCCTCGACTGGGAACTTTGCCTTTGCATTGGACAATGCTCCCTGAGCAGGGGGCACCTCAACTTGGTTATGTGTTGATGAAGAGGATTCCTCAGACTGAGGCCCCAATGTTCTATTCTCATTAAGCAGATCATACTGATGCAGATGTGCGTTAGTCAAACAATTCCAAAACTTTCGTTGCTTAAAATTCAAGCCAGATAATTTGCTGAAGCGCTCTTCAAAATCTCTTCCCTCGGGGATCTTTGGTTCTTCTCCTAGAAAAGAAACATTTTATATGAAAAAGCCCCCTTATGGTCGTATCAATTAAAATAGAAGACTTACTGCATTGAAGCTGGTTATGAGCACATCCTAGCCGGTGTTTAATGTAAAACTAGTCATGACTAATATTCCCTATTTTGCTCGCGACCTTTTCGATGATTTTCCACATATGAGCAACCTCAAAGTGAAGGAAAGAAGGGGAATACTTCTTGTTATGCTTAAAATTGAAAAAAAAAAGACTATATCATCGAATAACGGAGGATGGCCTAAATACTTCATGCACAGAACAGATAACGATAATAGGTTGCCATAAGCGATCGGATGAAGTTGCATCGGGGCTAACTTCATTCGTCCCAGGAAGTTGATGATGAATGGAGAAAAGGGAGGAATGGCTCTGGCTATACACATGGGATGAGTCAGTGCCATGTAGCCTTTTAGGGGATTGTGAGGGCGCTCGTGCTCGTTGGGCAAATAGACGTCTTCCTAGGGAATGTTGTGTTTGGATATTAAATTCTACTGTTGCTTTAGAGTCATTGTACCCTCCCAAGAATCCGGGGGATTTTTCAAGATTGCTGCATGAGAAAATGTATCAGATGCTACCGTAATAGCAGCCGCTTCACTCGATGCATCAATTACCATAAAAGGAGGTTTTGGAACTACCAATTGACTTTGATTTTCGATGTTTGGGTCAGATTTAGAATTGGATGAGGATTCAAGAGTACTTTCCACTGTCATAGGGATGGATAAGACCTTGCCCTTACCGACTCCCTATTTGCGAAGAACTCGTCCATCAACCATTGTAAGTTATCCTGTTCACAAGAAACCATCAGTCAGAATGACAAGACGATAACATATCAAAATGAACGTCGATGTAAAGATGAATGATGGAGCCCTAACTCTACTTAAAGGTTACAACCAATGAAATGCTTTTTACGCAATTTCGAGATAGTTATTTTTACCCTACGAAGTGCACCTGGATCGTCGCCCTCTCATACAACTCCACATGTCCGAGGGTTTGACAGCATCTCAAAATTCCAAAAAAAAAATTTGAAAAAAAAGTAGAACACTTCTCTCTCTTTACGCCATTTCGAAATGGCAATTTTAATTCCACCATAAAGTACGGAACCGCCAATGACTGCCACACCACCGCCGACTCCAGCGATTCAGCATTGGCAATTCCCGTTATGGACTATTGGGGACGGAGGAGCAAAACGAAGAAGGTTCATACACAATATCCCATTGGAATGTGTTTGGAAGATGTGAAAAGAAAATCAATTCATACCTGCAAAAGAAGCAAAGAAGTTAATATTGATTTTTGATGAAGAAAGTTTCCTTGTTTTTCCGAGGAGCAGTGAATCCAACATTGGTAAAAAGTAAAAAAAAAGGTGGTCCAGCCTTTTACAATGAGATGGAACGACTCTTCATTTCCTGTTGCTATGACCGTTAGACATGACTCATGGCTAACGTGTTAACCCAACGATAGGCCAAGTCTGTGCGAATAAACGTGTAAATGCATGGACTAATTATTTCTTGAGCCAATGTCAATTCCCAAGTCATTCGGTCAGTTGACTTCAATGCATCTGAATGTTGAAAGGATACTTGAGCCAATGTGCATATGGTTTTCTAGAAAAAAAGGTCCAAGGTGAATAAATGCAAAGCATGCCCCCTTTCCCAATGCAACATACTTTGGGGAGCAAAGTGTTGATAGGCCTTTTGGTGAGTCCATCAAGGTTCTCTAACTACTTGGGCTTCTACCAAAATTACATGAAAAGCTGGATGACCTTGATCCTAATGATATTTAACTCAAGCCAGGGGTTCAGGTCCGGTGATGTGCTAGTCGGTTGGAACCTGCAATGATCGAACCAGCCAAGTCTAGTCAGGCCTAGTCATGAAAAAAATATCTACCTAAAGAGTTGCTCATTCCCTGGCTTAACTGTTCTAAGCCACTCGTATAGACCGAATCAGCTGCCACTTGTCACTATGTATTCAGATTATGTTGATTCTCTAGGAGGGGAATGCCTCTCCCGGCTTTCCGACAACCTTGGATCAGACTACACATATTCCGACTAATTCAAGTATTGTGTTGCTTATAAATACACTTTTTGGACTTAGAAGAAGGACTTTTGGCACCTTTCTAATTATATTTCCATTGTAACTACTCGACTGTAATAGATTATCCAATATAAAAGAATTATAAAGTGGATGCAGGCTCGTTAATGCCGAACCACTATAAATCTATGTGTGATTGCCCCTTTCTACTTTTAGGATAATTTCGAATGACCAAACAATCTCTAATAGGTCTTAAGCTAGATATGCAAAAACTAAAAACACTTGGCTTTCATATAAAAAAGGACTTACTAAATTTCGCTGTCGCACAAAAAAGTTATAGGGCTCCAAACTTGGACTCTGGACTTAATTTTAACCTGGGCTGAAATCACTTCCAGGTCCAACTTTGGGACCATGTTTGATTGACCAACGACCTCAGATTGGCCTAAAATTTGCAAGAATAAAGAAAAGACTCCAGGAATTACAACATAAAAAGAATTACCAAAATCGGATCAATAAAGAAGGAGATACAACACCTAGAAGTTGGACCTGGAAGCTGTTTTCCCCTAGAAGCAAAAATATGGTCATAGGACGACACAGAAGTGATTTTCTTAAGGTGGGTTGACCCCTTAGTCGATACAGATGCATATTGGTTCAACCAACATCACAGGATTTGTTCTAAGTAGATTCCCAACGAAACCCCAACTTTGGTGACCCGTTTACCTACCTTAAACGACCCAGATCAACATCAAAATTTGCAGATATACTCATAAGATGATGAACAACAAAATGCAAAATCTAATGTCTCGGATTTTTAACGATTGAATCATTAATTTATTTAATTTTCTGGATAAGCGATTGGGCAATTTAATTGAATTAATTTAAATAATTCGATTGCTTAAATATTATAAATGGTGGAATACTAATAAAATTAATTTCTGAAATAGTTGGAATTAGTTAAATTGGCAATATTATATGAACTAGATAATTTAAAAAGATGTACTTCAGTTAGAATTAAATTATAATAACGAATTTATTTATTAAATGACGTTTGGACGTATAAATTAATATAATTATAATCGAGCTTGTAACGTCACAGTAGTTCATAATATTGAGTTTTGTACTTCAATTGGATATACAAAATACGTTATAAGTCGAAATTTGTTGAAAAAAGAAACGGTGGAATGTATTGGACTATATTTTTCTAATGGAAGTGAAAAATCAAGGATCTGTTTTATATATTGTAAGTTATGTCTAAATAAAATTTTAGAAAGTTGTTACAGAATCTTTTATAATATATAACAATTTGTTTAATAAAAAAAAGGTTTTTAATATAAATGGAACGTCATTTGTAGCACCCCATAATTTTAAAGAACATTATTGTAACACCCCGCATTTTTAATAATAACGAATGTATGTAATAGAAGAGATGAGAAAATAAAGATTACTTGATTTAAATATCAAGAATCAAGTAAAACAGACTTCACCATTGCGTTCGTCTCGGAATTCTACTTGGAATAGAGTCCAAGTTTGCGTAAATCGGATTTCGTGTGAATAAGTTATGACGTTTAGACGATTCACCGAAAATTTCAAAACCAGTTCGAAAATTGGATCAGACAGCTAGGCGGGAGATTTCCCTCCATTGACGGGGCAGGTCGACCATGGGGTCGACCTACCCCAGGGAGGTCGACCTCAGGGTCGACCTACCCCCCCAGATTTGGTCGATTTTAGCCCCTGTGACGTGGTTTTTATTTTTGGACGGACCGAATGGCTTCTAGTTCAATCCTAGGGCTCTAGAATGCTCTCTACACCTATAAAATAGTGCCTAGACCTAACCTAATTAATAAACAATTCCTTCTACGCCTCCATGCCGCCAAACTTCAACCAAACATGGCCGCCGCCCCAAAACCCTAAACTAAATTGCAAGTTCTTCACAAACTTTGGAGTTTAGTCAAATCAAGAAGCAAAGTTCTTCATCAACAATTCATGCTCTTCACCAATAAATCAAATAAAATCAGCATTCTACATCGACAACAAATTGCTTATTTCTCTAACCCAGTCAATGTGAGTGGATTTGAACTATATTTGTTGTATAATGTTGCTTCTATTGTTTACCATTCCCCATAATGAATATGATGTTAATTTAATAAGATCTGCTATTTTATTTATGCCTACGTTTGAGTTCTCTCCTTTTTATCCTTTCCCCGTTTTATTTTAGATCTAGGTTATCTCGAACCTAGATGAAATATTATTATACAATACACACGATTGGAATATGGGGATATTGGAATATAATCTGTAATTTTGGGGTTTGCGGCATAACAATTGTTATTGCATATATTGGGCATAATCTATTTTATGCATTCGAGGAATATAATCTATAATGTTGAATTTATGTAAGTTTGACATAATTGTCATTGGATATGGAATTGGTATAATTCAATATTAACAACATGTAATTGGATAACATGGATTGGTGAAATTTATTCGTGACTTGAAAAGTAAGCCTAGAGGGTGAATTAGATTATATGTATGAAAATGGGAATGTTGGGGTATATATATTGGGAAAATATAGATTATATGAAATTGGGTATAATTAGATATTGGAAATTGGCATGTTTGGGTATGAATAACATGGAATTAGTGAATTTGGCTATAATTGGATAATTTGGGTAATATGAAAATTGGCTAACTATTATATAATTGGTGTAGTGAATGGCAAATTGGAAATAGGCATAAAAATGAAATGTAATTAAGTTGAATTTGGAACATATGACATGAATTTGGGGTTTGAGTGAAAGACGATTGTTAATGAACGCCTATGACACGAGGTTAGACACGTTTGTGGTGTAAGACTGCCCGGAACCGCCTGACAAATCCAGCAACCACAAGCGGATGTCTAATGTGAGAGGTCAATGGCAAGAAATAGAGGCGTAACAGTTTATGACACGAGGTTAGGCGCGTTTGTGGTGTAAGACTGCCCGTAACCACCTGGCAAATCCAACAGCCACAAACGAACGTCTAATGTGAGAGGTCATACATCGTTATGACATTATAAATAAATTAAGAAATACTAACCGTAATAAGACATGTGGGTGACATGGGTATGGTTAGAGGGTTAAGTGGGTGATATAAATGACATGTAAAGCATAACAAATGTGGACTTAACCGTTGTGAGACATGTGATGTAAGACATAACCAAGGTAGACTTAACCGTAGTAAAACATGTGTAGGACATGGAAACTATAATAAAAAGGGGGTTAAGTGGGACACGTGTGACATGTGTAACAGCATTTAGATATGCTTAACCAAATGGACCCGTAACGGTATCAAAAATTAATTGAATTGGGGAAAAGTTTAGGTAACGGGTTAAGTAAAAGGAAAGGTTAAGTCAAATCTAAAATTAATGACATAGTAATGGGGGAATGATAATTACCTATTATAAACTTGAGTTGCGGTGATTAAATAATAGTCAAACTTGTCATAGGGACAAGGGAAGGTTATGACTTAAGATGTAATACAAGACTTGAAGGGTGGGACGACTTATACTATGAAATAAGTTAATCTAATATTAATGACAAGAAACACGGAATGATAAATAACCTATTATGAATAAACTTGAATAAGGCAAGAAAGGATAATAGGTGGAAATTATAACTTATGGGACAAGATAAGTTATAGGAAACGATAAGGAAGATGAGATAACTTATATGTAAAGATATACTTGAATTAAGTGGTTTGGAAAGGAGAAATGTGAAATTAAAAATGATATAAGTTATATGAGTGGAAAAGAAGTAAATTAGAATCATATATGTTGGTTGGGTTGAGTAATTCTCTGGGTGCCGGTCTGATGTTGATTTCGGTCTTCGGGGCTGGTGTTTAGAGGGTTATTCTCCTAATCAGTATGTATGTGGGATAAGGCATACTTAACTATGAATTAAGTATAACATGTTGTTGTAACCCAAAAAGGGAATAATTTATGAAATTGGAAAATAACATGTTGTGGGCTTGTTAGTGGACTTAAGTGGGTTAAGTATAAATTAATTTAATAAGCAAGGGTAACTTGGTGAATACGAAAAAAAGGAAGCTAATGTGAATAACCAAGTTAAATGAGAAAGTTGACGAGGTGGCACAAGCGTGAAATAAATGGTTAAACTTAGGGTCTAATGACATATAAAACTAAGACGCTTGAAGCAGTCTGTACGTTGTAGGATGAATAACCCAACGAGGTAGATCATGATGGTGTCATAAGGCACGAGGAGAGCGCACGTTCGCTATTTTGGTGGCTCCAACGGACTGGGAGGGGAAGCATGCGGCTTCCTGAGACGCTAAAGGTGCTCTTGGTAGTCCTCTGTAATGGTTTAGCTTCTGGCTAGGATTACAGAGGTTGGGTCTGCGTAGAACTACCAGGTGGGTGGGCCTTGACCGCACAAGTAGGGGGCAGTCAGAATGTTGTGCGCGGTGGCATTAAGGGTTGTTCGGCGATTGCCTCAGGCGGAGGTGGATGGTCAAGGCCAAACGATTGCAAGATCGTCGGACGCCTGTCACCAATAGCCTAAGGAATGCGAAAAGACAAGAGCTAACCACTAGAGATCGTTAACCTTTGCTGTCAAAGGACGGGTGCGGGGAGACCCCACATGGATGTTTAGATTGTTTGCTTGTTAGGGGTGGCGCTTAGCTCGTGTTGTCTTTACTAGTTGAGGGAGGGGCTGAGGTGGGGCCACAGCCACCATAGGAAAACCAGACCCGAGGGATATCTGTTCATTGGACACTCTTAGAGGCGGGCCCGTACAGATATAAAAAAGCTCCCGACCGAGTTCCGTGTTTTCTGGTGTAGCCCTGCCATGAAACTTGGGTGCACAAGTAGAGGTTATGTGCAGTAGAAACATCGAGTACGATTGATGATACATACGTGGGAAAGTCTAGGTACAACCATGTATGCTCTGGGTGATGTATCGTAGACTAGAGGGCATTATTCGGTGATGGAACCAAACTCGACCGAATAGTTCGAGGATAGCAGTCAGTACGCTTACGTAGCACTACGATAGTGGTTCTATGCTGATGTAGCGTTGTACGTTACTATGTCATAGGATGAGGGACTACACATATTACTGTGGCGATACGGAAGAGACCGTGTGCGTGGGGTGCCACGGGGTGTACCTCAGTTTGTGTAACGACCCAGAAAATCTGAACCAATTTAAAATTTTTAAATTGGCTAAAATAATGGATTTTAAATATTTAAAATAAATATTTTAAATAATGGCGATGAAAACTGAGTTGAATCGACATTTGAAAACGAATATAATTAATTATAATTATATATAGAATTGAAAATAGCGTGGTAGTTCGATAATTCGATTTCAAACTTCAATTGAATATACCGGGTGCAAACCAATCCGGATTTTAGTGAAACCAAAAACATTAGGATCATTAGGATCTAATTGGTGATATCTTTCTAACGAATCCGACCAATCGAAATTTGATAGCGGGAATCAAAAGATATGTCCAGTTGAAAATTCTGAATAGTCGCTATGGAATTCAGGCCCTTAAAAATGGACATTTTGCAAACGACCTCGGATTTCGATGAAACCACTTTTGTTAGATCCGCAGTGTCAAGTTATTGCTAGGTTTCAAATTTCATAATTTTTCAAATCGATATGTGAGCGTGGCAAAGGAAAACGCGTTTGACCGATTTCAGTTGATTTTAATCGACTGGAAATTGGCCATTTTTCAAACGGTCTCAGAATTCGACGAAACTAGTTTTGTTAGGACCGTATCGTCAATACGAAGCTAGAAAATATTTTTCTGGAATTTTTCTAGTCAGTATGTGGCCCCGGTAATTTGAAATGTGCGTTTAAAATTCAATATAATGATTTAAATGAAAATTCAAAAGGAAACCGACTGTAACGATCAAATCAGCTTGCGATACGTATCCCATTGTGTTCAGAATGGGAGTAAAACGCTATGGACGACAGGCGGTGGGCCTCGTTTCGAGGTCGTGGATAAAAGTCAACCGATTTGCAAAAATAATAATTAAATAATATATATATATAAAAAAAAAAATCTCTCCCTCCCTTTATCTTCGTTGGCCCCCCCCGTTCGTTATAATTCCAAACAGAAAGAAAAAAAAAACACAAAACCCTAAACCAAATCGATCGCCGCCTCCCCGTACGAACCCCGAGCCGCCGCCCTTACCCTCGAAGCCGCCTCCTCCTCCCAGCGCCCTCACCCCGAAGACCCAAGCCGCCACCAGACCCCAAGCATCACGACGCCCCCCTGGAGATCGAAGACCGCCACCACCGTTCGAACCCCGAGCTGCCCCCTCGAAGCGAGCGCCGACGCCTTCACCCCCCCCCCCCCTCTGTAAGTTTTTCGTTTTGTTATTTTATTTTTAAAAGATTAAAACAGATTTTGAAAAGGGATTAAAAACTGATTTTTTATAAAAAGTAAAAACTGATTTTAAAAGCATTTTTAAACTGATTTTATAAAAGATTTTAAAAACTGTTTTTTTTAAGAAACTAAAAAACTGGATTTTTAAAAAGATAAAAACTGTTTTTTTAAAAAGGATAAAAACTGAATTTTTAAGAAGATTTTAAAAACTGATTTGAAAAGGAAAAGAAAACTGATTTTTATTTTAAGGTATAAAATAGGAAAAAGGTTTAATCTTTTAAAAGAAAAAAGTTTAATCTTTTAATAGGAAAAGATTTGAACTTGCAAAAATAAAGATCATATTTTCAAAAATAGAAAAGATGGAATTTTTGTTAAGTAGAAGAAGTAAGGTATGATTCTTATATTTTTAAAGCAATAAAAATATAATTTTTACATCATAAGAATAATAAAAATATAATCTTTATATTTAATAGCGAAGTCAAAATGCAATCTTTATATATGGAATAACATCGTAAAAATTCGATTTTTACATATGTAGAGGATACGGGCGAAAGCGACAAAAGGCGAAGATTTCTCTAAGGAAGAGTCGTGGTACTGGATAGCTATCGGTGAGATTTCTGATTTAAAATATATATATATATATGTGTTGAAAATGAAAGTGAATAGCTATATATAAATATATATATATATATATACGCCCCTCGTCCACAAACCATGGAGGATATTTATTGGTTGAAATTGTTGTGAAAATAGATTGGTAGTGAATGATTGTTTGGGATTGTTTGTGATGGATATTGGTTGATTGTGGTTGAAAAATACCCATTTGTGGTTGAGAAATATTTGGTTGAAACCACATAGGATTAGTTTGTGGAAATGAAATAAATATATACATGCCGTCTGCGTGCGAACTAGATGCATGATCCCCATTGTCAAAAACCGCGAGGTTTTAAGGTAGAGCGAGGAGCCGTACTAGGGACGGTGCCGGTGTAACTACCCTGCCGTTATGCTGCCGAAATTTTGAATAATATTCTTGTGTTTGAATTATTCTCATATGCTTAAATTATATTTATTCATTGTATAGAAAACATTCATGTGTTGAATTGATCTTCATTCGTTGTTTAGAAATTCATGTGTTGAATGGTATTCATATTTTGAAATAAATTGTTCGATAATAAAAATCACATTTTTATCTATCTATAAAAACTATTGAAAACATTCATGTGTTGAATTGATATTCATTCGTTGTTTAGAAATTCATGTGTTGAATGGTATTCATATTTTGAAATAAATTGTTCGATAATAAAAATCACATTTTTATCTATCTATAAAAACTATTGAAAACATTCATGTGTTGAATTGATATTCATTCGTTGTTTAGAAATTCATGTGTTGAATGGTATTCATATTTTGAAATAAATTGTTCGATAATAAAAATCACATTTTTATCTATCTGTAAAAACTATTGAAAACATTCATGTGTTGAATTGATATTCATTCGTTGTTTAGAAATTCATGTGTTGAATGGTATTCATATTTTGAAATAAATTGTTCGATAATAAAAATCACATTTTTATCTATCTATAAAAACTATTGAAAACATTCATGTGTTGAATTGATATTCATTCGTTGTTTAGAAATTCATGTGTTGAATGGTATTCATATTTTGAAATAAATTGTTCGATAATAAAAATCACATTTTTATCTATCTATAAAAACTATTGAAAACATTCATGTGTTGAATTGATATTCATTCGTTGTTTAGAAATTCATGTGTTGAATGGTATTCATATTTTGAAATAAATTGTTCGATAATAAAAATCACATTTTTATTGAATGCATAAATCGTTGAAATGTGAAGTGTTAAAAATAGCCACTTGTTCAAAATAAACATATATGAGATGAAATATTCATTAATTAGCTAATGAAATGATTTGCACCTATTTATGTAACATTAGGATGAATGGAGTTTTTAAACCAAATAGAAATCAAATGTGAAGTCGAATAGAAATTGATAAATGATAAGAACTGTATATGTATGTGCATGCAATATTCATTGAACAGGTTATAGCAAAGGGGCTAGAGAAGAGGAATAAAATTTTGTGCCCGACAAATAGGTACACATTTACTGATTTGTTTGGGTGATGATTTTGAGCCTGTTGGCTAGCCGCTTGGCTTTTTCTTTTTCTTTTTGAGATTAGAAGGACCGGGAACGCTATTTGCGATTTCCCGATGCTCCCGGTGCAGGGGAGGTTATGGCGAAATTTTTCCAAAATTTAAGGTGTTAGAAAAATATTTGAAGTGAAAACGATATTGAAATTGTTGAATGAACTATATTTATATAAATATATAAATATAAATAAAATTAAAACGAAGCCGTGCAGTTCGTATTTTGAAACCGTGATTTCAAACGACTAGTGCGGGAAATCCGACCATTGGATTTTCCCGAAACCTCAACCGTCGGGTTCGCCTTGGAATAATCTTTCCAACAGCACCAACCTTGTAAAAATCCAACGGTTGGATTGTCTGGAATGTTTAATTCAAATTTGAAGAAAAACAGCGCCAGAAACGATTATATTTATATATATATATATAAATATAATTATATTTAATCGAATAACGACGCTGCAGTTCGTATTTTGAAATCGAAACTTCAAACGATTGTACCGGGAGATCCGACCGTCGGATTTTCCCGAAACTGGAACCGTTGGATTCGTTTTGAAAAGACCTTTCTAATGATGTAAATTTTGTGAAGATCCAACGGTTAGATTTTCAGATATGTGTAAAACAAATCTGAAGAAAAACAGCGCCACGGCCGCTGTATGGCCCGAAGCGTCGTTTTGAATAAATGAGCTATTTTAAAATAAATAAAAATAGCGATAAATAGTTATAAAATATCATAGGCGATATGGAATGGAAATAAACTGAATTTGCTTGATTTATGTGATATTTGATGGTTGAATGTGTTTGGTGTGAAAATTACATTAAAGAACAAACGTGATGTTGTCAAATAATTTAACCATTGAAATAAATCGATTTGAAATTCTAAATATACGTGAATTATTTGAAAAGGCCGAGTTAATTCTCATTTCGAATAATTGACCGACGATTGAAAGTCGAAGATGAAGACGATGGTCGAAGACCGGAGATCTTCACCTCGTTTGGATGGTAACCGAGGTCCTGATTGGGAGGCATCCCGAAATATGGATAATGAGTGGTGATCGTCCAGACGTACGTGTTGGTCGATGGGTTTGCGAGGTATTTAGTGCCTCCGGTTTCGTTCAGACCCAGAATGGACTTGTAAATGGACTGTGTGTCCGACATGGGAATTTGTTCTGTGTGATTGATAGCCATCAGTTGCACGGTGTGAATTGCCTGTGTGGCATGCTAAGATGCAGTGATCAGGGCTTCTGTTGAAAAGCAAAGTCTTGTGGTGATGATCAAAGCACCGCCTGTGTGGCGTAGCTTTGTGTATAACGTAAATTCGCGAGCCTCACACCCCGGTATGAACCTAAAACGGGAGGAAGGACCTCAGGGAGGACATGCGTTTCTTTCTAGCTAGGGTGGTGTCAGTGACCTACCAGCCCTGACATTTATATACTTTTCACCTATGTGGTTGTTGCTGTTGCGAGGCGCCTCGGTTTGATCGGACGATCCGGGTCCGATGGAGTCATTCGTTGGCTCGTTGACGCCCCAAAGGGCGGGGAAACGTATTGTTCAGGAATTTTAATCCACATCGGTGGACCGGCCCTGTCGCTCCTAGGGTCACTCGAGCTCTGATCCTGAGACACGGGCTAGAGCGTCTCGAATTCGGTAAGGACTATCTTTTGCCTTGGTTCATGACGGAAATCCAATTTCCAAATACGACATCGTGCGGTTTTGATTGTAAATATATATGGCGACATGATATATGGTACCCATGCCGTCTATGATTGATAGTTATGATTTGAAATTGTTTCCAAAGCATATAAACACTAGCAATAATATCAATTGCCTTTGTTTTATTCGTATCAAGCATATTTTGGCCGTTATAAGGTAAAACTCTATCCTCCGGTTTGCGTTGCATTGTGTGATGGGAACTGAGTCTTATAACGACTTCATTTTTATAAGAAGCATAGCGATGTTTAAAAGAAAGATTTGTTTTAAAGCACTGGCAATCCAATGGAGAAAACCCGTTCCACGAAAGTGGCGTGGTCCTGTGATTAGCCAATTATATATGTGTTGAGTAGATTTCTCATACCAGTCCCATGACTGACTCGTAGTTTGTTTCACTTTCAAACTCGGGTGCCCCTTTTTCTACACGGGCAGCCTTGTATTCAGGTTTAGCTGGTTCTTTCTGGATAGCTGGAGCTGAAGATGGATTCTATCATTTATTTCTTTTTATGCTGTTCAGCTCCTATTGTACATATTTTGTTTATTTCCGCTGTAGACATTTATGTATAGCTGAACTGTATTTGTACTAAGTAAGATCCTGTGTACTGTGTAACTCTGATGATTACTTTTATCCAGTATATTTTGTTGTTCATTCTGGTGTATTTATTTTATTCTGTTCTGCTATTATCTGTTTCTGTGTTATATTCCAAAGATAACCTTGTTTCCGTGAGAACGGGAAATCGGGTCGTCTCAGTTTGCGGGTAGCTACATATACACTATATTAGGTTTATCTACTAGGGGGCAGATGGGTGTGACGTGTATTTAAGCTTTGAGTGCTAATAACACGTAGAACCTAATAAATAAGAAAGTGTAGTTGAACGGTATACGTAGGATTATTCAAGAAGTGTAGTTTAAATTCATTTACACAGAACTTATGTTCTGACCCCCTCCTCATAACATTCGCAGGTTGGACAGATACTTATAGCTTTGGGAATACTGATTTAGCAGTATTGTGATTAAGGTAAAGCTATGTTTTAAATATATTATATTTTATTCCTTTCGCTGTGAGGTGTTTTTCCGTACTCTGACATATCTCTTTTCTCTGTCTTTTTCAGTAGGATACAAGAGCAACCAACTCGGGTTTCGGTGGATTTGATTTTGAAAAAAATTCGGTCCGTCGGAATCCGGGTTGTCACATCTGGTATCAGAGCGAGGTTTAGTGATCTTAGGGAGATATTGAGTGAACGTATTTGTATTTTCTAAAACATAAATATTATATATATATATAAACCTAAATCCATAAAGTATCCCACTAGGTAGGGAAAGAGTTGGGATATTTAGTTTGTACACTAAAGTAATAAACATAGAAATTTTTGAGACCCTTAGATGGTTTGGTTGGAAAGTGTACAATATGAATTGGTATTTGAGAAAGAAAGTATCCCATAGAATTAAAACGGGAATGTTATTTCAGAGTAGTGGGTTTGGAAGTGAAACCTTATGGATTGGAAAAGGTTAAGATGTGGAAAATTGATTATGAATATATATAGTCGAGAGAATTGAATTTGCAGAAGTGCCTAGGGAAGCCTAGTCGATTTGAAGACCCGCTTTGGGTCTAACCCAATGATAAGCTTTTAAGAACTTGAATCTATAAGAGAGTTTGTGATATTTTTCCAAGTTTTGATCTTAAAAGTATTTTGATGTTTTTAGTGCATGATGGGTATTAAGGTAAAGTGAGGTATATTGGGTAAAACAACAATTTCTTGTTTTAAAAGAATTCTCTCATGAAAAGGTGCATATTGTAGAGCATGTTTAGCTCGCTAGTTTAGATATATGGAAAGAAGTTTTGAAATCTCTACCCTATTGATTATACATTTATGTTATTGTTTTAAAAAGAAATTTTGTTGGGTAAACAAAATAAGCGGTAGAGTGCAAGAATAGAGTAGATATTTTCCCCTTAGCAACCAAAGTGAACATTGTAACTCATTAGTCATCCTTGTCTACTCCAGTTTGTGATTTGATTTTTTTTTTTTGCAATTTTACTTTGTAACATGTTTTTATGGTTTGGCAAAAGCAAGTTTTTGAGAAAAGAATAAAAGTTTTACCACTTTAGTTTTTTTTTTGAAAGAATAATGTAATAAAAAGAAAGAAGGCCAAACCATGTTTTAAAAATGGAGTAGTTAAGGATTAAGGCCTAGAAAGAACGAGATAAAGCTAAAAGCTATTAGAACCAATTGGGACTTGGTTGAGATGAGAAATTCTCTGAGTATCAATCTGATGTTGATTTCGGTCTTCGGGGTTGATACTTAGAGAGTTATTTTCTTGCCAATTTACAGTCAGGGATTAGATAATATTAAACTAATGGAAAATTTCCCATAGAATGCATATGCATTGAGAAACCTCGGATTGTTGCTTGATAAAAAGAAAAAGGATTGTTGCTTAAAAGAGAAGTATAGGCTAGTAATACATAGCATGGACTAGTGGTGACTACTAGGTAGTAAAGGGAAAGCAAGTGTATAGATCCTGTTGAATGGACTCGTGACATAAGTCCTAAGATTCTTGGCCCATAGTAGTAGCTGTGTAGGATGCTATTTGAGTTGAAAACGAAAAGGCTTATTCGAAAATAATAAACTTAAGTAATTTGATTAATTCAAATAAGCTAAGAAAGAAACTAGCCTAACTAAAAAGAAAACAACAGAATCAATCAAGCAGCAAAACGATACGGGAAAATAAAATGGAAATCTTAAGAAAAAGATGAATAAATATGAAAATTTTCCAAGATAATTTGAAAAAGAGAAGAAATTTTCTTATGTGGTTGTGCTTGGATAGGAAAATAGGAAATCCTCATAGAATAGTCATATAAAAAATATCCAAGTACGATTAGAAAAGAAAAACGGAGGATGTGAATTTTTCCGTTTTACACCTTTTCGTAATATAAGAAATCGAATTTGGAAAATTAGATTTTTCTAAATTTCGAATTTAATGATGATTGGTAGGATTTTGGATGCGAAAATTGGATGAACTATGATCTTACTCTGTAAGAGTATAGGAAAATTTGGATGAAAAACGTTTTGATTTTTTAAAAATATTGCATTCATATAGAACTGCAAGTATATTTAGGTTGTGAGCATCATGTTTTGAAAGAGTTTTTAAAGTTTGCATACATATAAGTGGATCCAAATTAGGCATACATACTTTAATATGATGTATCTCACTTTGCACATGGGCACAATGTTTGCAACAATTGGATGCACACTTGATGGATGGATATTGCGAGAGATTATCTATTTTACTCTTATCGAATTTCGAGACGAAATTCTTTAAGGGTGGGAGAATGTAACACCCCGCATTTTTAATAATAATGAATGTATGTAAAAGAAGAGATGATAAAATAATGATTACTTAATTTAAATATCAAGAATCAAGTAAAATAGACTTCACCATTGCGTTCGTCTAGGAATTCTGCTTGGGATAGAGTCCAAATTTGCATAAATCTGATTTCGTATGAATAAGTTATGGCGTTTAGAAGATTCACCGAAAATTTCAAAACCAGTTCGAAAATTGGACCAGACAGCTAGGGGGGAGATTTCCCGCCATTGACCGGGCAGGTCAGGTCAGGTCGACCATGGGGTCGACCTGGGGGTCGACCTACCCCAGGGAGGTCGACCTTAGGGTCGACCTACACCCCCAGATTTAGGCGATTTTAGCCCATGTGACCTGGTTTTTATTTTTGGACGGACCGGATGGCTTCTAGGTCAATCCTAGGGCTCTAAAACGCTCTCTACATCTATAAAATAGTGCCTAGACCTAACCTAGTTCATAAACAATTCCTTCTATGCCTCTATGCCGCCAAACATCAACCAAACATGGTCGCCGCCCCAAAACCTTAAACTAAATTGCAAGCTCTTCACAAACTTTGGAGTTTAGTGAAATCAAGAAGCAAAGTTCTTCATCAACAATTCATGCTCTTCACCAATAATCAAATAAAATCACCGTTCTACATCAACAACAAATCGCTTATTTCTCTAATCCAGTCAATGTGAGTGGATTTGAACTATATTTGTTGTATAATGTTGCTTCTATCGTTTACCATTCCCCATAATGAATATGATGTTAATTTAATAAGATCTGTTATTTTATTTATGCCTACGTTTGAGTTCTCTCCTTTTCATCCTTTCCCCTTTTTATTTTGGATCTAGGTTATCTCGAACTTAGATGAAATCTTATTATACAATATGCACGATTGGAATATGGGGATATTGGAATAAAATTTGTAATTTTTGGGTTTGCGGCATAACAATTGTTACTGCATATATTGGGCATAATCTATTTTATGCAGTCGAGGAATATAATCTATAATGTTGAATTTATGTAAGTTTGACATAATTGTCATTGGATATGGAATTGGTATAATTCAACATTAACAACATGTAATTGGATAACATGGATTGGTAAAATTTATTCGTGACTTGAAAAGTAAGCCTAGAGGGCGAATTAGATTATATGTATGAACGTGGGAATGTTGTGGTATATATATTGGGAAAATATTGATTATATGAAATTGGGTATAATTGGATATTGGAAATTGGCATGTTTGGGTATGAATAACATGGAATTAGTGAATTTGGCTATAATTGGATGGGTAATATGAAAATTGGCTAACTATTATGTAATTGGTGTAGTGAATGGCAAATTGGAAATAGGCATAAAAATGAAATGTAATTAAGTTGAATTTGGAACATATGACATGAATCTGGGGTTTGGGTGAAAGACGATTGTTAATGAACGCCTATGACACGAAGTTAGACGCGTTTGTGGTGTAAGACTGCCCGGAACTGCCCGGCAAATCCACCAACCACAAGCGGACGTCTAATGTGAGAGGTCAACGGTAAGAACAAGAGGCGTAACGGTTTATGACACGAGGTTAGGCGCGTTTGTGGTGTAAGACTGCCCGGAACCGCCCGGCAAATCCAGCAGCCACAAACGGACGTCTAATGTGAGAGGTCATACATCGTTACAGCATTATAAATAAATTAAGAAAATACTAACCATAATAAGACATGTGGGTGACATGTGTATGATTAGAGGGTTAAGTGGGTGATATAAATGACATGTAAAGCATAACAAATGTGGACTTAACCGTTGTGAGACATGTGATGTAAGACATAACCAAGGTAGACTTAACTGTAGTAAAACATGTGTAGGAAATGGAAACTGTAATAAAAAGGGGGTTAAGTGGGACACGTGTGACATGTGAAACGAAATTTAGATATGCTTAACCAAATGGGACCCGTAACGGTATCATAAATTAATTGAATTGGGGAAAAGTTTAAGTAACGGGTTAAGTAAAAGGAAGGGTTAAGTCAAATCTAAAATTAATGACACAGTAATGGGGGAATGATAATTTCCTATTATAAACTTGGGTTGCAGTGATTAAATAATAGGCAAACTTTTCATAGGGACAAGGGAAGGTTATGACTTAAGATGTAATACAAGACTTGAAGGGTGGGACGACTTATACTATGAAATAAGTTAATCTAATATTAATGACAAGAAATGGGGAATGATAAATAACCTATTATGAATAAACTTGAATAATGCAAGAAAGGATAATAGGTGGAAATTATAACTTATGGGACAAGATAAGTTATAAGAAACGATAAGGAAGATGAGATAACTTATATGTAAAGATTTACTTGAATTAAGTGGTTTGGAAAGGAGAAATGTGAAATTAAAAATGATATAAGTTATATAGTGGAAAAGAAGTAAATTAGAATCATATATGTTGGTTGGGTTGAGTAATTCTCTGGGTGCTAGTCTAATGTTGATTTCGTTCTTCGGGGCTGGTGTTTAGAGGGTTATTCTCCTAATCAGTATGTATGTGGGATAAGGCATACTTAACTATGAATTAAGTATAACATGTTGTTGTAACCCAAAAAGGGAATAATTTATGAAATTGGAAAATAACATGTTGTGGGCTTGTTAGTGGACTTAAGTGGGTTAAGTATAAATTAAATTAATAAACAAGGGTAACTTAGTGAATACGAAAAAAAGGAAGCTAATGTGAATAACCAAGTTAAATGAGAAAGTTGATGAGGTGGCACAAGCGTGAAATAAATGGTTAGACTTAGGGTCTAATGACATATAAAACTAAGACGCTTGAAGCAGTCTGTACGTTGTAGGATGAATAACCCAACGAGGTAGATCATGATGGTGTCATAAGTCACGAGGAGAGCGCATGTTCGCTATTCTGTGGCTCCAACGGACTAGAAGGGGAAGCACGCGGCTTCCTGAGACGCTAAAGTTGCTCATGGTAGTCCTCTGTAGTGGTTTAGCTTCGGGCTTGGATTACAGAGGTTGGGTCTGCGTAGAACTACCAGGTCGGTGGGCCTTGACTGCACAAGTAGGGGGCAGTCAGAATGCTGTACGCGGTGGCATTAACGGTGGTTCGGTGATTGCCTCAGGCGAAGGTGGAGGGTCAAGACCAAATGATAGCAAGATCATCGGACGCCTGTCACCAGCAGCCTAAGGAATGCGAAAAGACCAGAGCTAACCCCTATAGATCGTTAACCTTTGCTATCAAGGGACGGGTGCGGGGATACCCCACATGGATGTTTAGATTGTTTGCTTGTTAGGGGTGGTCGCTTAGCTTGTGTGGTCTTTACTAGTTGAGGGAGGGGCTGAGGTGCGGCCATAGCCACCATAGGAAAACCAGACCCGAGGGATATCTGTACATTGGACACTCTTAGAGGCGGGCCCATACAAATATAGAAAAGCTCCTGACCGAGTTCCGTGTTTTCTGGTGTAGCCCTGCTACGGAACTTGGGTGCACAAGTAGAGGTTATGTGCAGTAGAAACATCGAGTACGACTGATGATACGTACGTGGGAAAGTCTAGGTACAACCATGTCTGCTCTGGGTGGTGTATCGTAGACTAGAGGGCATTATTCGGTGATGGAACCAAAATCGATCGAATAGTTCGAGGATAGCAGTCAGTACGCTTACGTAGCACTGCGATAGTGGTTCTATGCGGATGTAGCGTTGTATGTTACTATTGCATAGGACGAGGGACTGCGCATATTACTGTGGCGATACGGAGGAGACCGAGCGAGTGGGGTGCCACGGGGTGTACCTCAGTTTGGGGGTAGCTACATATACACTATATTAGGTTAATCTACTAGGGGGTAGATGGGTGTGACGTGTGTGTAAGCTTTGAGTGCTAATTACACATATAACCTAATAAATAAGAAAGTGTAATTGAACGGTATATGTAGGATTATTCAAGAAGTGTAGTTTAAATTCATTCACACAGAACTTATGTTCTGACCCCCTTCTCATAACATTCGCAGGTTAGACAGAGACTTATAGCTTTGGGAATACTGATTTAGCAGTATTGTGATTAAGGTAAAGCTATGTTTTAAGTATATTATATTTTATTCCTTCCGCTGTGAGGTGTTTTTCCGTACTCTGACATATCTCTTTTCTCTGTCTTTTCTGCAGGATACCAGAGCAACCAACTCGGGTTTCATTGGATTGGATTTTGAAAAAAATTCGGTCCGTCAGAATCCGGGTTGTCACAATTATAATGATAAACTAAAGAATACTTAATTAAATATTGGGAATTAAGGGAAGGTGATTGTACCATTGCATTCGTCTTGGAACACTTCTTATGATAGACTCCGAATTTGCGTAAAACGGATATTGTATGAAGAAGTTATTAAGCTTTGAAGTTTGTAAACATATAAGTAAAAAATATATAAACAAACCAGTCCAGAATATTCAAAATCGTAGAGCGGGGAACCACGCGGGAGATCGATTCATTGAGGCTCGACCCATGCCCCATGGGGGTCGACCTTAGGGTCGAACCACACAAAAGGGTGTCAACCCTAGGGTTGACCCACCCAGGGATCTGACCAGATCCATTCTCTAAACTTGGACTTGTTTCTTGATTTGATTCATTTACTGGAGGCTATAAATAGGACCTCATTTCTATTGTTTTATTCACCCAAAACAATGGAGACACCGAGATGCAGCCCAAGCTTGGATTGAATTAGCCTATTCTTCTGCAACAACGACTTATACGTGTTCAAGAATCTCTACTTCAACATCAACATTCTTTTCTCTGTCCTTTAGATCCAATCTCTGTGAGTTCATGTTATTTTTAGATATAATCATTTAACAAGTAATCCTGACATGTAAATAAATCTAGATCTAAACCTATGCATGTTAATAATCTGATTCATACCTAAACCGATCTGCCATTACGTATACACCTGATCTACTGCTCAGTTCTTATATGCCTATTCTATTATTATACACCTATTTCTATCATCATATACGTATTCTATTATTATGCCCATTTCTGTCATCATATGCTTATTCAGTTAGTATCCCCATTTCTATCATCATATCCTTACTCCGTTATTATGCTTATTTCTGTCATCTTATGCCTGTGCTGTTGTTATTCATAATTCTGTTCTCTTCTCCCCCTCTTTCCCTTTTTATTTTTATGGAATAGGCTACCTTCGAGCCTAGGCATATCGCTGAAATATGCGAACGGACGAAATTGGGAACGGTTGTGAAAGATAAATAGGGGGCATAACTTGTATTGTGAATCAAGACTGGGATTTAGGGGCATAACCTATGATGAACATGAAAATTTGTTTAAAAATGAATGGGACTAAATTTACAGTAAATAGAAACTATAACCGCACTCAGACACGAGGTTAAATTTGACTTATTGTAGAAGTCTCCCCAGAACCGCCCGACAAATCCCGCATCCACAAGTGGTTAATTTAATGTGAGGGGTATGTTGCGTAAATGTACACGTAACAACGCTAAGGCAGGAGGTTAAGTCCAACTTATGGTAGAAGTCTGCCCAGAACTGCCCGGCATATCCAGCATCTACATGTGGTCAACTTAATGTGAGAGGTCTGGTGCATTAACATACATAAACGAAGAATAATAGTAACCTGTTAACCTGTAATACTTAACCTATTTAAACCTGTGGGGGTTATATGAACCAGTCAAATTGTGTAAGGGTTAAGTAAACTTATTTGAATCAATGGGGAGTTGAGTAAATGTGTTAAATCTGTGGGGGGTTATACGAACCCGACAAACTTAACCTGTTTTATATGTTAGGGTTATGTGGGCTTGTAAATCTGTTAGGATAATCCTAGTAGTGGGGATGCAAGCCTAGGAGGTGTCTTGTATCATTTGTTGTATGGGACACATATTAGTCAGTAACCTATATTAGATCAAAAGTGGGACCCCGAACTAGGTAGGGGTCAGGGCACGCTTATTGAGCTGATTATAAGAGGTCCATATGGGGGGAGGTGTTTGATGGCGCGTTCCAACGGAGCCATGTGCATGCATGGGTCCTCTTGCTCGGGAAAATAAGACGCTATAGCACCAGCACATATGGTTGTATCTATTTGGGGGTTGCCACTTTAGGAAGTGATACAACCAACTATGGGGCCGACACAGGGTAGTTACGGAATAGGGAGCCAATCGATTGGGGTAGTAATTAGGGTACATCTAGTCCTGCCTGTTTAGAAGCCCATTATTGTCATTGGGGTAACACCCTTTATTTCTATTGAGCTGCCTATTATTATCGTTGGGAGTATAAACCATCACTAGAGGTACCCCTAAGTATACCGTTATGTTTTTGTTAGGATCATTTTGTTTCTTCTGTACTAGTATGGTGCATAGAAAGGTATTTGGGAAGCGTAACCTATTTTGTTATGTTTATTCTACTTATCTTGCTCATTTTGTTATACCTGTCTTATGATACTGTTATCTCTCTCATCCAGTTTATATGCCTGTCATGATGCTTTTAATTATTTATATGCTAAAAATAACTGGACTCGCCAGACTTTATGTCTGACCCATTTTGTTCCCTTTTCTCCCTATTCCTCCCCCAAGTTTTACAAGTTGGGAACACTCAGGCTTGATTGGCATTCTCTCTTCTGCTTCCACTTGGAGCTACTTAGATGTACCACTTTGATTACATGTCTACCTTGCTATGTCTATTTTTGGGGACTATGGTTTTATATTACTATACTCTGATAATTTTAGTACAAGGAAGATATTTTAATTTGATGTAATGGATTTTCTGTATTTCAAACTTACGTTGTAACTAGATTTTGGACCACGATGTTTTCTATTTGAAGAAAAAAGTTTTAAACTCCGTTGTTATTTCATATCTATCTTGTGATGTTGCTGTTCCTTTTAACCTATACGCTTCACGGAACTTAATGCATTCTGAAAAAGGGTGACATTAAAGGACGTAGGGGTGTCACATTTGGTATCAGAGCTGAATGTTATAAGATCGGATAAAATATTTTGAAAATTGTTTTCAAAAGGTATTAAAGGAAAGCATTTTCAAAAGAAAAGTCTGTTTTGAAAACATAATCCCCAAAGCCCTATGAAATATCTCTCGATTCTCTATTTGAGTCCCTTTTCCTTTTCTTTTCAGCATATCTGGGGAACTGAATATTCCTGGGGGCGTTCAAATACTGGTTTTGTTCCTTAGATATCTCGAGGTTACAGCACTAGCCGGAGGTCAAGCAAACGCCCCTCCCATGACTACAACCGCTGTCTCTCCTCCTCCGCGAGCGAATAATTTTTCCAAATATGCAAGGATTTCTGTGCAATGGGAGGAAAGCCTTTCCGAGGAACTGAGACTTTTGTAGAAGCAAGAAATTGGCTTAAAGATACAGAGGATTTGTTTGGGATTTTTGAAGTTGACGACCGTAGGAATATCCAGTTGGCCGTTTGGCAGCTGAAGGATGAGGGTTCGTTCTAGTGGGATGTAACGCAAGAAGGGCGTCCAGTTGAGACTTGGGATGATTTTCGATAGAGATTTGAGATGATATTTCTTTTTCAGGCAGAAGAAAGTATGCAAATGGAAAGGTTTCTGACACTTTGTAACGACCCGGGAAAAGGCGATCTTGGTTATCCGATATACAACACATATCGAACATCCAAGGATCGAAAATAACCGAAAAGTTAATAGAAAGAAATTAGAGGGTGAGAATAGATAAGACAGAAACTTAGAATAGTAGAAAAAGAAGAACACAACATCAGAGTAACAAGAATCTCACAGCGGAACGAACAACATATAATAGATAACATATCACTGAAATAAAATCAGTATATGTACACAATAACATTATCAGAGTACAACACTTACAACATAGCGGAAATAACTATAGCTATATAATCCTGAAGCCTCCTGCTCCAAGCTCTTCCAATATATCTGTAAATCCCGACTACTTGACTACCCGTACAAAATTGGGCACCCAAGAGTTTAGGGAAACAAAACAAAATAAACTCCAGGTTAGTCATGGGACTAGTATGAGTAAAACAGTTTAAAACAGTTTGAACAAGTAAACGATATCTCATAAGACCACGCCGTATAACAGAACGAGTTTTTCCCTTATGAGAATCCAAAATATCTTTATATCAAAAACCTTTTGATATTATAATAATGTCTATCAACCACAATAATAATAATCATCTAGCAGAAACGCTTTCATCTCATGTTCTACATATATAGTATACAATCAAAACCGCAAGCACGTATTGGGTAATGGATTTCCAGCTATGACAAGGTATGGAACCACCTTTCGCTAGTGTACCTCTAGAGAGGAATACACTGGGTTCAACAAGAACATCTTGCAACCCAGCCACACATGACCGACCACTCATTTCGCTTGAGTGTATCGAATGCATATCACCAACGGTTGGGATCAGCAACCGTTTCCCGAATGGAACAGCATCGACAATAGATTTTTAGAAATAAATGAAACTCTAGATCAGGTGATTATACACCCTAACAGGTGCGACCTACATAGCCATGCTGCCTGCCCGATTTCTGTTATTTACCGGATGTGAGGCTAGAAGCTACGCTTATCTTTTACATGCCACATCTTCATTCACTTTGAATGTCACATCCTCATACCCGCCAAATCACAAATTGATTTATCCAAAATTACCACGGGTATACAGCTAAGAGAAACGAGTTCCTCCGCCACCAAACGTGAATACGTTTGAAGAGATCAACTTACGCGGTCTATTAGATATACTCTGTCAGACATTCTTCCATACAAGTCGTCCTGGGACTGGACAAACCAAAGGTGTGACGGCCCGCCCCGCACCAACAGACATTTCCTCCAAAAGTGCGTTGTACACATGTCCAGTTAGCCCGGAACGGTCGTCAGAAGAAAAGAAGGAAAACAAAGAATCAACAAAGAACCTGTAGAATATCTCACAGCGCATGGAACAAAAATATAATAACAACATACTTGACATAAAATAGGTGAGATAGTGTATAAGCTGAAACAAACTATCATAGCAGCGGAAAATCCAAAGTACAGCTTATGATCCAAAGCCAACATTATTACAACTTTTAAAAACTGTCTCAAAAAGCTAAACTAGAAAGGTACACTACTAATGCCCAAAGTAGTGACCAGCAACGACACAGAGAGGATATCTATATATATATCATACGTGGAAGCCTCCTGCTCGCTTCCGAATCCACTACTCGCGCATCACCAGCTAACCTGTCTCTAGTCTGCTCGTGAGAGCACCTAGAGTAATAAGAAGAGACATAAAACTCTGGGTCAGACAAAAAGTCTGGTATGAGCGGTAAGCAGCTAAACAGAATAATAACAGGTATACTAAACCATACCTGAACTTGGACCTGCAACCAAAGAGTTAGCACTACATACTGTACAACACTCTAGGGTGCCATAACAAATGGTGTAAGGAATACGGGGGTGGGGTGTGCATGTCTTAGTGATGGCAAACAAGTCAAACATAGCAACCATCCTCACATCTCTCACTCAGTGCTTAAAGTATACAATATCCATCACTTCGATCACCCAATACTTTGTTATGATCACTCTGCCTCATGAAGTCACAATGGCTTCACTGCACTGATCCATAGCCACTAATCCTTCGCTATGTCCACTTTGCCCATGGAGTCGTACACACCCCACTGCACTGGCTCATAGCCTTACTAATCCTTTACTGTGTCCACTCTGCCCCATGGAGTCACAAAGGCTCCACTGCACTGGCTCATAGTCTTACTACGATCACTTTGCCCCTCGAGTCATGGTGACTCTACTGCACTGATACGTAGCCCATCATTCCTTTTCAATGGTGAATCAAAGTTATGAACGTCGAAAACTCCTTAGCACACGTCCCGCAGCAAAGCCCAATCATGAAGTGAACTTATTGGTTCCCAATTGGATCCTGAGCTCTAACTTCCATTTGGACTACCTTTGCATCTCGGGTTTTTAGTCATCACTGGACCGGTTCAGATCCTCAACTCTTCTTCTCTTTCGGTTCAGATCGGTCTCTTCCAAGTGCTCCGGGTCGGATCGTGGCCTCCAAGTTCCTTCGTAGTACATCGGTTCGGTTCGGGTTCCTGGTCTCCGATCCGATCCACTTCCCCTTCCTATTCCTTTCCAATCCCCTTCTCTTCCCTTCAGTCGATCCGATTCCCCCTTCTTTAGTTCGATACGATCCCAGTTCAACCATTGTGGCCTTCCTTTTTGCCATACTTTCCCTTGTGCAAAGCCTCGGTTCGGTTCGGTGATCCCTTGCCCAGTCCACTATCCGGTCCGAGCCCATTCCCCCGATCCGATCCGAAAGCCTGCACCATTTTCCTGCAACTTTTCCAGTGAGTATTTTACGCCATTCGACGGCGTTTTCGACCATTCTAACTATTCTAATCAACCACAAAGCATACCATACAGTCATAGCAACAAGTAGAAGTGACCTCAAACACCAAAACATAAATATGATAGGTTAAAATGGATCAAACATAGCCAAAACCCCATATTTTCCCTTAAACATGTTCAAGCATAATTAATGATAGGATTAGCAAAACTTAACCAAATTAACCCAAGTTCATATCAAAGGTCTAAAACATCATTTAAGAATTTATAAGTATTTTTCCAAATTTTTATCATGTTTAAATTCGCTAATTAACACTAATTACCCTTAATTAACCATAATTAGTGAGGAACTATGCAAATCACTCACCTTAGCCACAAATAAACCTTAGATCTGAAACAAATCTCTGATATGATGCGAATACCAATGCTAAACAGCAGCACTAATCTTGATTTGCTGAGGATCTCCCTTGATTTGATGTTGCTAAGCTTAATCCTTGATTATAAAGTGATTTGGAGGTGATTTAGAGGTTGGAGGCCATTTTTAGGGTTTCTAAGAGGTAAGTGGAGGCTAGAAAACTGAAATGGAATGAAACCCTAACTCTTTTCAGCCTCCCCATAACCCTAATCCCGAAATGGGTTATGGGCCCATTCACTAATCATCCTATTTGGCCCGACTAAGTAGTTTTTCACCTTCCAAACCTTATTTCAGCCATTTCTCCCAAACGGTAAGTCCGTTTTCCTCATATGACCACTCTACGGAAAGGCAAACCATCATCCGAAGCCAATGGAAGTGGTTTTAGCTCAAAACTCCTTTCCAATCAAAAGTTATTGCCTAACAAGACCAACTAGGGGCAAAACGGTCATTTAAAAAACGATAAAAATCCTGAACATGGGAAATGACCCCGATGGTCGTTTCCCAAAGCCACATGACCATACGACTTCATATAAGAAGGAAATAAATATTCTACGATCCTTCGATGCGTAGAATGCGGGTTATTACATTCTTCCCTCCTTAAGAAATTTCACCCCCGAAATTCCCTAACCAAAACACACAAAGAGTCCCGCATGCCTATCAGCCATAAAACAATGATCAAACATACAAACAAGCAAAACAAGTCCATCCTAGCATGCGGAATAACTAAATCGCAAAGAAAATCTTACAAGGCAAAGAGTTTTGGATACGTTTTCCTAATGCTCTCCTCTGTCTCCCAGGTACAGTCATTCTCGTTCTTGCCCCACTGAACCTTGACTAGCTTCACCGGCTTCCTTCGAAGTTGCTTCGTATCGTGCTCGACAATAGGAATCGGCTTGCGGTTCCCAACCGCCTCGGGTTCCACTTCGAAGTCCTCTAACTGATCAGGTGAAACAGTCATATCTGGGTTGTGCACGAACTTCCTTAGCTGGGAAACATGAAATACGTTGTGAACTCCCGCCATCTTCTCGGGTAAGTCAACTCTATACGCCAAATTCCCAACTTGTTCAAGAACTGGGAATGGGCCAACAAATCTTGGTGCCAACTTGCCTCTCCTGCCAAATCGTATCATGCTCTTCAACGGAGAAATCTTGACAAACACCAAGTCACCAACGGAGAATTTTAAGTCTCTTCTCCTCTTATCCGCATAACTCTTCTGCCTATCCTGGGCAGCCTTCATTCGTTGTTGAATGATCTTAATCTTATTTGAAGTTTCTCTTACTACATCTGGTCCAAGCACAAACTTCTCACCGGTCTCTATCCAACATGATGGTGAGTTGCACAGTCTTCCGTACAAAGCTTCATATGGAGCCATACCGATACTGGATTGGTAGCTATTATTATATGCAAACTCTACTAAATGCAAATGGTCATCCCATGATCCACCAAAATCCAATATACAAGCTCTCAAGAGATTTTCCAATATACGATTTACCCTCTCTGTTTGACTGTCGGTTTGAGGATGATACGCGGTACTGAGATATAATTCCGACCCTAGAGCCTCTTGTAAGCTTTTCCAAAACCCACTAGCAAACAACGGGTCTCGGTCACTCACAATGCTTTTAGGTACTCCATGAAATCTTACTACCCACTTCATATACGGCTCTGCTAACTTAGCTGCCATTCTGGTCGATTTAACTGGTATAAATCTTGCACTCTTGGTCAATCAATCCACAATTACCCAAATGCTATCATGTCCCGATCTAGTCCTTAGCAAACCATCAATGAAATCCATCGAGACTTGCTCCCATTTCCAATCGGGAATTTCTAATGGTTGCAACAAACCACTAGGATTCTTTTGCTCGGCTTTAACTAGTGGGCAATTCATGCACTTGGATATAAACTTCCCAACGTCTCTTTTCATCCCTTCCCAGTAGTAAGTCTGCTTCATGTCTCGATACATCTTATCACCACCGGGTTGTATAGTCAGTTTTGAGTGATGACATTCCCTAAGCACTTCATCTCTCAAACCATTCACATTGGGTACAACTAGTCTTCCATTCTTTCGAAGCCATCTTTCTCGATCAAGCCCATACAAATTCATCTCCTCACCGTCAATATTCATCTCTAACTTGGAGATGATTTCCAATAGATTAGGATTGTCCCTCTGACTGGAACCAATCCGCTCCATCAAAGTGGGTCTGATCGTCAAACTAGCTAATATCTCTGGATCCAATTTGCACTTTTGTCTGAAATCATACCCTGCGGTATACTCTAGTTGCTTCCATTCAAGAAACATAGCCCCTAAACTGGCATGTCTCCTACTCAAGGCATCGGCTACCGCATTGCCTTTCCTAGGTGTATATGCGATATCAAAATCATACGAAGCCAAGAACTCTAACCATCTTTGCTGTCGGAGATATAGATCCTTTTGAGAGAAGAGATACTTTAACGATTTATGATTGGTAAACAACTCAAATCTCTCTCCCAAGAGATAATGTCTCCACATCTTCAACGCGAACGTGATCGCCGCCAGTTCCAAATCATGGGTAGGATACCTTCTCTCATGCGGCTTTAGTTGCCGACTAGCATAAGCTACAACCATACCTCCTTGCATCAATACAGCGCCTAGTCCGGTACCACAAGCATCCGTGTATACCGTCATCTCTTCATTCCCTTTTGGAATGACTAACACTAGCGCACACGTCAACTTTTCTTTTAGACTCTTGAATGCATTCTCACACATTCCGTCCGAGATGAAGGCTTGATTCTTCTTAGTCAACCGAGTCAACGGTGCCGCTATCTTGGAGAAGTCCTGGATAAATTTACGATAATACCCAGCTAACCCCAAGAAGCTTCTTACGTCTGTTGCATTCTTGGGCGTAGACCAATCCTGTACCGTAGCCACCTTCGCAGGGTCCTCGGCAATACCATTCTATGAAACAACATGGCCCAAGAATCTCACTTCCCTCCTCCAGAAGTGACACTTAGAAAATTTCGCTTTCAATTGGTGTTTTCTCAACACCTCCAACACTATCCTCAAATGTTCCTTGTGTTCCTCCTCTGTCCTCGAGTAAACAAGGATGTCATCTACGAACACAAGAACAAAATTATTCAGCTGATCTCTGAATACCCTATTCATAAGATCCACGAAGTATGTTGGTGCATTGGTCAACCCAAATGGCATGACCAACCACTCATAAAATCCAGATGGCGTCCGAAATGCCGTTTTGGCTATACTATCAGCTGCTACTCGGAGCTGATGAAATTCTATCGCGAGGTCCAACTGGGAGAACACTCTTGCTCCTTCCAGTTGATCAAACAAATCATCTATCTGCGGTAAAGGATACTTATTCTTCCTCGTCACCTTATTCAACTCGCGATAGTCCACACACAAACGAAGGGAACCATGTGCCTTAGTGGCAAACACAACCGGTGCTCCCCACTCGGAGACACTTCTTCTAATAAATCCCTTCTTCAAAAGACCCCTGACTTGCACCCCGAGCTCTCGCTGCTCCCTTGGTGCCATACGACGAAGTGGCATCACTATAGGTCTGGCATCTTTCACTAAATCAATACGGAACTCAATCTCTCGGTGTGGTGGAAGTCTGGTCACTTCCTCGAAGACATCCAGATACTGGCCAACCACGGGCACATCTGACAACTCATCATGCGGGATGTCGAGGGAATTTATAAAACTAGCCATTACCCCATCACTAGGTAGACTACCATACACTACCCTCCGCCCATCATCCGCCCTAACTGTCACCAAAAAGCCCTCACAGTCTACCACTACCCCGTATCTTTGGAGCCAATCGACCCCCAATATAATGTCATACCCAGTAAAGCCCAAAACAAAGCAATCACAAACAAACATACATCCATGACTCGATAAGACCAAATTTCGGCAAATCATACTAAGGTTAGTCGAACCACCAATCTGGTTCGTCACAACCAACGGTCTATCGACTATCTCGGGTTCCGGTCCCAACCTATCTACCAGGTCACTAGATATGAAGGAACGGGAAGCCCCAGTATCAAACAATACTCGAACAGGTATATCAAGAATAGAAAGCATACCTTGAATGATGACATTTTTTCCTTTCTCCGCCGCAGTTGGGGCATTCGACGAAGAAGGAACAGCATTAATAGCATATGCTTTCACAATCTGCTTCTCTTTAAGAGGTTGTGGACATTTATCCTTATGATGTCCCACTTGGCCACAGTTGTAGCACTTCCTATCTGCTGGCTTGGCCCGACATTCTTTGGCATAATTACCCTTCCTACCACAGCTGAAGCACTCAACATCTTTCTTACTCTTTTTCTGGCCATCCTTAGCTTGGCTCTGCTTCCTCTTATTCTGAGAGTTATTCTTTCCTCCACCGCTCGCTTGCGGTTTTGGCCCTTCTGCAGATGCAACCTCAGTCTTTGACTTAGGGTAAAGACTCTCTGATCTCAAAGCTTTCCCCACAATCGATACAAAAGTCTCATCGATGTGGTTGATAAGCATTTCCCCCCAGGTATCCGTCCAAACCAGTAATGAACTTCTCATTCTTCTTCTCAGGAGTATCGATAAGAGATAGTCCATACTTCAACAAAGTATCGAACTCAGCAATATAGTCCGAGACTGCCCTACCATTCTGCTTAAGCTCCAAGAACTTCCTAAACAATTCCGATTTCTGAGCAGCTGGGATAAACTTGTCGCTAAAGCGAGCCTTAAACTGATCCCAAGTAACCTGATCCTCTGGAGTGGCTGTCTTAATAGCATTCCACCAATTCATCGCTCGCCCTTGCAGCTGACGAGATGCTAGCCTTCTCTTCATCGCATCCACGATACCCAAGTCGTCGAAGAAACAATCACAACTATCTAACCAATCCTGAACAACCGTGGCCGACTCCGTTCCGTGGAACGACTTCCCACCAAGGTTAGTGTAATCCTTGGACAGCTTGGCGAAATCGACCCTAGGCGCCTGCACTACCGGACCACCACCATTACCGGGATTGGGAACTGCTCCCTGAACATCCCTAAGCATCTCTCTCATGAGGTCAGTGAACATTGTCCTCATGTCAGGAGCATTCCCATTATTGGTCCCTCTACCAACACCCCTCGTATCTCGACTCATCGTTCAATCTGTAAAGAGAACATGATTAACTATCTCCATAGTGGTGCTAGTGCGGTATGACTTCATCCTTATACTACTAATAGTATATATATAGCTTTTGAAAACCAAAGTAATCACAAATACGCACTCTCATATAAATACTATCTCTCCCAGGTGTCTTTCCCTAGGTTAACTACACAACCTAGAGCTCTGATACCAAATGTGACGGCCCTCCCTGCACCAACCGACATTTCCTCCAAAATGCGTTGTACACATGTCCAGTTAGCCCGGAACGGTCGTCAGAAAAAAAGAAGGAAAACGAAGAATCAACAAAGAACCTGTAGAATGTCTCACAACGTATGGAACAAAATATAATAACAACATACTTGACATAAAACAGGTGAGACAGTGTATAAGCTGAAACAAACTATCATAGCAGCGGAAAATCCAAAGTACAGCTTATGATCCAAAGCCAACATTATTACAACATTTAAAAACTGTCTCAAAGAGCTAAACAAGAAAGGTACACTACTAATGCCCAAAGTAGTGACCAGCAACGACACAGGGAGGATATATATATATATCATACGTGGAAGCCTCCTGCTCGCCTCCGAATCCGCTATTCGCGCATCACCAGCTAACCTGTCTCTAGTCTGCTCGTGAGAGCACCCAGAGTAATAAGAAGAGACATAAAAATCTGGGTCAGACAAAAAGTCTGGTATGAGCGGTAAGCAGCTAAACAGAACAATAACAGGTATACTAAACCATACCTGAACCTGGACCTGCAACCAAAGAGTTAGCACTACATACTGTACAACACTCTAGGGTGCCATAACAAATGGTGTAAGGAATACGGGGGTGGGGTGTGCATGTAATAGTGATGGCAAACAAGTCAAACATAGCAACCATCCTCACATCTCTCACTCAGTGCGTAAAGTATACGATATCCATCACTTTGATCACCCAATACTTTGCTATGATCAATCTGCCCCATGAAGTCACAACGGCTTCACTGCACTGATCCATAGCCACTAATCCTTCGCTATGTCCACTTTGCCCCATGGAGTCGTACACACCCCACTGCATTGGCTCATAGCCTTACTAATCCTTTACTATGTCCACTCTGCCCCATGGAGTCACAATGGCTCCACTACACTGGCTCATAGTCTTACTACGATCACTTTGCCCCTCGAGTCATGGTGACTCTACTGCACTGATACGTAGTCCCGCTGCGATCACTTTGCCCCTCGAGGCATGGTGACTCTACTGCACTGATACATAGCCCATCATTCCTTCTCAGTGGTGAATCGAAGTTATGAACGTCGACAACTCCTTAGCACACATCCCGTAGCAAAGCCCAATAATGAAGTGAACTCATTGGTTCCCAACTGGATCCTGAGCTCTAACTTCCATTT
The DNA here is from genome assembly GCA_030737875.1 of Allium sativum. Classification (NCBI taxonomy): domain Eukaryota; kingdom Viridiplantae; phylum Streptophyta; class Magnoliopsida; order Asparagales; family Amaryllidaceae; genus Allium; species Allium sativum. The sequence continues at coordinate 558,624,022 of CM060920.1, read as the reverse complement.
GGACTACCTTTGCATCTCGGGTTTTTGGTCATCACTGGATCGGTTCAGATCCTCAACTCTTCTTCTCTGTCGGTTCGGATCGGTCTCTTCCAAGTGCTCCGGGTCGGATCGTGGATCGGTTCGGGTTCCTGGTCTCCGATCCGATCCACTTCCCCTTCCTCTTCCATTCCGATCCCTTTCTCTTCCCTTCAGTCGATCCGATTCCCCCTTCTTTAGCTCGATCCAATCCCAGTTCAACCATTGTGGCCTTCCTTTTCGCCATACTTTCCCTTGTGCCTAGCCTCGGTTCGGTTCGGTGATCCCTTGCCCAGTCCACTATCCAGTCCGAGCCCATTCCCCCGATCCGATCCGAAAGCCTGCACCATTTTCCTGCAACTTTTCCAGCGAGTATTTTACGCCATTCGACGGCGTTTTCGACCATTCTAACTATTCTAATCAATCACAAAGCATACCATACAGTCATAGCAACAAGTAGAAGTGACCTCAAACACCAAAACATAAATATGATAGGTTAAAATGGATCAAACATAGCCAAAACCCCATATTTTCCCTTAAACATGTTCAAGCATAATTAATGATAGGATTAGCTAAACTTAACCAAATTAACCCAAGTTCATATCAGAGGTCTAAAACATCATTTAAGAATTTATAAGTATTTTTCCATATTTTTATCATGTTTAAATTCGCTAATTAACACTAATTACCCTTAATTAACCATAATTAGTGAGGAACTATGCAAATCACTCACCTTAGCCACAAATAAACCTTAGATCTGAAACAAATCTTGGATATGATGTGAATACCAATGCTAAACAGCAGCTCTAATCTTGATTTGGTGAAGATCTCCCTTGATTTGCTGTTGCTAAGCTTAATCCTTATAATCAAGTGATTAGGAGGTGATTTAGAGGTTGGAGGCCATTTTTAGGGGTTTTAAGAGGTAAGTGGAGGCTAGAAAACTGAAATGGAATGAAACCCTAACTCTTTTCAGCCTCCCCATAACCCTAATCTCGAAATGGGTTATGGGCTCATTCACTAATCATCCTATTTGGCCCGGCTAAGTAGTTTTTCACCTTCCAAACCTTATTTCAGCCATTTCTCCCAAATGGTAAGTCCGTTTTCCACATATGACCACTCTACGGAAAGGCAAACCATCATCCGAAGCCAATGGAAGTGGTTTCAGGTCAAAACTGCTTCCCAAACAAAAGTTATGGCCGAAACAAGATCAGTTAGGGGCAAAATGGTCATTTAAAAACCGTCAAAAATCCTGAACATGGGAAATGACCCCAATGGCCGTTTCCCAAAGCCACATGACCATACGACTTCATATAAGAAGGAAATAAATATTCTACGATCTTTTGATGCGTAGAATGCGGGTTGTTACAAAAGGCACTATTCAGTACATCCGTCTTAGGCAATCTTTATCTAAGATTTATACAACAACCCTTGCACTGTACTCCGTCTTCAATTATCTTTGGCATATATGATTCGCAACGCTTATGCCAATACAGAGTGGTTCTTCGATAATAATCCAACCGGTCTCTCCATATTAACAACGTTAAAATGGTCAAAAACTTCGATAGTCGGTGAGTTAACTATCAAAGAAAAACAGGTGTGCAAACAACGATCTTATTTCCAAATGGAAATTATATCGATCAATCATCAACCATATATATATATATATTTGTATATCCTTATTTTCTACATTTAGAAAATATACGTTATTAACATTGGAAACATTTCCATAGCTTAATTACGTATCACTATTATTCCACATCTATTAGACTCTAACTATAAACTAACAAGAGAACAACTTCCTAAGTATAAACCCCAAAGGCCGAAACCAACATCAGATCGATACTCAGGAAACCATTCAACTTATTAATCTCTAGTCATTTTCCAATTTCTGTTTAACTCCATTTCGATTAACTCTAATTGATTAACTCTATTTGATTAACTCTAATTCGAATAACTATGTCTGATTAACTCCTTTTGATCTCGTAAATTTCCTTTTATAATCCTATTTAGTTTCCAACTAAATATTCCTTTTATAATTCTATTTAATTTCCAACTAAATAAATATTCCTTTATTCTATTCTATTCGTTTTATCAACATTTTTCCTTTTTATAAAACTCTATTCGTTTTATAAACATTTTCCTTTTATTTACTTTCAAAATATTTCCTTTTTATAAAATCTGTTGATTTTATAAAATCCCTTTATTTCAATGTACACTAAAATAATTCTTTTTACATCCCAGGGTCTTTTTATGATATTTAAAATATTGAATAACAAGGATCAATATCATTCTAACACACATAATCCATAACAGATTATATAACACATCATATATCACAATATATGAAAAACAGTAAAATAAATGTTGAGGAATCCAGTCGGATTCCTCCAACTTGTTTCCCTGCATCACAGATGTTAAACAACATAATTAACATCGATTTCATTTCAATATGAAATATTCTGTTAAACAGAATCAATATTTGATTAACGATTTATATCTATATCGTTATCTATAATTTCAACCAAACATTTAGCAGTTCAATCAAACAGTCAACACACAGCAAACAGTCATCATTTATCAGTTCTAAATATATGTTATAAAAATAGAACTGTTCAGAGCTGGTGAGTTTTACTCACTTTGGCAGTTCATCGTTAAAGAACGATAAACTGTTGTTTGATTTGAATCAAACAATTTATTTCGCCATAAATTCAAACGAGCTCCAATCCACTTCCCGTCAGTTCCATGGTGTAGTCACCGTCCATACGATCCTAACGGATCTTGTTTTGTACGATTCTGATATCATACGAGGAAGTATTACATTTTTAAAGTTATAACAATTTAAATGATGTAAATAAAATAAAGATTAGTTAAAAATACCCTTAACTAATCCACGTCATCAGTTAATTGCCATCCTCATCCTTTTCTTCCTGAACCAGTAAGCCGCTCCCTTATATTACACACCATACTCGATCACTTCATCTCCCCGTAAAAACCTTCTACTCCCCCTTTCGTTTGAAATAGTTATGACACTCAACCAAAAAATGCAACACCCTCATACAAGTCTCTCCTACCTTAGTCCTTTTCGCACACTTCTTTCCGGAATAGAAACACCATGGCCGATTGCTTCTATTCCACACCACTCCTTCACTAAACTGAACCTCGCCCTTACTCCCCATTTCAGTAACCCACGCCCATCACCTGACAACCGGCCTTACCACCACATCCTCCCTTTTCTTCATGTTTTCCCCAAAAAAATACAAACTAAACAACCCATAACAAATTTGCCGTGCTCATCTCCTCCTTTACCAGACGTCCCTCGCGCTTCTCTGTCCTTTTTCTACTTTGTTTTCACTGTGAACCCCAACGCCAAGTTGAACGTTCTTCTCATAAACTCATTGACTGGCCAACCTCTTAAACTCCCCATCACGTTACTTTGCAAGCTACAGTTGTTTGTCTTGTTGACAACAGCTCCTTCTCCCTGATCGCGACGATCACCCGTTCGAGCACCCAGTTCTTTCATGTGATCTTTCTTAAAACCGCAGTGTTTCTTCCAAGGTAACCCTGCACTTCTCCATCCCTTAACACTCCACGCCATCAACAAATGCTTGGATTTCCCTTCTCCAACCATCCAGCTTGCATCCAGCTCCGAAACTCCCGGCTTTCGTCAAACCCAGCAAGTTCCGTGACTTCCTTTATCTTTGAGAAATAAAGAGGGGTTTTTGAATCCACGTTTGGATTTACTTTGCTAAGTAAAATATTGGATTCTGTTTTAAGTTCTTTTTGTATTGGAAGGATGGTGTATTGGTTTGTTTAGTGATGAGGAATGTCGCACATGTCTTCTGCACAATATCCATTTAATTGTGTGGCTTCACGGTAGCACACAACAGCCTACACGATATGAATTTTTTTTGAAGGGACGTGGACCTTTAAGTAATGAGATAAAAATATATATATTTATGGTTAGTTGGCATGAGTAAACTTTCTTTCCAAAGTGAAGTTGTACGCACTTCGGTATACAAAGTTCATTTGTTTTACGGACCGCCCTAGACAGAATTTAACATACAGTTGTGTCAAGCGATGTATCACGACCCCAAAGATGTAATAACACCGGTAGATTAACTCATATTGTAAAACCCCAAAATCGCTGATTAAGGGTGCAAAATACTCCAAATAAAAAGTTGCTTATTTAATTAATTAAAAATTACAGTAAAATTCTAAAAATTAAATTATCATTATGTCTTAAAAGAGCCTTGTCTAAATTCAAACCCGATATTCAAATATATTGAAAACCCTTTTTCTAGCGTAAATAAAGCATTGCAAATTATAAAGGAATTCCACAACGACTTTTTCTGAAATTTGATTTGGACGTAAATCAAAATCTATCCGATGAAATCCAGTTTTTTCTCTTCCATTAGAAAAATATACTTCACCAGCTCCTAACGTTTCTTGTTTCACAGAAATCCGATTTAAAATGGCTTCTGTATATTCGTTTATAGTTCGAATCGCCAAATCGCGAACTGCCACGCCATTTCAAGCTCGATTTTAATTATAATATAATTATACGTTCGAACTGTCATTCAAATAATATATTCATTATTCTAATTCAATTCTAAACTGAATTAAATATCACAGATGATCCAGTTCACACCATATTGTGAATTCCACTATTTCTGACTATTTCTGAAATTAAATATATTATTACATTCTTTATTTTAATTAAATATTCAATATTATTTAATTCTGGTCATTTTAAATAACCAAACCATTATTAAATAAATTAATTATTCGACCGAAAAATACGGGTCATTACACACTTAAGCAAGGAGGCATGTCTGTCAAAGAGGATGTCAATAAGTTCAATCAATTGGCGAGGTTTGGTTTGGAGCTAGCGAATACCCCGCATAAGAAAGCTTTGGGGTTTGCTAGAGAGTTAAATGAACCTCTTTATGGGTTAGTTTTGTCTCATATTCCGATGGGTGCAACTTTTAAGAAACTCGTTGATATGGCATTGATGCACAAAGAAGATAAAGGCAAAAAGAAAGAGGCTAATATTGATGAGGCAGAAAACAAGAAAGTATGGCCCAAGAAAGAACAACAACAACAACAAAAGAAGGGTGGAAAGAATGACAAAGCTCGAGATAAAAGGAAATGGCATAGTTGTGGACGCACGGGTCGTTTGAGCAAAGAGTGCAGAAAAGGGAAGAATGTTTGTTTCCACCGTGGTGAGGTCGAACACTATACTAAGGAGTGCCTGAAGAAGCAAGGACATGGCCAAAGGCAGGATCTTCTAGATGGCAGGTGCATGCTCTCATGGCCAGTATACCAGATAGAGGTAGGAAAGTTTCTATTGAAGGTTTGATTTCTCTTTTCGATCATCTTGTTAGAACTCTTTTTGATTCTGGCGCTTCACATTCTTTTATATCTGATTCTGTGGATGAGTCTCTGCACCTTATACTAGTATGGTTTTTGATCCCTTTGTTGCCACAAACCCCATTGGGGGCACGACTCATCTGTCTATGATTTGTCGGGGTTTGAGGATATCCGTGTTGGGCGTCGATTTGAGTGTGACGCATGTGTGCTTGGTTTCATGGGCTATGGTTTGATTCTAGGGATGGATTGGTTAGCCATGTATGGTGCCATTCTAGACTATGAGAGGTGGGTCGTTAGGCTTTTGACTTGCCATGGGAGGACTCTCGAGATTTCTTATGACCCTAAGGGGTATGTCATGCTTAGTTTCCCAGCATCGCTTGATGCATCTGTCGATGATTTGCGATCTGAATCGGTAGTCTGTGAGTATTTGGATGGTTTTGAGGAGTTTAGGGGCTTGCCTCTGAGGCACGAGATTGATTTCTACATATACTTGGTGGATAATGCAAAGCAAGTTGTATTGCCTGTGCGCTACATGGCTTCGAGAGAAAGGAGGAAGCTCAGCAAGCAAGTAAGGGAGCTAATTGAGAAAGGGTTTATTAGGCGAAGCATATCAGAATGGGGTGCTCTAGTCGTTTTCGCGACTAAGGCAGATGGCTCGCTTCACTTATGTTTGGATTACAAGGAGTTGAATAAGCCTACTAAGAAGAATAGACACCCACTTTCGAGGATATATGATCTGTTTGGCCAGCTTGTAAGTGCATCTGTTTTCTCCCAGTTAGACTTGGCCATGGGGTTTCATCAGTTGAGGGTGGTCGAGGACAGTGTAGACAAGATCGCTTTTAGAACTCCAGATGGTTACTTCGAGTGGCTCATCATGCCGTTTGGGTTGACGAATGCACCCGCCTATTTTATGGATCTAATGAGTAGAGTGATTCAGGAGTTTCTAAATAAGTTCGTTGTGGTTTTTATTGATGACATCTTGGTTTTCTCGAAGAATGAAGAAGAGCATGCCCTGCATTTAAGGGGGGTTTTGAAGACTCTTTGAGCGCATCAGCTTAATGCAAAATCTCCAAATGTCATTTTTGGAGAAAGGAAGTGAGATTTCTAGGGCATGTGGTCTCTAAGGACAGGATAGCAATGGTCCTGCGAAAGTAGTTGCAGTTCAAGATTGGAAGATTCCAAAGAGTGCAACGAAGGTGAGGAGTTTTCTTGGTTTAGTGGGCTACTATAGGAAGTTCATTAAGGACTTCAGAAAGATATCAGCTCCACTCACCAGACAAATGAAGAAGAATTTAACTTTTCTTGGGACATTAACTACGAGGATGCTTTTCAACAATTTAAGAGGGCTCTGAAAATAGCCCCAATCTTGACTTTGACTAACGGGATCAAGGTGTTTACAATATACACTGATGCATGTGGCACAGGGCTTGGTGCCGTTTTGATGCAAGAGGGAAGGGTTGTGTGTTACGGTGGTAGACAATTGAGAGTTTATGAGAAGAACTACCCTACCCATGATTTAGAGTTCGTTGCCATAGTATTTGCACTTAAGACTTTGCATCATTATCTACTTGAAGAGAAGTTCGAGTTGTATGCCGATCATAAATCTCTCAAATTTTTGTTCTCGTAGAAGGATCTCAATTTGAGGCAACATAGATGGATGGAGTTCCTAGCGTCCTATGATTTCAAGATTTTTTATACCCTTGGCAAGGGTAATGTGGTGGCGGATGCATTGAGTAGGAAGAGAATGACTTTGAGCCCACTATTCGTAGAGAGGCGGAGCTTGGAGTATATATATCGACATTTGATTTTAGGCCATCTACGGATCTTATACCTAATTTGTTGGCATCCTTAGAGGTGCGACCTACTCTTATGGATCAGATAGGAACTTCATAACGTGAGGACCCACAGATAGCATATATCTTGGATAGGCTCAGTAGAGGGGAGACTTCTAGTCACCTCAGTAGATATTCCACGGATGATAGAGGGTGGTTGCGACGAGACGGAAGGCTTTGTGTTCCCCGATTTGGGAGTCCATTGAAGACAATCCTTGAGGAACCCCATCATTCAAGGATGACTATCAATCCAAGTGGTGATAAGATGTATAGAGATATGAAGAGTGTTTTCTTTTGGGCTGAGATGAGGAAAGATGTAGCAGAGTTTGTTTCTCGACGCTTGATTTGCCAACAAGTTAAAGCTGAGCAAAAGATGCCCGGTGGTTTACGTCATCCCTTGGAGATCCCACACTGGAAGTGGGAGAGTGCCTATATGGATTTCATTGATGGTTTACATAGATCGAGGAAAGGCAACACCAATATTTGGGTTATAGTCGACATGCATACTAAGAGCCCCCATTTAATTCCTGTTAATAGTAAGAGAACGACAACATGGTTGACATCAATTTATCTTTATGAGATAGTCCGTCTACATGGAGTACCTTCCAGTATCGTGAATGATCGTGACCCTATATTCACCAGTGTGTTTTAGACGAGCTTACAGGAGGCATTAGGTACACAGTTGTGTTTGAGCACCGCTTATCACCCTCATACCGATGGGCAGACGGAGAGGGTGAATAGAGTTCTTGAGGATCTTTTCAGACTGTGTTTCCTAGACTTCGGAGGGACATGGGAGGAACATCCTCCTTTGGTAGAGTTCACCTACAACAACAGTTATTAAGCTAGTATTGGCATGGCACCCTTCGAGGCATCATATGGTCGACCTTGTAATCACCGATTTGTTGGTCGGAGTCTACAGATAGGCTTCTACTTTGACCTGAGGTGGTAGAGAAACTTCAGAGAAGGTTGATCTCATCCGCAGATGCATGAAGACAGCTCAAGACATGCAGAAGCCCTACGCAGATAAGAGAAGGACATATATTGATTTTGAGGTGGAGACATAGTTTTCATCAAGGTATCACCTTTGAGGAATGTGGTTCGCTTTGGGTCTGTTGGGAAATTGGCGCCAAGGTTTGTAGAGCCATTTCCCATAATAGAAAGGGTTGGCCAAATGGCTTATAGGGTGAAGCTACCAGAGAGATTCACAGGTGTTCATGATGTTTTTCATGTATCTCATTTGTGGAAATGTCTGCACGATACAGCAGAGGTAGTTGAGCCGAGTATGCTTGAGGAAGTAGAGGTGGAACGGGGAGCGATAGTTAGACGAGTTCCTAACCGTATTATTGGATCAGAGGTTAAGAAGCTATGCAACCAAGAGTTCAAGTTGATGAAAGTTCAATGGTGAGAGTACCGTGGGGATGCAACTTGGGAGACTGAAGACAAGATTCACGCTTCGTACCCTTTTGTTTTCAAGGGTATGTTCTTAACTTCTTTTACCAAAGCTTTATTTCATACTTGCTTCTATCATTTAAGTATATCCAATCGATCGAATCTTCGGCCTTTAGGCAGGGAACCAATGGATGTAAACATGTGTTTGAGACATGTTATGTTTGATGGATTCAAGTGGATGCAAGTATTTGCTAGTGATTGCTTGTGGATGCATATACACGCACACACTAGGCATTAGATCGGCTCAATCACTCTCATACTGCATATGGATGTGTGTGCAATTTTCTTTTTTTATGGAAAGAAATGGATGTACCATCACTTGAATGTTGCATTTGGATGAATGATTGTGCACACGTATAGCATTTACATGATATACTAGGACTATTTGCATACATGCTGAATTCGTGGCACCAACATACATTGCATTAAGGAGGTCGACTGAATTAGTAGACCACCTGGTCTTTTGCATTATTATAGAGACATATACAAACACCTTTGCATATGTTCATATAAGCATTAGAAATCTTTTAAGGACAATGGATACCTGTGATTGGTGGACGAGCAGATAGATGATGGATGTTAGGATATACATTCTTCTTAACTTAGAGATTTCGGGGACGAAATCCTTTAAGTAGGGGAGAATGTAACACCCCGTAATTTTAAAGACCATTTTAATGATAAACTAAAAAATACTTAATTAAATATTAGGAATTAAGGGAAACAAACTGTACCATTGCGTTCTCCTTGGAATTCAACTTAAGTAGACTCTGAGTTTGCGTAAAACGGACATCGTATGAAGAAGTTATTAAGCTTTGAAGTTTGTATACATATAAGCAATATATATATATAAACAAACCAGTCTAGAATATTCAAAATAATTCAAAATCACAGAGCAGGAAACCACGCAAGAGATCGACCCGTCGGGGGTCGACCCTAATGTCGACCCACACAAGGGGGTGTCGCCCGGTGGGTCGACCCTGAGGTCGACCCACCTGGGGATCCGATCAGATCCATTCTGTTAACCTGGACTTGTTTCTGGACCTGATTCGTTGGCTGGAGGCTATAATTAGGACCTCATTTCTATTGTTTTATTCACCTAAAACAATGGAGACACCGAGATGCTGCTCCAACTTGGATTGAATTAGCCTATTCTTCTGCAACAACGACTTATACGTATTGAAGAATCTCTGCTTCAACATCAATATTATTTTCTCTGCCCTTTAGATCCAGTGTTGGTGAGTACATGTTATTTTTAGATATAAACATTTAACAAGTAATCCTGACATGTAAATAAATCTGGATCTAAACCTATGCCTGTTAAGAATCTGATTCATACCTAAAGCGATCTGCCATTACGTATACACCTAATCTACTACTCGGTTCTCATATGCATATTCTGTTATTATACACCTATTATATCATCATATACCTATTCCTGATACACCTATTTCTGTCATCATATGCCTTTTCTATTATTATGCCCATTTATGTCATCATATGCCTATTCTCTTATTATGCCTATTTCTGTCATCATATGCCTATTTCGTTATTGTGCCTATTTCTGTCATCATATGCCTGTGTTGTTATTATGCCTAATTCTGTTCTCTTCTCTCCCTCTTTCCCTTTCCATTTTTATATCCTAGGCTACCTTCGAGCCTAGGCCTACCACTAAATATGCGAGCAGACGAAATTGGGAACGGTTGGGAAAGATTAATTAGGGACATAACTTTTATTGTGAATTAGGACTGGGATTTGGGGGCATAACCTATGACGAACATGAATAATTGTTTAAAAATGAATAGGCCTAAATTTACAATAAATAAAAACTATAACCACACTCAGACACGAGGTTAAATTCGGCTTGTGGTAGAAGTTTGCCTGGAACCGCCCGACAAATCCAGCATCCACAAGTGGTTAATTTAATGTGAGGGGTCTAGTGCGTAAATGTACATGCAACAGTGCAAAGACACGATGTTAAGTTCAACTTATGGTAGAAGTCTGATTGGAGCCGCCCGGTAAATCCAACATCCACAAGTGGTCAACTTAATGTGAGATGTCTAGTGCATTAACATACGTGAATGGAGAATGATAATAATCTATTAACCTGTAATACTTAAACCTGTTTAAATCTGTGGGGGTTATATGAACATCTCAATTTGTGTAAGGGTTAAGTAAACTTGTTTGAATTAATGGGTGGTTAAGTAAATCTGTTAAAGCTATGGGGGGGGGGGGGGGGAGGGGTTATACAAACCCGACAAACTTAACCTATTTTATATGTTGGGGCTACACGGGCTTGTAAATATGTTAGGCATAACCTGTCAAAGTCCTAGTAGTGGGGATGCAAGCCTAGGGGTGGCTTGTATCATCTGTTGTATAGGGCCCGCATTAGTCAGTAACTCATACTGGTATCAAAAAGGGGACCCCGAACTAGGTATGGGTTAGAGCACGCTTACCGAGCTAATTATAAGAGGTCCACATGGGTGGATGTGTATAATGGCGTGTTCCAACGGAGCCATGTGTGTGCATATGTCTGCCTGCTCAGGAAAATAAGACGCTATAGCACTAGTAAATATGGCTCTGTTTATTTGGGGGCTGCCACTTTAGGAAGTGATACATCCTACTAAGGGGCCGACACATGGTATTTACGGAATATGGAGTCGATCAATTAAGGTAGTAATTAGGGTACATCTAGTACTGCCTATTTAGGAGTTCGTTATCATCATTGGGGTAACACCCGTTATTTCTGTTGGGCTACCTGTTATTATCGTTGGCGGTAAAACCCGTCACTAGAAGTACCTTAAGTCTACCATTATGTTTCTGTTGGGATCATTCTGCTTCTGTTATACTGGTATTGGTGCAGAGAAAAGTATTTGGGTAGCGTGACCTATTATGTTCTGTTTATTCTGCTTGTCCTGCTCATTCTGTTATACCTGTCTTATGATACTATTATATCTCTCATCCATTTTATATACCTTTCATGATGCTTTTACTTATTTATATGCCAAAAGTAACCGGACTCACCATACTTTATGTCTGACCCATTTTGTTCCCTTTTCTCCCTCTTCCTTTCCCCCCATGTTCTCAGGGTGGGAATACTCAGGCTTGATTAGGATTCTCTCTTCTGTTTTTGTCTGGAGCTTCTTAGATGTACTGCTTTGATTACCTGTCTACCTTGCCATGTCTATTTTTGGGGAATATGATTTTTATTACTGTACTCTGATGATTTTAGTACAAGGCAGATATTTTAGTTTGATGTAACGGGTTTTCTGTATTTCAGACTTATGTTGTAACTAAATTTTCGACCACGATGATTTCTGTTTGAAGGATAAAGTTTTAAATTCCGTTGTTATTTCATATCTATCTTTTGGTGTTTCTGTTCCTTTTTACCTATAACGCTTCATGGAACTTAATGCATTCTGATAAAGAGTGACATTAACGGACGCGGTGTGTCACATCATTTTACCTTGAAATTGAAACGTGAAGTATAAATCTGTATTTTGGTTATTTCTGAAGCTGCATATATTATGTCTGGATATATATATGGTAATAATAATTTATTATTATTTAATTGGATTATTTTAATTGATCTATATTATATCGATTGAATATGGAATTTAAGAATTATGAATTTTCAGACAACCTCCGTTTTAGATGAAACAAATTTTATTGGTATATGTATGACTAGTTATTGCTAGATTTTCAATTTCGGGTCAATTGGATTTATTTTGACCGTGCGCTGTTTAAATGCGTATTATTGAACCATTTGCAATTAAAAAGGAATTTCACAAATGGGCTTAGAATTCAATGAAACAAGTTCCGTCGTGTACGAAATATTTAATAGTTATAGGATTACAAGTTTCACTGCGGTTGGAGATCGTATCAAGTAGTTTGAATATGTTACTTCAAACCAAAGTTTTGTATAAACTAAATTAAATAAAATAGAAAGTAATATTTCTACCCTAAGAAGAACATACGTCACAGGCCTCAAATCACAGCTACAATTTTTGAATGTCGGAACTACCGTCTGTACTCACACAGGCCTACATGCTGAAGCTTCATGGCTAAGTTACAAATTTTCTACCCTAGCTAACCTAAATTTCCGCCTACCTAATAAACTTGCATATGGCAATCAACATCATCGCAGATCCAAACTCACCCTATAAGTACATGCTAAGTTGGAAAAATCACTACCTACCCTTTACACTTTTGAAAACAACATTCTTTTATAAATATACACACGAAGCCTCCTACCTCATTTTCGATCCTTTTATCTCTCTTGAAAATAGCAAACAATGTTGCTCAGTCACTTACTTCTTACGAAGAGATAAAAAAGAACATAATTCAACACCAACTTATAAATCATAAGACGGATATGTTCGAAATTGTATGGAGCTATCCCTTCATCGTGTGGGCATTTTGTTAGCTTTCGCAATCTCGTTAGCACGTATGAACAGAGCCAACTAGGGTTACTATTTGAGGAAGGTCAGGGAATCGATAGTAATAAAGTGGCTAGAATGGAGTTTGTGAGGCCATATAGCACCTATGTGCAAGTTTTTGGAGAAGGCGGTGCTGATCGAGTTCGGTAACCTATAGGAGTACCGTCGAAGTTGAAATGTGGTGGAGGAGATTGAGCTTAACATCAGGGGTTGGAGATTGTAGAGCTAGCGATGGAGAGGAGATTTAGGGTCTTCGGTTCTGAAACCATGAAGCAAGGAAGAGGAAATGGAGCTTCGAGCATGCAATCGTGATGTATTGTGAGTGAGTCAGTGACAGGTTTGTATGTAAGTTGGTGAAGAAGCTATAGAGTGGATGCAGGTCTGTTCTCTTTGGGAATGTGGATGAGCCATTTAAATCTTTATGTTAAGACCAGAAAATGAAAGAGAAAAAGAGAAGCAAAAATATAAACATTGGTGAAGAAATAGTGAGGACCAGATGAATCTCTATTCGCGAAAGAAGGAGCAGCATAAGTGTAAGTGTAGGCTTGAAAGGGGTATTGGGCTGGGAAATTTTGTGGTGAGCCCAGTTTTAATATAAAGGAGAAAGGATATATATAAGTTTAAAATTTGTGATTAAGGGGATATTTATCTTCATTGATACTGGAAGGGATGGAGTGTAACAAGATTTCAACTGGGATGGTAGCGAGTTCATGAAGAATGGGTTATGGCCGAGAATTACAACTAAAATCATGGGGTAAGGTGGTAAATTAATTCATTAAATTATGCTAATAACATTCAATTTATTTAAAACGTGTAATAATTTGAAACACGTATATTTATCTCATAAGTTAACATAATCGGATGAAACAAGTCTCGTTGGAATCGTGTTGTTGCAGGCTATGCATTGGAACTAGTCTAAAGTGTTTTGAGATCATTTCATTTTTAGACCTTAAAGCACCTGAACATATCTATGAACGTTAATTGTCTTCAACGATTAACGACCAAGGGGAGTAAACTTACTAACTCTGTCCAGTTTATAATTTTATAAATGTTACTTTATATTTATAAATGTTGATTGAATGTTGTGTGGTGGTTGTTTTGATGAATTGCTTATTAATTGGTTGAAATTATAGATACCGTTATATATATAAATGTTGGTTAAATATTGATCATATTTATTATATTATCTTATATTGATATGAAATTGATGTTATGTATCTTGATTAACATCTGTGGATGCAGGGAAACAGGTTGGAGGGATCCAACTGTATTCCTCAACAATTATATTGTTGTTTTTCATATATTGCATTGTATGATGTGACAAATAATCTGTGGTTGATTTTTGTGTGTTGGGATATTTGAATAACATTGACCCTGAAATAATTGGTATTTAAATACCGTAAAATATATTGGAAAAGAATTTGAGTTTTAAAAAGGAAAAAAACTATATTAAATAGAAACCGAATTTCGAATGGATCAGAATATAATAACTTGTTTTAATTATATTAAAACAATAAGTTTGGTCTATAAACAATATCTAGAAATGGGATGAAATAAAACAAATTGGGAATGTAAATTCAAGAATGAATATTAGAAAGGGAAATGGAAATCGTTTTCAAAAGAAAACGATGAAATTTATTTCGATGTTCGAAATGTGAATAGAAGTAATTAAGAGAGTAAGGATTGTAATTATAATTCGACGATGTCGAATGGTGTAAAAATAATTTGTATTTAGAAATTATGTTATATAATTTGGAATTTAACAAGATAATTTAGATTTGGTTTGAAACTAATAATTTATAATCGAATATAAAGTCGAGATTAAGTTATAAACCTGAGATATAATTAACAAGAAGTTTACTTGTAAATGGAGTTTATAAAGTGGAATATGAACATGAATTAAAAATAATTCGATAATTGGAATTTTAACCTGAAATGTTATTTATAAATAAAATCAAGATTTATTTGGTAAAACGAGCCCGGTTTTCCATAAAGAAATAATATTCATGTTTTAAAGTGAAAAATGATTTAAAAGCAAACATTTGGCAAATTAAATGGTTATAAAAGGAAATTGTAAATATTTGGAAGTTATGAATTCAAAAGTGAATTTAGAAATTGAATTGACCTGAAACGGTGAATTTATTCCAACGTTCGGAATGTCAAAAGAATAAAGATTATTTGAAAGAGAGTTATATGTTGGAATTCGATTATATCGAATTCAAGAAAGTACTATATACTTTCCGTTTTTATCAAGTTTTATTTATTTACTTAATTAAATGAATAAATGTCGTATTTTAAAGTTAATATTTTGGAAGTAGGGATTATAGCGTTATCGTTGTAATCAATAATTCCCGTTAAAGAACTGAATTCGTAAACTGAATTCAAGAACTGCGTAAGCAATGATTTGATAAGAAGTTAAGAAATGGTGTTAAGGAAATGAGTAGAGATTAAGTCAAGTTGAATGGCTGCCTGAGTGTTGATCTGATTTTGGATTCGGCCTTCGGGTGGAGTTATTCTCCTACTAGTTTACTTTAAGGACCGGTGGATGTAAAAACCCGTAACTTCCCCGTGAAGGAAAGCGCGGATAGTTCGAGAACAAGCCACAACAGAACGCAGACGGAAGAACATTTCATTGTATATTACAACAATTCCATCAGATTACATGAATATACAGAGTATGAATAAATATTACACAGAAATATCAGAGATTTAAATTACGTTTAAATACATAGCAGCGGAAAATAATACAATACACAACTAGAAGAGATATACGAATACAAAGCTTTCCGAATATCGTTCCAGCTGTAAACCAGGATCCTATGAATATAAATCTGCAAAACCAAAACTACTAGCTGCCCGTGTCAAAATAAGGGCACCCAGAGTTTAGGTTAAAACAATAAACTCCAGGTCAGTCATGTGACTGGTGTGAGAACTAAAACAGTTATTTATCTTTATTTTCAAAGTAAGGTAAATTAAGGGACCACACCGTATAACACGGAACGGGTTTCCTCCCAAGAACACCAGTGCATAAAACAACAGCGCAATGCTAAATAAAGAAAAATGAAGCTATTATAAGACCCAGTTCCCATCACACAATGCAACGCAAGCCGGAGGATAGGGTTTTTACCTTATAATAGCCAAGAATGCTTGATACGTTTAAAACAAATCATTTGATACTGTTATAAGTGCATAGTGTATAAAACAACTTCAAATCATAAATATCAATCATAGACGGCATAAGCGCCCCATCCCACTATGTCGCCATACTAGGCTCTACAAATAAAACCACAAATGTCACGTATTTGGAAGTTGGATTTCCATCTATGAACCGAGGCAAAAGATAGTCCTCTACCGATTCGAGACTCTCTAGCCCGAGCCTCGGGATCAGAGCTCGAGTGACCCTTGGAGCGACAGGGCCGGTCCACCGATGTGGATTAAAATGCCTGAACACTGCGTTTCCCCGCCCTTTGGGGCGTAAATGAGCCAACGAATGACTCCATCGGACCCGGATCGTCCGATCAAACCGAGGCGCCTCGCAACAGCAACAACCACACAGGTGAAAAGTATATAAATGTCAGGGCCGGTAGGTCACTGACACCACCCTAGCTAGAAAGAAACGCATGCCCTCCCTGAGGTCCTCTCCCGTTTTTGGTTCACAAACGGGGTGTGAGGCTCGCGAATTCACGTTACACAAAGCTATGCCACACAGGCTGTGCTTTGATCATCACCACAAGACTTTGCTTTTCAACAGAAGCCTTGATCAATTGCCACTTAGGCATGCCACATAGACAATTCACTCCATGCGATTGATATCCATCAATATATAACCCCTGAGCTCGTACGTCTCAGAGAAGGGCGTTAAGCAAGAGAATAAATTCTCCGCCGCCAAACAGATATATATTTAATAGAGATCAATCACACGGACTAAAATCCAATGTCAGACACACAGTCCATTTACAAGTTCGCTCTGGGTCTGAACGAAACCGGAGGCACCTAGTACCCCGCATATCCATCGATCTCCAAGTACGTATGGACGATCACCAACTGTTTCCATCTTCTTGGGTGTACAGCCCAATCAAGATCATCGGTAATTACCCAAACGACGTGAAGACTTCTGGTCTTCGACCACCGTCTTCATCTTCGACACCACGTCGAATCAGTTATTCAGAATGGGATAAACCCGGTCTTTCTGAATAACTCGCGTATATATTATAAAAGTGTTACACAAACACAACATACGCCTCATTCCAATTCAGAATATTCTTTTATTCAAATATTCCTATACTTTGGGAAAAGTTCCCATTAATTTTATCCAAGATAAATTCTTTAAATTTATTCTTTAATCTCCTTTGAATATCAATTCAAACTAGTCGGGATTAGCGAACCACACCGAAGTAATCATTTATTTTATTTCCCAATCCCAACCTATTCATCCCATGAAGTAAAACTGGTAATACTTCATATCTAACACCACAGTGTTATCGGTAAATTCAATTACCATTTCACGTTCAAATCTAATTAAAGATTTAACTATCGCTTGGAGTAAAACTGGTGATACTCCATTCTCGGTCTTTTCAATCTATTTAAAGATTCATTAAAACTCCACTTAGTTTTAATCTTTAACTGGGTTAAAGAATCAGTGTCATTTAAAACACATTTCACGATAAACCCAAAATCACATTCCATTAATTATCGGGTTAAAGAACGAGCGTTATTTAAAACACTGTCCACGATAAACCCAAAAATCAATATCAATTCAATTCCAATTAAATATTATTTAATTGGTACACTTCATTAAATCTAAATAAAAAGATTTAATCTTTTCTCAACTGGGTTCAAGAACAGTGTTAATGAAGACACCATTCACGACAAACCCAAATCACATTTGATATTAGTTACAAGGCTCTGAATAGAAAATATACCGGCTTATATTCAATATCAAATTCCACGACAAACAAATATCGTATTGGAAATAACGATATAAATATATCTTTCAAATTTCCATAACAATATCTGTATAATCACGAAATCCAACGTCGAAATATTCCGAAGACAATTTCGATTCAAATCCATTCCAATGCAATCATTGGAAATTCTGGTTATTTTCAAAACCATTTCAAATTCAATTTATTTATTTAAAAATAAATAGAATTATAATTCTAGTTCAAAACTAGTTCATTTCGATAAAAATCTATTTTTATCTTTTCAAATATGGAGTTTTTTATCCCAATTCTTTCTAAATCATTTCTTATGATTTTACACAAATTATTACTATTTTTAATAATTTTATCAAGGCCCGTACAGTCGATTTCCATCAATGGCCATCGAACTGCACTTACAACGACCTTTTTCAAATTTGATTTGGACATAACTCCAAATCCAACCGTTAGATTTCTAATTTCTAATATTCGTTAGAAAGCTCTTTCGATACGAACCCAATGGTTCCGGTTTTAGGAGAATCCGACGGTCGGATCTCCCGCAATATCCATTCGAAGTCAATGGTCGAAATTCGCGAACTGTCGCGGCGCGTTCTATTCAGGCCATTATATTATATATATAATATATACCTCGTCGATTTCAATTCAAAACGTGCTTTATAAATCGTTTTAAATTCTTTTTCAAAACGGTTTCAACTTCATATTCAATTTCAAATCAAAATTGAATATTCCAATATAAATTCGTTTTAAATTCTTTTCAAATCGATTTCAATTCGAATTCATTTCTATTCAATTTCAATTTGAATTCATTTATATTCAATTTCAATTCGAATTCATTTCTATTCAATTTAATTCGAATTCACTTCTATTCAATTTCAATTCGAATTCATTTCTATTCAAATTCAATTTTAATTCATTTATATTCTATTTCAATTCGAATTCATTTCTATTCAATTTAATTCGAATTCACTTCTATTCAATTTCAATTCGAATTCATTTCTATTCAATTTCTATTTGAATTCATTTCTATTTAATTTAATTCGAATTTCAATTCTTTTCAAAATTTCAGATTTTGAAATCACTTTCGATATTCGTCATAAAGTGAATAAAATCGATATAAATATCGTTCACGTCGAAATGGCGTATATCTAATCAACACGGCTTCATATATTCATATTTTCAAATATTCTATTTCAAATATTCCTATTTCAAATATTTTTATTTCAAATATTTCTATTTCAAATATTTCTATTTCAAATATTTCTATTTCAAATATTTTTATTTTAAATATTTCTTTTTCGAAACTGGAATGAGGCCCAATCAATTACCATATAATGTTAGATATATGGATTTTCTACAACACATGTATACAATAACAACGATGAATAATCAACCATCATCCAAAGTGCATTCTACATTGTATAAGCATCAAATATAAATATTCAACGCTTATAGCAGCCTGTCAATCAATCGATCGACATACAACTAAACAATCGGGATTAGTGTACGTCAAATATCATCCCAATACCCGTGTGGGGTTTCAAACAATCAAACACAGATTTTATTTGTGCAGTTGGGCGATGTGTAAAATTTATCGTCCCAATCAATATCAGTCAAATGTGTGTATATAAACAAATCGTCCGATTTGTTTATTTTTATTTCATTTCATATACACGTTAAAAATTCTATTTTTAACTATAAAATATTTTTATTTCATTTCACATCACATCACACAATCAACTACACAGCAAAATCAAACAAACAAGCATACAAGCCGTCCATGGTCTGTGGACGACGGGTGTCGGGTGCTACTAAACACCTTCTGCATCCTAGTATATATTACTAGAAAAATAAAATTAAAGGTGAGAAGTTCTCACCTAATTGCTAATCCAACGCCACGACTCTTCTTAGGTAGAAATCTTCACCGTTCTTGCTTCTTGTCACTTTCGTTGTCCGCTTTCACTACATATATAATAATCGAATTTTTACTTCGCTATTCAATATATAAAAATTGAATTTTTACTATGCTATTCAATATATAAAAATTGAATTTTTACTATGCTATTCAATATATAAAAATCGAATTTTTACGAATTTTTACTGTGCTATTCAATATATAAAAATCGAATTTTTACTATGCTATTCAATATATAAAAATCGAATTTTTACTATGCTATTCAATATATAAAAATCGAATTTTTACTATGCTATTCAATATATAAAAATCGAATTTTTACTATGTTATTCAATATATAAAAATCGAATTTTTACTATGCTATTCAATATATAAAAATCCAAACTTTCCTAATTATAAAAATTCGAACTTTTCCAATCAAAAATCCGCCCTTTGCTATATTATTCAAATATACAAGACCTGATTTTTTTCCATCATTTAAAACTGCTTTTTATCCTCGTTTACAACCAATTTCATTAATTAAATAATCAAAAATAAATAGAAGGAAGACTTACAGTAATTGGCAGGGGGGGTATTGTTTGCACGCGCGAGGTTGGGGGGGGGGCTGTCTGAGGCACGTCAGAAACAGGAGGAGGCGGCGGAGGGCGCTGGAGCGGGCGGCGCATTCATCTGGTGGGTGTAGGTTTTTTTTCTCGCTCGATCAATTTTAGAAGGGAGGTAGAGGAGAGGGCCGCGAGGGGGAGGAGAGAGTCCCTGGTGGAGGGCGCCGCCTTCGGCGGTGGCAGCGGCGGTGGAGGAAGCCGCTCCACCCCTCCGTCCTCTTCTTTTTTTCTTTTTTTTAATCTGAAAATGAATCGGGGGGGGGGGGGGGGGGGGCTGAGGAAATAAAGGAGAGGAGAGAGGAGGATTTTTTTTAATTTTATTTAATCTAAACGAGGCCCACCACCTGTCGTCCATAGCTAATTACCCCTATTCCGAACACAATGGGATATGTATCGCAAGCTGATTCGATCAGTTTTCGTCAAAATCAACATATAACTCTATATATTGAATTTGAACGCGCATTTCAATTTACTGAGGTCACAATCTAACTCTAAAAATTGCCGAAAAATATTTTCTAGCTTCGTATTGACGATACGGTCCTAACGAAACTAATTTCGTCGAATTCTGAGACCGTTTGAAAAATGGCCATTTTCCAGTCGATTAAAATCAACTGAAACTGGTCAAACGCGTTTTCCTTCGCCACGCTCACATATTGATTCGAAAAATTATGAAATTTGAAACCTAGAAATAACTTTACATCCCAGATCCAACAAAAGTGGTTTCGTCGAAATCCGAGGTCGTTTGCAAAATGGCTATTTTTAAGGACCTGAATTCCATAGCGACTATTCAGAATTTTCAACTGGACATATCTTTTGATTCCCGCTATGAAATTTTGATTTTTCGGATTCGTTGGAAAGATATTCTCGATTAGATCCCATTATTTTTGGTTTCACTAAAATCCGGTTTGTTTTGCACCCGGTACATTCAATTGAAGTTTGAAATCGAATTATCGAACTACCGCGCCATTTTCAATTCCTTATATATATATATAAATAAATATTTATATTCTAACAACGATCTATATAAATATATTCGTTCGAATTATATTCAAAATAAATTTCTCGTCGATATTATTTAAAATAATTCATTTTAAATGTTCAAAATTCGCTAAAATTGCCGAAATAATTTTTTTAAACTGGCCCAGATTTTCGGGTTGTTACAGTGGATGTGAAGGTTAGCGATGCGTAAACAAGAAATGGAAATGTTTTTCCAATGTAAATAACGTATATTTTCTAAATATAGAAAATAAGAAATTATGGATATACGGGAATGTTTTCCCGCGAATCGTAGGAGGCTAAACAGGTATAAGAAATATGGAAAACGGGAGATTGAGAAATGAATAAATAAATGATAAATTAATTCAAAGAGGATCTGTGTTGATGGATGGTTGATCAATATAATTTCCATTTGGAAATATATCATTGTTTGAAAGGATGTTTTCCTTTGATAGTTAAATAACCAACTATAAAAGTTTTTGACCATTTTTCCTTCTCAATACGGAGATACTTGGATCAAATTTATTATCTGAAAACCACTTCGTATGGGCTTAAGCATGGCAAATCAAATATATCGAAGACAATTAAAGGCGAAGTTTATGCAATGGCTGTTCTGGTGATCCTAGGTAGAAATTGCCAAAGATGGATTTACAGAATAGTGCATTCGGCTTGTCTGGTCCCGAGACAACTTGTATGGACGAATGTCTGAACGAGTATATCTAATAGATCGCGTAATGTAACACCCCACCTCCGTTAAGGACACTCACGAAGGGAATGCCTTAACTTTGGTGGAGAATTTTAGTAAACAGAACAGAAAATTTCAAGACAGATAAACAATACTTGAGAAATTATAACTTTATTACAGCGGAAAACAGAGATCAGTATGGTTACATCTTTCAAAATCACTTTAGTACATAAATATCAGTCTTGTTCAAAAAGTCATCAGAGTACAAAACTTTAAAATCATAATCCCCACAGAAGATGCCATAAGAAGTTAAGCTATACTTTACGCACTTCAAGCAGAAGAAATCTGGATCAAGCTAAAGTATTCCCTCCTTGGAAAACCTGGGGGGGGGGGGGAGGGAACAGAAGAAAAAGGGGCGAAAACAAGCAAGGTCAGACATAAAGTCTGGCAAGTCCAGTGACTTTCAGCATATGAACAGATAATAATAATTATGACATGAAAATAAAATTGGATGCGAGATAACAGTAACAGGAGTAGCAGATATACTTAGGTTAAACAGAAAAAGAACAGAATGATGTAAGCTACTACTTTTCACCTCTCTGCACTAATACTAGTATAACAGGATTAGGTGTCACCCCAATGTCTAAACTGAAACAGAAACGGGAGCAGAATAATTTCTACAGAAGAGAATGCTAGTAATGGGCCTTTACCACCCCAACAGAAACAGACAGAAACAGAATGCTAATAATGGGCCTTTACCACCCGAACAGAAGGTACAGAAACAGATTAATCCCTACGGAAATAGAATGTAGAATTAGGTGTACACTAGTAATGGGCCTTTACCACCCGAACAGACGATACCACGCAGAAACAGACAGGTGTTACCACCCAACAGAAACAGACGGTACCAACAGAAACAGACAGAACTAAGTGTACCCTAAAACCCTACCCCAAGCGATTGGCTCCCGAATACATAAATACCCTGTGTAAGCCCCACAATAGGGTGTATCACTCCCCAAAGTGGCAACCTTTAAATGACACAGACCTATTTACAGATGTCACGGCGTCTTACATCCTCAGAGGCAGACCGGGATCCATGCATGCACATGACCCGGTTGGAACGCACCATCAACACCCCTCGCCATTATCAGAATGAACCGCTTATAATTAGTTCAGTAAGCGTGCCCGGACCCTACCTACTGTTGGGTCAAAGTTTTGATACCAGAAAGGGTTACTAACTAATATGGGTCCCAAACAACAGATGACACAAGTAATTTCCCTCCTAACCTTGTGTCCCCAGACTAACAGATTTCAGATTAACTTGTTTACAAGTTCATACATACAGAGTTCAGATCAACTAGTTCACAGATCAGACAAGTTTTCAGACTAACGGATCAGATATACGGATTTAATAGATTTACAGATTTGTCTAACTTTGTAATTGGGCCTACAAATTCATGAAACGGGTTTGCTAAATTCATTAGTCCAATTGGTTCAACCCTATCCACCCAACACGTTTTAGACATCATATTTATCTTAGGCTTGTAATAGTTAAAAATTAATGCGCAGACCTCTCACATTAGACTGACAGTTTGCGGCCACTGGTTAGGCCGGTTGGCTCCGGGCAGATTTCTGCCGCAAGCTGAGTCTAACCTCGGGTTTCAATCACGTTATGACTAACTTCTCATATTAGAACCTGTTGTTTGCGGCCACTGGATGTGCCGGGCGGTTCCGGGCAGGATTACGCCGCAAAATCATTCTAACCTCGAGTTAGCCATGTTTCATGTTTTACCAATGCATTCATTCACAGACTATGCTAATATCAGACTAATCATGTTAATTTAACAAATTAACTTCTGTACAAGTTACAGCAGATTATTCGATATTCTATTAACAAGTTTTGCTCAATTTTAAATCAAGTCTACAGATATTCATACTCAAATTTCAATATTCAGTTTTCAACAGATTTAGCAGATGAACAGATCTAGCAGGTTAGGCAATATAACAGATCTCGCAGATTAGACAATATAACAGAACTAGCAGATTAGGCAATATAACAGATTTAATCATTCCTTAAAGTTTCATAGACATATCTTGCCTAATTATAAATTTGGCCTAAGTTTGCATGCCTAAATAGTTGTCATGATTCACAATATGATCATATACCCCACGTTTGCATTGAATTTACATGGCACAGATTAGGGTCATAATTTACCATATAACACATGTCCCAAATTTAGTTAAACTTGCCTAGTACAAAAGATTCACAAATAAATTATACCAAATATAGCCATCGATTTCAATGCATGTCATATATTCAAAAATCTCCCACTTAGGTGTTATTCACATTTAATAGTTATCAAATCTTAATATAGATCTTCACACCTAAGTCATATTCTCTTTTTATCTCAAGTCATGAATCGTTATATAAAAATATACCCAACAATCTAGAACTTTAGATTATAACAGATCTTAATTCAAAATATGCGTTATGTCCAATGTCTCAAGTCACATGTTAACATACAATGGTTCCTCTTCTTTCAATTCACAGAATATGCATAGATCTAAATCTAGTTTACAACATCAGTCACAGATTAGCCATGTCCAATTATGCCATCATTCATTATTTGTCCCAAAGTTTAGCGTTCGTGCGTTAATCTCTTATGAGATGTGGCGCAGGCTCATGGTAGCCTGGCTATCGAACAGAAAGAAGAAAGAGATACAGAATAATACATATCAGAACAGAACGTACACAACCTCAAATTCAGATTTACAATCATGTCACCATTATAATTAAAGTTTATATCGGAAAATAACTATACTTGCCTTTCGTGGTTTTAAGAAAGGATAATAAACTCTTGTTGATGCAGAAATGCTGAATTAATCTTCTTTAATTGTTGTTGTGGCTCTAACTTTTATTTGAGATTTGATTTAGCTTTTAATTCTATTCAGGTTGTAAGAAGATGCATCAGTCCAAGTTTTGATTCCAACAGAGTAGCGACGCCATTTTTATTTTTAATTAGAACAGAGACAGAGTATAGACAGAATGAAATTGTGTAGAGAAAATGAGTCTAGGGGGCTGTTTATATAGGATTAGGCGGACGAATCAAGACAGAAAACGAGACTGGATACATCAAAATGAACTAGGTTCAAAAACTGGGTTTCGGTAGTAGGTCGGCCCTAGGTCGACTCCCCAGTCGACTTGGTCATGGGGAGGTCGACACCCCAGTCGACCTGGTTGGGGGGGGGGGGGGGGAGGGTCGACTCCCCAGTCGACCTGGGTATATGGGCGGGAATTTTCCGTCCAGCCTTCTCTGGGTTTGAATTTCGAATTTCTGGCTTTATTTTCGAGCTGTTTTATTTTATTTAAATTCCTGAAACTTCGGAGGGTCATATCTTGGTCATACGGACTCCGATTTTCGAAATATCGGACTCGATTTCATGCAGAATTCCGAGACGAACGCAATGGCGCAACCCGTTTCCCTTGATTCTGATTTTAAAAATTAATTATTCTCTGATTTTTTACTTATACGATCACAAAAAATACGGGGTGTTACATTCTCCCCTCCTTAAAGGATTTCGTCCCCGAAATCTTTAAGTTAAGAAGAATGTGTCCTACCATCCAGTTATCCATCTACTCAACCATCATCCACAAGCATCCATTTTCCTTAGAAAACTTCTAATGTTGTATGAACATATGCAAAAGTGTGTGTATATGTTCCTTATCTAATGCAAAGATCAGGCGGTCCACTGATTCAGTTGACCTCCTTAATGCAAATTATGTCAGTGCCATGAGTCCAACATGTATGCAATTTTCCTATTTGATACATATTATTTCTAAATGCGTACGCCATCATTCATCCAAATGCAACATCCATGTGATGAGTTAACCATTTTGTATCCACAAAAATTGGAAATGCTCGCATATCCATATGCAGTATGAGAGTGTTTTCGAGCCGATCTAGTGCCTAGTGTGTGTATATGCATCCACGAGCAACCACTAGCAACCACTTGCATCCACTTGTAACCATCAAACATAACATGTCTCAAACACATGTTTACATCCATAGAATTCCTATCTAAAGGTCGAAGACTCGATCGATAGGATATAGTCGAATGATGGAAGCGAGCACAGATAAAATTAAAACTTGGTTCCCATTAGACCTTGGTTGAGAAAATAATTCCCCTAAGTATCAACCCCGAAGACCGAAATCAACATCAGATTGACACCCAGAGGATTACCCTCTTTAGACAATGTCAAAACTGGAAATCTTAACCTTTTCAGAAATATCCAGATGCTTACAGACTACTAGTACAGATCAGATTATCGAATGATTCTTAGAGAACTAAGCATGGGAAAATCCCACCATATCCCTCAAAAACCCAGAATGTATGCATTACAATCGACTTGAAGCCTAACACAGATACCCTCAAACCCCAACCTATCACCAACAGATGAGTCGTAACCCCTATGGGGTTTGAGACTATAACCAGATCAGAAACAAGACTAGTATTAAAGTGCAGAGACTCGACTATGAAATCAGAA
Organism: Allium sativum; assembly: GCA_030737875.1. Classification (NCBI taxonomy): domain Eukaryota; kingdom Viridiplantae; phylum Streptophyta; class Magnoliopsida; order Asparagales; family Amaryllidaceae; genus Allium; species Allium sativum. The sequence goes on along the minus strand of CM060920.1, from coordinate 558,597,239 downwards.
TGCCATAATCGGAAAGAGTTCTAACTCAATAATCAGATAAGGAAACTAAATTCTCTACAGAAAATTTCCTACTTCTATCCTATCCACCAACTATGAGAGCATTTGCCTGCCTTCCCGAAGTAGGACATGTCCTTTGTCCTTGTCCCGCTTCTTCGGGCAGTCCCTAGTGAAGTGTCCCATCTCACCACAGTTGAAGTGAGTGTCCTTCCTCTTTCGGCAATCCTTGTCCAGATGAGTCAAGCTTCCATAAGTAAAGCACTTTTCTCCTCCTTTATCTTCAGACTTTTCTTCCTTCTTTTGTGTTTCCTTTTTGCCTCCTTTGTGAACCAAGTCCATATCCATGAGTTTCTCATCCCTGGGTTGTACTCTTTAGCCAATCTCCCTCATTCTCATCTTTACTATCTGTGTGTAACACGTAGACAAGTCCCTCGAAACCTGCCTCCATCGCACGGAAAATCCTACAAAGCTCGAAAGAAAATTAGCCGTAGGCGAGACTACTGCGGCTACAGATGGAAGTCGGGCGTTTATTTGCCCTTTGACCGGTGTCGTAGTCTTATCAAGCCTACAGAACCATGCCGCGATGAGGTTACCTCCCAGAAAGCCGGGAGCCCCGGAGAAAGAAGGAAACAAAGATTCAAACGGAGGATCAAAAGATAGATATATGGCTTTTGGGGATTATGTTTTTTTTTTCAAAAATAGGCTTTACTTTCGAAAATACTTCCTTTTAAAACCTTTTTGAAAATAGTTTTGAAAAACTTTACCCAATCTGGTAACCTTCAGCTCTGATACCAAGTGTAACACCCCGCCTCCGTTAAGGACACTCACGAAGGGAATGCCTTAACTTTGGTGGAATATTTTAGTAAATAGAACAGAAAATTTCAAGACAGATAAACAATACTTGAGAAATTATAACTTTATTACAGCGGAAATCAGATATCAGTATGGTTACTTCTTTCAAAATCACTTTAGTACATGAATATCAGTCTTGTTCAGAAAGTCATCAGAGTACAAAACTTTAAAATCATAATCCCCACAGAAGATGCCATAAGAAGTTAAGCCATACTTTACGCACTTCAAGCAGAAGAAATCCGGATCAAGCTAAAGTATTCCCTCCTTGGAAAACCTTGGGGGGGGGGAGGAACGGAAGAAAAGGGGCGAAAACAAGCAAGGTCAGACATAAAGTCTGGCAAGTCCAGTGACTTTCAGCATATGAACAGATAATAATAATTATGACATGAAAATAAAACTGGATGCGAGATAACAGTAACAGGAGTAGCAGATATACTTAGGTTAAACAGAAAAAGAACAGAATGATGTAAGCTACTACTTTTCACCTCTCTGCACTAGTACTAGTATAACAGGATTAGGTGTCACCCCAATGTCTAAACTGAAACAGAAACGGGAGCAGAATAATTTCTACAGAAGAGAATGCTAGTAATGGGCCTTTACCATCCCAATAGAAACAGACAGAAACAAAATGCTAATAATGGGCCTTTACCACCCGAACAGAAGGTACAGAAACAGAAACAGATTAATCCCTATGGAAACAGAATGTAGAATTAGGTGTACACTAGTAAATGGGCCTTTACCGCCCGAACAGACGATACCACGCAGAAACAGACAGGTGTTACCACCCAACAGAAACAGACGGTACCAACAGAAACAGACAGAACTAAGTGTACCCTAAAACCCTACCCCAAGCGATCGGCTCCCTAGTACATAAATACCCTGTGCCAGCCCCACAAAAGGGTGTATCACTCCCCAAAGTGGCAACCTTTAAATGACACAGACCTATTTGCAGATGTCACGGCGTCTTACATCCTCAGAGGCAGACCGGGATCCATGCACGCACATGACCCGGTTGGAACGCACCATCAACACCCCTCGCCATTATTAGAATGAACCGCTTATAATTAGTTCAGTAAGCGTGCACGGACCCTACCTACTGTTGGGTCAAAGTTTTGATACCAGAAAGGGTTGCTGACTAATATGGGTCCCAAACAACAGATGACACAAGTAATTTCTCTCCTAACCTTGTGTCTCCAGACTAACAGATTTCAGATTAACTTGTTTACAAGTTCAGACATACAGCGTTCAGATCAACTAGTTCACAGATCAGACAAGTTTTCAGACTAACGGACCAGATATATGAATTTAACAGATTTACAGATTTGTCTAACTTTATAATTGGGCCTACAGATTCACGAAACAGGGTTGTTAAATTCATTAGTCCAATTGGTTCAACCCTATCCACCCAACACGTTTTAGACATCATATTTATCTTAGGCTTGTATTAATTAAAAATTAATGCGTAGACCTCTCACATTAGACTGACAGTTTGCGGCCACTGGTTAGGCCGGTTGGTTCCGGGCAGATTTTTGCCGCAAACTGAGTCTAATCTCGGGTTTCAAGCACGTTATGTCTAACTTCTCACATTAGAACCTATTGTTTGCGGCCACTGGATGTGCCGGGCGGTTCCGGGCAGGATTACGCCGCAAACTCATTCTAACCTCGAGTTAGCCATGTTTCATGTTTAACCAATGCATTCATTCACAGACTATGCTAATATCTGACTAATCATGCTAATTTAACAAATTAACTTCTTCACAAGTTACAGCAAATTATTCGAGATTTTATTAACAAGTTTTTCTCAATTTTAAATCGAGCCTACAGATATTCATACTCAAATTTCAATACTCAGTTTTCAACAGATTTAGCAGATGAACAGATCTAGCAGGTTAGGCAATATAACAGATCTAGCAGATTAGGCAATATAACAGAACTAGCAGATTAGGCAATATAACAGAACTAGCAGATTAGGCAATATAACAGATTTAATCATTCCTTAAAGTTTCATAGACATATCTTGCCTAATCATAAATTTGCCCTAAGTTTGCATGCCTAAATAGTTGTCATGATTCACAATATTATCATATACCCCACGTTTGCATTGAATTTACATGGCACAGATTAGGGTCATAATTTACCATTTAACATATGTCCCAGATTTAATTAAACTTGCCTAGTACAAAAGATTCACATATAAATTATACCAAATATAGCCATCGATTTCAATGCATGTCATGTATTCAAAAATCTCCCACTTAGGTGTTATTCACATTTAATAGTTATCAAATCTTAATATAGATCTTCACACCTAAGTCATATTCTCTTTTTATCTCAAGTCATGAATCGTTATATAAAAATATACCCAACAATCTAGAACTTTAGATTATATCAGATCTTAATTCAAAATATGTGTTATGTCCAATGTCTCAAGTCACATGTTAACATACAATGGTTCCTCTTCTTCCAATTCACAGAATATACATAGATCTAAATCTAGTTTACAACATCAGTCACAGATTAGCCATGTTCAATTATGCCATCATCCGTTATTTGTCCCAAAGTTTAGCGTTCGTGCGTTAATCTCTTATGAGATGTGGCGCAGGCTCGTGGTAGCCTGGCTATCGAACAGAAAGAAGAAAGAGATACAGAATAATATATATCAGAACAGAACGTACACAACCTCAAATTCATATTTACAATCATGTCACCATTATAATTAAAGTTTATATCGGAAAATAACTGTACTGGCCTTTCGTGGTTTTAAGAAAGGATAATAAACTCTTGTTGATGCATAAATGCTGAATTACTCCTCTTTAATTGTTGTTGTGGCTCTAACTTTGATTTGAGATTTGATTTAGCTTTTAATTCTATTCAGGTTGGAAGAAGATGCATCAGTCCAAGTTTTGATTCCAGCAGAGTAGCGACGCCATTTTTATTTTTAATTAGAACAGAGACAGAGTATAGACAGAATGAAATTGTGTAGAGAAAATGAGGCTAGGGGGCTGTTTATATAGGATTAGGCGGACGAATCTAGACAGAAAACGAGACTGGATACATTAGAATGAACCAGGTTCAAAAACTGGGTTTCGGGAGCAGGTCGACCCCCAGGTCGACTCCCCAGTCGACCTGGTCATGGGGAGGTCGACACCCCAGTCGACCTGGTTGGGGGGTGGGGAGGGTCGACTCCCCAGTCGACCTGGGTATATGGGCAGGAATTTTCCCGCCAGCCTTCTCTGGGTTTGAATTTCAAATTTCTGGCTTAATTTTCGAGCTGTTTTATTTTATTTAAATTCCTGAAACTTCGGAGGGTCATATCTTGGTCATACAGACTCCGATTTTTGAAAACACGGACTCTATTTCATGCAGAATTCCGAGATGAACGCAATGGCACAACCTGTTTCCCTTGATTCTGATTTTAATAATTAATTATTCTCTGATTTTTACTTATACGATCATAGAAAATACGGGGTGTTACACGTAAGTTGACCTCTTCAAATGGATACATTTTTGGTGGCAGAGGAATTCATTTCTCTTAGCTTAATACCCGTGATATTTTTTGGGAAATCAAATTTGTGGTTTGGAAGGTATGATGATGTGGCATTCAAAATAAATGAAGATGTGACCTATCAAAAGGAATGTTATAACCTCAAGCCTCATCAACCGGGAAATGACAAAAATCGGGTAGGCAGCATGGCCAAGTGGGTCACTCCCAATTAGGGCGTATTGTCACCGTCTAGAGAATATTCATTTTTGTTCTTCTTTCTCTTCTGTATCTCCTGGGAACAGTTACGATGGTATACTAACCATAAGGTGACAATATATTCAAAACATTTAAGTGAAATGAATGGTCGGTCATGTGTGGCTGAGTTGCAAGTTGTTCTTGTTGAACTCCAGTGTATCCCCTCTAGAGTACACTGATCGGAAGGTGGTTTCATACCTTGTCATAGTTGGAAACCCATTCCCCAATATGAGCCTGCAGTTTTGATTGTATACTATATATGTAGAGCGTGAGATGCAAGTATTCTACTAGATTGCTTTTTTACTTATATTAGACACTATTATAATATCAGAAAAGTATTGATTTTAAAAATGTTTTAGGTTATTGTAAGGTAAAAACCATCCGTCTTATGTGTGGATCGGTCTTACGATTATCCTTTCTTTTGAAAAAGATTTTGAAAAGTTAAACCATATGGTTGGAGTTTGCTCACACTAGTCTAATGACTGACCCAGAGTTTATTTTGTTTTATTTTACCCTAAACTTTTGGGTGCCCAAATTTGTACGGCCAGTCTAATAGCCGTGATTTTACTGATATACTTAAAGGAGCTTGAAGCAAGTGGCTTCAACATTATATATATATAGAGTTTATTTCCGCTATGATATGTTGTGTTGTACTATGATAATGGTATGTCTATATAGTTAAAAGTTTGTGTTTCAAAAGTTATGTTATATATAATATACTTTATTCGTTCTGCCGTGAGATTCGTGTTTACTCTGATTTTGTTCTGTTGTGTACTTCTTCTTCTTCTATTCTAAATTTCTTTCTTTCTATTTCTCACCATCTAAATTCTTTCTATTAGTGATCTGGTATTTATGTTGATTTTCGGGATCGAAAATCTTGGATCGTTACAGTGGTATCAAAGCTGAAGGTTAAGTGATTACCTTGGCTCTGTGGCGTGGCTCAATAAATGTGAGTTTAGTAATACCCTAGATTAAGTTGAGTGTATGAATACGAGAGAGCATATTTGTAGATTTATATTAAAAAAAATTATATTGTGGAGATTTATTGGTTGAGTGGCTTATGAATTCTGGTCGACGGTGGGGCACCACGATGTTGATAGGGGTTTCTAAACACTTGAATACGATGAGTTGACACAATATGTTTTGAAAGAGGGTAAATGAAATAATTTTTCCCAAAATATATTTATGATATAAAGAAGTATGTATCTTGAAATTATTATAATATATATTGGATGTGTTGGTTATTATTATAATCGAATAAGATTATAATTGAGATGGTTATAAGTAACTAGTCAGAATTTTTATAATATACTAAATCAGATGAATTAAATTTTAATTTAAAACATATTTGGAATTAAATTTCAGGAAACTTGTAAAATGGTTTGAAAATGAATTTGGATTAAATTTATGGAAATTTTATGATCCTAGGTGAATTTGAAAATGTTTTCCAATCATTGTGAAAGAATATTTGAAGTAATTTTGAAAATGGAAGTGTTTAAGAATTGTTTTAAAAAGTGATATAGTATTGAACTCACTTCGGTTGTTGGAAAACAATTCAGATGATGACTGCACAGCATCATCGATGTTCATTTTCAAGTTTCTAAGTGGTGGATTACTAACAAAGATATTGTTTTAAATTGTTTTGAGAAACAAAGTTTATTTAAATCCTGAAAAAGAATATCTGGTTTTAGAAAAAACAAAGTTGTTTAAAACCTCCCAGGGAGAGATTGTTTGAATTAAAAACAAGTATACGGGATGAAATTATATGATGGGATAAAAAAATTAATTTAAGGAAGTCGAATAAAAATTTGTGAAAGCAAATAGAATTGAATTTAACTAAAACCAATTAAGTGGAAATTAAATTGCATGAAGATAATATTGAAATAAAATCAGATTTTGAATCGTAGGTACTGATTAGGGAAATTAATTAGTTAATGGAGTATGGAAATATAACTTAACTTGGTTGAGGAATTGGATTATTGAGTAAGAATTTGGAAATAAGAATGGAACTGGAATTGAAATGGAATTTGGCTTGGGTATAAGCGAATGATTTGGTTTGGGGATAAATTGCTTAGAGATTGGTTTGGATGGCATTTGCATAAGCTGAATTGGTAGCAAATGGAAGAGACAGAGTTGGATGCCCAACAAAAAGGTACAAGTTTATATTTTATTGAGTATGAGGTTTATGAGCTTGTTTGGCAAGCCGCTTAGCTGTTTAATTTTCCATTGGATTAGAGAAGTCATGAAGAGGCAAGTTGTAGCTGTATCGTTTGAGCCGTGTAAAGGTGACACTGGCGAAATTTTTCGGAAACTAAAGATGTTAGAAAATTTTCAGAATTTTTGAATTTTTTTGTGAATAGGAATAAATTAATGGGTTCATTTGAAACTGAAATTAAGAAGTAAAACCAAAGATTTTTAACCTAGTTAATAGGATTGATCAATTTTTTCCCTCCTTAGTAATTTCGAGGACAATTCTTTTAAGGGGAAAGGAATGTAATGTCCCGGATTTATAACGATTGAATAATTAATTTACTTAATTATTTGGATAAGCGATTGGGCTATTTAAATGAATTGATTTAAATAGTTTGTTTATTTAAATATTATATGTAATGAACCGAATTTTCATACTATCTGAGTTGACTAAATACACTATACGTCTAACCAAAATATCACAGAAATACGAATCATTTTAAAAAAGAAGAAAAAGGTAGAAGAAGAAAAAGGTAGAAGAAGAAAAAAAAGTAACAATACAAAATCTCACATCGCAGCGGAACAAAATATAATATAACAACTTTTATAGTACGATTTTTTTCCCTATATATACATAACTCATCAGAGTACAACACTTACAACACAATGGAAAATAATAATGAAATAACGCTGAAGCATCCTGCTCCAAGTTACTTTAGATAAATCTATAAAATCCTGAACTACTTGACTGCCCGTACAAATTTGGGCACCCAAGAGTTTAGGTAAAACAAAACAAAATAACTCGAGTTAGTCATGGGACTGGTATGAGTAAACAATTTAGAAACAGTTTGAGAAAATTAACGATATCTCATTAGATCACGCCGTATAACACGGAATAGGTTTTTCCCTTATCAGAATCCAAAACACTTGATTTAACTTTCAAATCCTTTTGAAAGAGAACGATAATCTTTATATCAAAACTCTTTTGATATTATAATAATGTCTAAATCAAATAAATAACAATTTATTGGAACGTTTGCATCTCACGTTCCATATATATATATAATATCCAATCAAAACTGCAAGCACTTATTGGGTAATGAATTTCCAACTATGACAAGGTATGGAACCACCTTCCGATAGTGTATCTCTAGAGGAGAATAAACTGGGTTCAACAAGAACATCTTGTAACCCGACTACACATGACCGACCACTCATTTCGCTTGAGTGTATCGAATGTATATCACCAACGGTGGAGATCAACAGCCGTTTTCCGAATGGAACAGTATCGAATAGCATAAAGAATGAAATGAATTTATCTTGATAGGTGATAATACACCCTAATTAGGAGCTACCCACTTAGCAATGCTGCCTGCTCATTTTTTGTCATTTCCCGGTTGTTGAGGCCTGAGGCTACGATTACTTACCATTCCTTGATAATACAATCACTTTGAATGCCACATTGTCAGATCCATTAATCATTAATTATTTGCACAAATATATTCTGGATATTATGCTAAGAGAATAAATTCTCCACCAACATATATATTTATACAGACCAACATATGCGATTATTGGAAATACTCTTTCAGACATTCATCCATACAACTTCTTTCTGGGACTGAATGAAACCGAAGGCACAATTTCCATTAATCCATCTTTGGCAATTTATACCTAGGATTAACTGAAAACGCCCTTGCATTTTACTCCGTCTTCGGTTATCTTCATATAATCAGATTTGCAACGTTACTGTCAATATAGAGTGGTTTTCGGATAATAATAATCCAACTGGTCTCTCCACATTGACAACGATATTGGCAAATACTTTGATAGTCAGTTATTAAAACATCGAAGAAAAACAAACAAACATTCATCCATAACATCAAACAATCACTGGGTCCCTTAATTAATATTTCGTTAATTAAATCACTTCTTCATTTCCTTATCAATATTTGTCAACCCAATATTTCCAACAATTACCTTGGCCTCTTACGTCATTTGGAAAACATTTCCATATGTCGCTTTCTTTTATTTTCTATACTTAGAAAATATCTTCTATTTAAAATTGGAAAATATTCCAATTACTTCTCCCTTTCACGACCATTCATTTCTATACTTAGGAAATATTTATTATTATACAATCCAAAATTCCACTTATTTGAGTTAAAACGAATGTTGTGTAAAACATCATTACAACAACCCTAGATACTGCATTCAACTAAACTCTTCAAACATTTATCTTCGAGACTGAATCTTACCATTTATCGGTTGATAATGAAATCAATCAAGTTGGGGTATAATTACCTCTCAGGCCTTGACAAAAAACATTCTTAACTTCAAAATAGACAAGACCATTATTCTCGAATAACCAACATCATTTAAAGCCAATTATTCATTTTTAAAACATATATACATTTCTCTTTCTATTACCAGATTATCGATTTCCTTTTTGTTTATAATATTCTATTTTAAGTTCGTTTCCTTATCGCATTCTACATATATTGATATATTGATTTACAGTTATCAAGTTATCTTAAAAATATTCTAACTCCTTAAATTTCCTGAAGATTTCGCCATAACCTCCTTTGTACGGGTGACTCGGTACAACTACATAACGCCTCTCTAGGCCCTTTCCATTCATAAAGAAAATTAAAAAGCCAAGCGGCTCGCCGATTCGACACATAAAATCTTAATGGAATTTAAACATGTACCTTTCTGTCGGGAACTTAAATAAAATCTTCATACACATCATTCCATACCTGTCTAACCATATACGTCCATTCCTAATTTATTCCAACTCAATCTGGTCATTTTAATTCAATTCGCTAATTTATTCTTTAATTAGCTCTTTTGCCTATTTCTCTTTTTATTTGAACATATCATGTTCAAATATATATATATATATATATAACAATCGAATGCCATTTCTAATTCAAGTTTCATATTTGATTTCGAATATGAATTTACAATCCCCTTTTTCTGATCCAAAGTCCAATTTTGAGTAAAATTCCATTAAGTAATTTTTCTTTAAACTAGTTAATTCTAATCAACAATTAAAAATCTGATCTTTGTTTCGAAAATCAATTCGCTTACTCCACTTGAGTTCATTTTTATTTTATATCTCAAGTCTGAAATTTTCTAATGGAAATTGGGATTTTATTTGTTTAAAATCCTTTTATTTATTTAAATAAACCATTATGGTTTTATAATGGTTACGACGTTGTTTTTCTGTAGAATTGATTTTGACATAACCTAAAATCTATACGATGAAATCCAGGATTTTCTCTTCCATTTAAAACTATTATTCAATCGATCTTAAGATTCTTATTTCAAAGAATTCCGAGTTAAATTGAATTTTGTATACTCAATTGAAGTTCGAAACACCAAATTATGAACTACCGCGCTGTGGCGAGTTCATTTTAATTATATTTAATATGTAAAAAATTTAAACTTCGTTTATATATAAATTCTAACTTCATTCTTATATATTTTAATATATATTAAACCAATTTCCCAATTCAGCTTAATAATTCTGACTATCCCAGATCACCAATTATTTCGTATCTTACTTATAAATTTATTTATAGTTCAATCTTCTATATTAAATTCTAATTCCTTTATAAACAAATTATTTATAAAATTCAATATAATCGAATTTCAAAATATAAATCCTTCTGATTTATCTCATCATGGTTTATATTTTGAATTTCAAAAATAAACCCGCCGTTCCTTTTTCGAAACGATTTCCAATTCACTATTAAATTCATATTTGAATTTAAATTCCTAAATTATCAAATGATAATTTATTATAGTAAATTTATAACACCGTTTATAAATTTAACTTCCTTTTTTCATATATTAAAACAAGTTCCATTTAAAATCTACCAGAAACCCAATTCATTTTATATTCCTAGTCCTGGAATAAAGCTGTCGTTCCTTATTCGAAATGATTTGAAATTATATTTGAAACGACCCAAACTTCCCTGTAAAGGAAATCCCGGATTGCTTTGAGAACAACACACATCAGAACACAAAACAAAAGAATATTTCATTGCCGTTACAACAACTACATCAGAGTACAAGAATATTCCAGAGTATGAATAAACAATATACATTGGAAATACAATAATATTAGAGTTTTAAATTACATTTGAATAGCAGTGGAAAAATAATACAAAACACAACTGAAAGAAATACACGGATATAGAGCCTTCTGAATATCACTTCAGCTGTAGACTAGGATCCTGTGAATATAATATCTGCAAAACCAAAACTACTAGCTGCCCGTGTGGAAAATATGGGCTCCCAGAGTTTAGGTTGAAACAATAAACTCCAGGTCAGTCATGGGACTGGTATGAGAACTAAAATAGTTATTAACTTTATTTTAAAGTTAGGTAAGTCAAGGGACCACGCCGCTATCTCGGAACGGGTTTCCTCCCAAGAATACCAGTGCATAAAAACAACACAATGCTTCTAGAAAATGAAACCATTATAAGACTCAAGTCCCTTGCAACGAAATCCAAAGGATAGTGTTTGCCTTATAAAGGTCAAAAATGCTTAATACACGAAATTCATCTTTTATACTATAAGTGCACAGTGTAGAAATCAAATTTTGAAAATAAATGTATCAATCTTAGGTGGCATAATATATTATGTAAGCGGCATAATATATTATGTCACCATATAAGTATACAACTGAAACCGTAAAGCTCGTATTGGAAAGTTGGGTTTCCATCATGATGGCTCCTGATTCAAAAGACAAATCGCGTCATGTATCTCCACGTCTTACGGCTCGTCAAGAGAAAACACCGTAATACATTCTAACCGCACTTTGGAAGAACAATCTAGTGTTCTATCCCCATGGGCTTCGGCTGAAACAATTGCTCAATCTCCAGATGTGGAGCGACCACACCCAGCAACGCTCAGTTGATCCAATCCATGTATATATAAAGTATATTGGTCAACCTACTAATCAAACAAACCGTTCACCATCATACCGGGGTGTGAGGCTCGCGAAGTAACGATATACTCAAAGCTATGCTAATTGACGCCATGCTTTGATCTTCATCCTTAAGGCTCTGTTTTCAACAAAAGCCTTGATCATATGCATCTTAGCATGCCACATTGTCAAACCATACTATATCATTAATCATCTACCAATATATAACAGGGTGTTAAGCAAGAGAATAAATTCTCCACCACCAAACAACTATATATGAAACAGAGATCAACGAATACAATATAAAGGAATACAATGTCAGACACACAATCCATTTACAAGTCCGTTCTAGGTTTGAAAGAAACCATCTCCGGTAGATCCCCAAATACGTCTGGATGATCACCAATTATTCCCCCATCTTGGGTGTACGGTCCAATCAAGATATCAGAAATCATCCATACGATGTGAAAACCCCCGGTCTTCAGCCACCGTCTTCATCTTTGACTTTTAATCGTCATATGAATTATTCAGAATGAGTTAAACCCGGTCTTTCCGAATAAATCGCGCATCTTAAAATCATGTTCTATAAAAACACAACCTATGCCTCATTCCAATCAAGATTATTCTTTGATTTAACTTAAACCAAATTAAGGTTCATTCAGCTAGTCGGGAATAATGCCTTACCGAAGTAATCATTTATTATTATCCCGTTCCACCTTATTCAACTCATGAAGTAAAACTGGTGGTACTCCATATCTAAACCCAAATGTGTTTCCGGTAAATTTAGTTACCGTTTATCATTTAAATCTTATTAAAGATTTAACTATCGCATAGAGTTAAAAACTGGTGGAACTCCATTTTCGGTCACTTATTGAATTTAGTAAATTCAATTACTTCAATCCTTCTTTAATCTAATTAAAGATTCATTAAAACTCTATTTGGTTTTGATCTTCCAAAAATCATTATTTAATGATTATTCAATTTTAAGAAATTAATCTTATCTTAACTGGGTTAAAGAACAAATGTTCCTTAAAAACACAGTTCACGGTAAACCCAAAGTCATATCCTATTTAATTCCAATTTAATGTATTAAATTGAAAAAAGAATTTTCTTTAGAAAATTCCATTAAATCCTTAGTTAAAGGCTTAATGAATTACAATTCTCATTTTCACTGTTAATTGGGTTTTAAGAACTAACATCATCTAAAACATTGTTCACAATCGACCCAAAATCAATTTCCATTTAATGTTTATTAATTGGAAAATATCCTTTAAGTCTTAATTAAAAGATTTATTCTTTCTCAATTAGGTTCAAGAACAGTGTTATTTAAGACACCATTCGCGATAAACCCAAAATCCAATTTGATATTTAATATAAGGCTTTGAATATAATTATATCGACTTATATTCAATATCAAATTCTAAAACCAATGGATATCATATTGGAAATAACGATATTAAATATCTTCCAAATTCCCAAAATAAGATCCGTATAATCATAGGATTTAGTATTGAAATAATCCGTAGATAATTTCCATTCATATTCATTCTAATATATTTATTGGAAATCTCTGGTTCTATTAAAACCATTTTAAATCCTTTTATTTATTATTTAAAAAAAATCACTTATTTGACAAATATATCTTTTATCTTTATAAACATGGAATTTTCATCAAAAACTCTTTTAAAACATTTATTATGATTTTACATAATTTCTCCCTATTTTTAATTAAAAATAGGACATTTTAATTTAAACGACGTTCCAGGTCATTCAACTACACGGCCGCTGTTTTTTTTTTCAATTTGATTTAAACATTTCGGAAAATCTAACCATTGGATTTCAAATCTTAAATACTCATTTAAAAGCTCATTTCTATACGAACCCATAGGTTTTGGTTCCAAAAGAATCCGACAGTCGGATCTTCCGCTATGTCTAATCAAAGTGTCGAAATTCGCGAACGGTCGCTGCACGAAAACTTCTATTCAAACCATTATATATATTAATATATATTATCGTCGATTTCCTTTCTAAACGTATTTTAAAATGTTTATAAATTCATTTTGAAAATGATTCCAACTTAAATTTAAATTATAAAAAAATGAGTTGAATATTCTATATATTATCCTTTTTGAATAATATTATTTTCCAACATATTAATTTTGAAATTTCTCTTTTAATATTCATAATTAAATGTATAACGTAAATCGATAAATACGTTCGAGTTAAAATGGCGTTACTGGACTAAAAGCTCAATTCATTATCTTATCCATTTATATTTTATTATGGGCCAGACCTCTCACATTAAGCCAACAATCTGCGAATGCTGGATATATCGGTTGGTTCCGGGCAGACTTATCCCACAAGTTGGGTTTAACCTCGTGGCATGGCTCAATTCGTATTTGCACACTTGGGGCTCTCACATTAGGTTCAACATTTGTGGCTGCTGGATATGCCGAGCGGGTCCGGGCAGACTTATACCACAAATGTAACCTAACCTCGTGTCCAAGTACAATTATAATTAATAATTATAGTTAATTCACGGAAAATATTATTTTAAAATAAAGATATGATCTTTACATTAAATTGTTACTAATTTAATAATATCCTTTGTTTCCGAATATCCTAACTAACATTTCAATTTTTTAATGAAAAATTGAACTTTCTATATTATTATTATATTATAATAAAAATCTTTTCAAAATGTTCAAATTTTGAAATCAAACCTTCTTATCTTAACATACTGACAGTCAAGATGTAATCTTTTTTAATTGAATCCTTTTTTTGTAACTTTTAAACAATAAAGATGTAATCTTTCTAATTAATATGTCAATTAATTTCATTAACTGAATATTAAATTAAAATATTCCTTTAATTCAAAATTGGAATGAGACCCAATCCACTACCATATAATTCTAATTATATGGATTTCAAACATCGCATTAATCCCATAATGATGATAAAACGTTCAATAACAGCCAAAGTGCATTTTTAAACTAATCACAAGGGCGATGTGTAGTCAGAATATCAACACAAGACCCGTGTGGGGTTTCAGCCAACACAAATTCAAATAATATATTATTATTTCTGCACTTAGACGATGTGTGAAAAATTATCGTCCAATCAACATAAACATGTCAGGCAACTTGTAAATGGCAGTGTAAACATGTTTTAAATATCATAACTGTCATAATCAACATGTTACATATTTCAAATTTCAAACAATTCACAACAGTCATCCAAATCAACATTTATCCAACAAACAATAATTCCAACAGATAATTAATTAATATTTAATAATAAAATTCATAACTATTCAGAAATTTGAGTGGATAAAAGTTCTCAATTTAAATAAAAAGAAAATCTTTTTATTACGAAATCCAATTTGTCATTCATTCTGTATATTGTAAAATAACAAATTTCATTCTTACATTTTATTAATAAACAAAATGAAATGTAACTTTTTAAATCCATTCTCTATATTTGCATATAAAAAAAATGTTCCTCTTTATACAACCAACATGACATTAAAGAGATGTTCTTTTTATTTCAAGCAAAATAACATTAAAAAGGCGGTCTTTTAATTTCAAACAAAATAGCATTAAAAAGGCGTTCTTTTATTTCAATCAAAATAACATTAAAAAGATATTTCTTTTTACTGCAATAAATCCATCATTACAAAGATGTAATTTCTTTGCCGCATTGTAAATCTCAATTAAGATGAGATTTTTATATCACTCGCATAAATAAATAACATGAATCTCGAAAGATGAGATTTTGAAAGCTCGAGTAAACAAATAAGAAAATTATATCGCAAACACCAATCTAGAATATTAGATCTGAAATAAAAAATAAAATTTCATCGCATTCATAGATCTAGAATGTTAGATCTGGAGTAAGGAATAAAATTCATCGCATCGCAGAACTAGATTATTACATACATACACATGCACTAATTTTTAAAGCAAGAAAATAATTAGAATTTTATTTAATTAAAATTCAGAATTCTCACCTAAACGTGCTTATCCAAATGACCCTGGTAGAAATCTCTAAATCAATATAAATATCCTCCAATTTGTGCTTATAAAAATCTAAGCCTCATAACTCCATTTTTATTTAGAGGAAGAAGTTTTGCATAGTGGAGGCAGGGAATGGAGAATGGAGTTGTGAGAATTAGGGTTAGATAAAAGGTTTGTTTATAGGGGAGATAAAGTAATCTAGGCCTTTAGATTTAAGGCTTTTAATCTACATCGATCAAGCCACGTCAGTAATAGGTATTAATATAGCTCGAAGATGTGTCAAGTCTAGTAAAAATAAAAAAAATAAAAATCAGTGTCAATATTCAATTCAGGAAATAATTCTTTATTAAACCATATTGATTGACTTATGAGTCAATCAATGCCCAATTAATTTCTGTATAATTAACTCTGTAAGGTATGTGAACGTAAAGACTTCTATGTATATACACATTCTTAAGGCAATTCAAATTCACCTTGATTAATTCCAAGAATAAGTCTTACTATATATATATATATATATATATATATCTTACTCATGCATTGACTATATGTATTGTGATAAACTAACAAATAATATTCAAATTATGCATTTAATAATTTGACTCATTAGCCTTTTACAAAAGGTTTCTAATATATATATATGTATGTATGTATGTACTAAGAATTTTGCATAACATGTTAATTTGTGTGTAATTAACCCGCATAATTTGTAATAACCCGAAAATCGGAGCCAATTTAAATTTTTTATTTTGGCAATTTTAGCGAATTTTGATTATTTAAAATGAATTATTTTAAATAATAACGATGAAGAATTAATTTTGAATAGAATTCGAATGTATATATTTAATTGAATCGTCGTTAGAATTTAAATATTTTATTTTAAATATAAAAAGAATTGAAATTGGCGTGGTAGTTCGAAAATTTGATTTCAAATTTCAAATGAATGTACAGGATTCAAAATAAACCAGATTTTAGCGAAACCAAAAATATTTGAATCTAATTAAGAATATCTTTCCAACAAATCTGAAAAATTGAAATTTCATAGCGGGAATCAAAAGTTACGTGCAGTTAAAAAATTCAGAATAGTCGCTATGGAATTCTGGCCCTTAAAAATGGAAATTTTGCAAATGACCTCGGTTTTTGACGAAACCACTTTTGTTGGATCCGTGATGTCAAGTTATTGCTAGATTCCAAAATTCATAATTTTTCGAATCAATATGTGAGTGTGGCAAAGGAAAACGCGTTTGACCAGTTTCAGTTGATTTTAATCGACTGGAAAATAGCCATTTTTCAAACGGTCTCAGAATTCGACGAAACTAGTTTGGATAGGACCGTATCGTCAATACGAAGTTAGAAAATATTTTTCAGGAATTTTTAGAGTCCGTATGCGACCCTAGTGAATTTAAATGCACGTTCTAATTCAATATATAGAGTTATATTTTGATTTTGATGAAAACCGATCGAAACGATCGAATCATCTTACGATACATATCCCATTGTGTCTGGAATGGGGGTCATTAGCTATAGGCGATAGGCGGTGGGTTTCGTTTCGATTTCAAAATAAAAAGTTACTTTTTGAAAATTAAATTAATTAAAATAAATATATATTATTATATTTCCCCCTTTATCCCCTTTCCTTGGTCAACCCCCCTGCTCATTTTCTTCGATCGAAATTAAATCCCCAGATCCCCAAATTTAAAAACCCATGCCCTTCTTCGTCACCTCCTTCCACCGCCGCCGCCAGGGACGCGACCCCCTCCTCCGGTGATCGACGGTAGGCCCCTCCTCCCTTTCTCTTCGCGATGGCTTCCCTCACGAACCCGCGTCCATCCAAACCCTTTTCCCCTCGATGAAAACCCACCCCCAAAAGCCACCGCACCCTTTGCGCCTGTCACCGCCGACTCCGGCAAGGTTTCCCCCTCCGCTCGACGCCCTCCCACTCCTCTTCCCTATCGTTTGAAGACCGTACCCCCCTCCGACCTAAAACACTGTAAGTTTATGTTTATTTTATTTTATTCTATTTTCTTTTCTTTTCTTTTTCTGATTTTATTTTTATAATGAAGAAGTATATAATTTTTATAACTAGAGTAGTTAAGATTTTTAATGAACGAAAGGTTAGATTTTTAAAAGAAGAAAGGTCGGATTTTTAAAAGTAAAAAGACGATATTTTTAGAAGTAAAAAGATGATATTTTTAAAAGTAAAAAGACGATATTTTAAAAGTGAAAAAGGCAATATTTTTAATAGTGAAAAGAATGGATTTCTATATATATGTTAGCATAAGAAAAATGAGATTTTTATATGCGAGAAGTTAGGATTTTTAGAAATGGAAATGTCGGGATTTTATACATATAAAGTGATGATTTTTATCACATAAAGATGTGATTTTTACAGAGAAGGAGATGTTTAAAAATATGATTTTTATTTATTAGAATGAAGCAGTAAAAATATAATTTTTATTATGAACAGCGGGACAAGGACTGCATTGGAATTTCAAACCGATCCAGACGGTTTAGCAGTTCAAAAGCAAAGCACGGTGGAGTGGAACCATCTGTGAGAACTCCTCACTTTTATATTTATTTCTAGTTTGAAATATATACTAGGATGCAGACGGTGTTTAGTAGCACCCGACACCCTTCGTCCATAGACCATGGATGACTTGTTTGTTTGATTGCTGTGTTGTGAAATTTGATTGTGTGATGGTGAATGAAATAAAATATTTTATAGTGGAAAATATTTTATAGTTAAAAATATAATTTTTAGCATGTATATAAAATAAATATTTATAAACGAATCGGACGATTTGTTTATATACACTGATTTGACTGATATTGATTGGGACGATAAATTTTACACATCGTCCAAGTGCACAAATAAAATCTGTGTCTGATTGATTGAAACTCCACACGGGTATTGGGATGAGAGTTGACGTACACTAATCCCAATAATTAGTTTTATGTCGATCGATTGATTGACAGGCTGTTATAAGCGTTAAATATTTATATTTAATGCTTATGCAGTTGTGTGGTGCACTCTGGATGATGGTTGATTATTTGTCGTTGCTATTATATACATGTGTTTTAGAAAAATCCATATAATTAACATTATATGGCAATTGATTGGGCCTCATTCCAATATAGAAAATAATTTCGTGTGTTGAATAGAAAATAAATTCATGTGTTGAATTGGAAAATATTCATGTGTTGAATAGAATAAACATTCATGTGTTGAATATAAAATAAATTCATGTGTTGAATTGGAAAATATTCATGTGTTGAATAGAATAAACATTCATGTGTTGAATAAAAGTCGTGTTGATTAGATTGACGCCATTTTGACGTGAACAATATTTATATCGACTTTATTCATTTTTCAATGAATATTGAAATTGATTTCGAAATTCGAATTAAATTGAAGTGATTTCAAAATTTGAATTTAATTGAATAGATTTGAAATTCGAATTAAATTGAATAGATTTGAAATTCGAATTAAATTGAATAGATTTGAAATTCGAATTAAATTGAAATGAACTGAAATTCGAATTAAATTGAATAGATTTGAAATTCGAATTAAATTGAATAGATTTGAAATTCGAATTAAATTGAAATGAATTGAAATTCGAATTAAATTGAATTGAAATCGATTTGAAATGAATTTATATTGAAAAATTCGATTTTGATTTGAATTTGAAAAGGAAGTTGAAATCGTTTTGAAAACGAATTTAAACGATTTATAAAATATGTTTTGAAAGGAAATCGACGAAACATATATAATATATATATATATATATATATATATATATATATATATATATATATATAATGGCCTGAATAGAACGCGCCGCGCCGCGGCAGTTCGCGAATTTCGACCATTAACATCGAATGGATATTACGGGAGATCCGACAGTCGGATTCTCCTAAAACCGGAGCCGTTGGGTTCGTATTGAAAAGAGCTTTCTAATGAATATTAGAGATTTGAAATCTAACAGTTGGATTTGGAATTATGTCCAAATAAAATTTGGAAAAGGTCGCTGTAAGTGCAGTTCGATGGCCGTTGATGGAAATCGACTGTACGGGCCTTGATAAAATTATTAAAAATAGTAATAATTTGTGTAAAGTTATAAGAAATGATTTGTGAAGAATTAGGATGAAAAATTCCGTATTTGAAAAGATAAAAATAGATTTTTATCAAAATGAGCTAGTTTTGAACTAGAATTATAATTCTATTTATTTTTAAAATAAATAAAGTGGATTGGAAATGGTTTTGAAAATAACCAGGATTTCCAATAATTGAATTGGAATGGATTTGAATCGAAATTGTCTTTGGAATATTTCGATGTTGGATTTCGTAATTATACAGATATTGTTATGGAAATTTGAAAGATATATATGTATATCGTTATTTCCAATACGATATTTGTTGCTCGTAGAATTTGATATTGAATATAAGCCGATATATTTTCTATTCAAAGCCTTGTATTTAATACCAAATGTGATTTGGGTTGTCGTGAACGGTATCCTCAATAATATTGTTCTTAGACCCAACTGAGTTAAGAAAATTAGAAATTAACTGGAGATTAGTTAAGTTGAATGGTTTCTTGGGTATTGATCTGATGTTGGTTTCGGCCTTCGGGGTTAATATTTAGGGAACTGTTCTCTTACTAATTTACGGTTAGAGACTAATAGAATGGAATGTGATGTGTGTATCGTGAACCTGTTTTAAATGACACTGGTTCTTTAACCCAGTTAAAGATTAGAACTAAGTGGAGTTTTAATGAATCTTTAATTAGATTTAAAGATCGAGGATGGAGTATCCCCAGTTTTGCTCCAGGCGATAGTTAAATCTTTAATTAGATTTGAATGTGAAATGGCAATTGAATTTACCGATCACACCGTGGTGTTAAATATGAAGTATGACCAGTTTTACTTTATGGGATGAATAGGTTGGGATTGGGAAATAAAATAAATGATTACTTTGGTGTGGTTTTCTAATCACGACTAGTTGAATTGATATTCAAAAGAAGATTAAAGAATAAATTTAAAGAATTTATCTTTGATAAAATTAATGGGAACCTATCCCTAAGAATGTGAAGTTTAGCAACTAATTGAAGATTGGTTAAGATGAATGGTTTCCTGGGTATTGATCTGATGTTGGTTTCGGCCTTCGGGGTTAATATTTGGGGAATTGTTCCCTTACTAATTTACAGTTAGTGACTGATGAATTGGAATGAGGCGTATGTTGTGTTTGTGTAACACTTGTTTATTATATACGCGAGTTATTCAGAAAGACCGGGTTTATCCCATTCTGAATAACTGATATGACGATAAGTCGAAGTTAAAGACGGTGCTCGAAGACCGGAGGTCTTCACGTCGTTTGGATAATTACTGATGATCTTGATTAGGCCGTACACCCAAGAGAAGGGAATCAGTTAGTGGTCGTCCAGGCGTACTTGGAGATCGATGGATATGCGAGGTACAAGGTGCCTCTGGCTTCGTTCAGACCCAGAACGGACTTGTAAATGGGCTGTGTGTCTGACATTGGATATCATTCTGTGTGATTGATGGGTATCGGTTGCATGGAGTGGTTTGCCTGTGTGGCATGCTAAGATGCAAATGATCAAGGCTTCTGTTGAAAAGCAAAGTCTTGTGGTTGATGATCAAACACGGCCTGTGTGGCATAGCTTTGTGTAGCGTTGATTCGTGAGCCTCACACCCCGGTTGTGAACCAGAAACGGGAGAAAGACCTCAGGGAGAACAAGCGTTTCTTTCTAGCTAGAAGTGGCGTCAGTGGTTTTACACTCCCTGATGAGTTTGACTTATGTGGTTGTTTCTGTTGCGAGGCGCCTCGGATTTATCGGTGACTATGTGAAGCCGATGGAGTCATTTGTTGGCTCATTTACGCCCCAAAGGGCAGGGAAACGTATTGTCCAGGGTTTAAGTTTAATCCACATCGGGTGGACCGGCCCTCACGCTCCAAGGGTCGATGCGTTCTGTCCCTGAGACTCGGGCTAGACAGTCCCGAATCGGTAGAGGACGATCCCTTGCCTCGGTTCACAGATGGAAATTCAATTTCCAAATACGTGACTTTGCGGTTTTGATTGTAGAGCCTAGTATGGCGACATGATATATGGTACCCATGCCGTCTATGATTGAATTTTTTTTGACACTATACACTTATAGTAATAAAACATGAAATTTAGAGTATCAAGCATGCTTTGGCTATTATAAGGTAAAATCCTATCCTTCGGCTTGTGTTGCATTGTGTGATGGGACCTGGGTCTTATAATAGCTTCATTGTTCTTTATTTTAGCATTGCGCTGTTGTTTTATGCACTGGTATTCTTGGGAGGAAACCTGTTCCGTGTTATGCGGCATGGTCCCTTGATTTACCTAACTTTAAAATAAAGATTAATAACTGTTTTAGTTCTCACACCAGTCACATGACTGACTTGGAGTTTATTGTTTTAACCTAAACTCTGGGTGCCCTTATTTTGACACGGGCAGCTAGTAGTTTTGGTTTTGCGGATTTATATTCACAGGATCCTGATTTACAGTTGAAGTGATATTCAGAAAGCTCTGTATCCGTGTATCTGTTTTCAGTTGTGTATTGTATTATTTTTCCGCTGCAGTAATTTATTGTAATCTCTGATATTTATTGAATGTATTTTATTTGTTTATACTCTGTATATTCTTGTATTCTAATGAAATTGTTGTAATTAACAATGAAATGTTCTTCTATTTGCGTTCTGGCTTGTCTTGTTCTCAAAACAATCAGGGATTTCGAACGGTCTTGGTTGGTTTAACGATCGATTCGGATCGAGCGAAATTCCCGGTCGTTACATCTGGTATCATAACTTTGGTTTACAAAGCTCGAGAACAAGACACGTTAGAACCAAACGAAAGAGTTCATCAGAATTGGATTAGTAATATCCAATGAGAATGACTCGTTAGAGATAGGATCAGTAATATCCTAGAACGAGTGTGAACAGTATATTTTTAAATTGAAAACAAGTTCTGTTTCAAAAATTTAATTCAATTATTCGTATTTGAATATTTATTTATATTGATTTGGACTATCCAGTATATAAATATTTTGTGTATACGTCTGATCCGCATGTATTCGAAGTTTTAATATATTGGGTAGATAAAGAATCACATTCTAGTCGCCCGGAGATGATTCTGATGATTGATCGATCATCGTCAGAATTTATGTTCGAGTGATGAAAGTGGGATTTCTATATGTCTCCATTAGACTGTTGTGAGAACCGAGACTAGATAAGGCTTATTGTTGTGATTTGGCATCAAAAATATGATTTTTGACTATATATCAAAGTTATGAATTTGAAAAGCTAACCAACTAATTGATTGATGATTGTGTTGTTTGATTATAGTTGGACTAAATAAAATGTTGAACCTTTAGCCAAATTGTATCAAATAGTGAATTGTATTGAAAATTAGTCGCATTTGCATACATATACATGTACTTACATTGAACAGGTCTTAGCAAGGAGGCTAGAGCAGAGGAATAAAATTGTTTGCCCCACAAATAGTTACATGTTTATTGTATATCCTTGGGTTTGGATGATTTTGTGAGCCGATTGGGTAGCCGCTTGGCTTTTTCTTTTTCTTTTGGATTGAAGAAGGTTATGGGAGGCTATATTAAATATCCCAAAGTCCCCGGTGCAGGGGAGATTATGGCGAAATTTTTCGAAAACTTAGGGTGTTAGCCAAATTTTTGAAAAATTTGAAAAGTTCTTATAAACTGAAAAGTTAAAGAACTTAAGCCATAGTGAAAATAATGAAAGTTGAGTTGGTTTCTAAAACTACTTTCGGCTTCGTTCCTTTTTGGGGATGAAAAGTTTTAAGTGGGGGAGATTGTAATAACCCGGAATCCGAGCCAATTTAAAATTTTTATTTTGGCAATTTTAGCGAATTTTGATTATTTAAAATGAATTATTTTAAATAATAACGACGAAGAATTTATTTTGAATAGAATTCGAACATATATATTTAATTGAATCGTCGTTAGAATTTAAATATTTTATTTTAAAAATAAAAGGAATTGAAATTGGCGCGGTAGTTCGAAAATTCGATTTCAAATTTCAAATGAATGTACAGGATTCAAAATAAACCGAATTTTAGAGAAAATAAAAATATTTGAATCTAATTAAGAATATCTTTCCAACGAATCTGAAAAATTGAAATTTCATAGCGGGAATCAAAAGTTACGTCCAGTTAAAAAATTCAGAATAGTCGCTATGGAATTCTGGCCCTTAAAAATGGAAATTTTGCAGACGACCTCGGTGTTCGACGAAACCAATTTTTTTGGATCCATGATGTCAAGTTATTGCTAGATTCCAAAATTCGTATTTTTTCGAATCAATATGTGAGCGTGGCAAAGGAAAACGCGTTTGACCAGTTTCAGTTGATTTTAATCGACTGGAAAATGGCCATTTTTCAAACGGTCTCAGAATTCAACGAAACTAGTTTTGTTAGGACCTTATCGTCAATACGAAGTTAGAAAATATTTTTCAGGAATTTTTAGAGTCCGTATGTGAACCCAGTGAATTTAAATGCGCGTTCAAATTCAATATATAGAGTTACATTTTGATTTTGACGAAAACTGATCGAAACGATCGAATCAGCTTACGATATATATCCCATTGTGTTCGGAATGGGGGTAATTAGCTATAGGTGACAGGCGGTGGGTTTCGTTTCGAGTTCGAAATAAAAAGTTGCTATTTGAAAATTAAATTAATTAAAATAAATATATATTATTATATCCCCCTCCTTTATCTCCCTTTCCTTGGTCAACCCCCCCGTGCTCATTTTCTTCGATCGAAATTAAACCCCCAGATCCCCAAATTTAAAAACCCACGCCCTCCTTCGTCACCTCCTTCCACCGCCGCCGCCAGGGACGCGAACCCCTCCTCCGGTGATCGACGGCGGGCCCCTCCTCCCTTTCTCTTCGCGATGGCTTCCCTCGCGAACCCGCATCCATCTAAACCCTTTTTCCCCGATGAAAACCCACCCCCAAAAGCCACCGCACCCTCTGCGCCTGTCACCGTCGACTCCGGCAAGGTTTCTCCCTCCGCTCGATGCCCTCCCACTCCTCTTCCCTGTCGTTCGAAGACCGTACCCCCCCTCCGACCTAAAACACTGTAAGTTTATGTTTATTTTATTTTATTTTCTTTTTCTGATTTTATTTTTATAATGAAGAAGTATATAATTTTTATAACTAGAGAAGTTAAGATTTTTAATGAACGAAAGGTTAGATTTTTAAAAGAAGAAAGGTCGGATTTTTAAAAGTAAAAAGACGATATTTTTAAAAGTAAAAAGACGATATTTTTAAAAGTAAAAAGACGATATTTTTAAAAGTGGAAAAGGCGATATTTTTAATAGTGAAAAGAATGGATTTCTATATATATGTTAGCATAAGAAAAATGAGAATTTTATATGCGAGAAGTCAGGATTTTTAGAAATGGAAAGGTCAGGATTTTATACATATAAAGTGATGATTTTTATCACATAAAGATGTGATTTTTACAGAGAAGGAGAAGTTTAAAAATATGATTTTTATTTATTAGAATGAAGCAATAAAAATATAATTTTTATTATGAATAGCGGGACAAGGACTGCATTGGAATTTCAAACCGATCCAGACGTTTTAGCAGTTCAAAAGCAAAGCACGGCGGAATGGAACCCTCTGTGAGAACTCCTCTCTTTTATATTTATTTCTAGTTTGAAATATATACTAGGATGCAGATGGTGTTTAGTAGAACCCGACACCCATCGTCCACAGACCATGGATGACTTGTTTGTTTGATTGCTGTGTTGTGAAATTTGATTGTGTGATGGTGAATGAAATAAAATATTTTTATAGTGGAAAATATTTTATAGTTAAAAATATAATTTTTAGCGTGTATATAAAATAAATATTTATAAACGAATCGGACGATTTGTTTATATACACTGATTTGGCTGATATTGATTGGGACGATAAATTTTACACATCGCCCAACTGCACAATTAAAATCTATGTCTGATTGATTGAAACCCCACACGGGTATTGGGATGAGATTTGACGTACACTAAGCCCAATAATTAGTTGTATGTCGATCGATTGATTGACAGGCTGTTATAAGCATTAAATATTTATATTTAATGCTTATGCAGTTGTGTGGTGCACTCTGGATGATGGTTGATTATTTATCGTTGCTATTATATACATGTGTTGTATAAAAATCCATATAATTAACATTATATGGTAATTGATTGGGCCTTATTCCAATATAGAAAATAAATTCATGTGTTGAATTGGAAAATATTCATGTGTTGAATAGAATAAACATTCATGTGTTGAATCGAAAATAAATTCATGTGTTGAATTGGAAAATATTCATGTGTTGAATAGAATAAACATTTATTGAATAAAAGCCGTGTTGAATAGATTGACGCCATTTTGACGTGAACAATATTTATATCGACTTTATTCATTTATCAATGAATATTGAAAGTGATTTCGAAATTCGAATTAAATTGAAGTGATTTCAAAATTCGAATTAAATTGAATAGATTTGAAATTCAAATTAAATTGAACAGATTTGAAATTCGAATTAAATTGAATAGATTTGAAATTCGAATTAAATTGAAATGAATTGAAATTCAAATTAAATTGAATAGATTTGAAATTCGAATTAAAGTGAATAGATTTGAAATTCGAATTAAATTGAAATGAATTGAAATTCGAATTAAATTGAAATTGAATTGAAATCGATTTGAAATGAAATTAAAATGAATTTATATTGAGAAATTCGATTTTGATTTGAATTTGAAAAGGAAGTTGAAATCGTTTTGAAAACGAATTTAATAGATTTATAAAATACGTTTTGAAAGGAAATCGATGAAATATATATAATATATATATATTATATATATAACGGCCTGAATAGAACGAGCCGCGCCGCGGCAGTTTGCGAATTTCGACCATTAACCTCGAATGGATATTACGGGAGATCCGACCGTCGGATTCTCCTAAAACTAGAACCGTTGGGTTCGTATTGAAAAGAGCTTTCTAATGAATATTAGAGATTTGAAATCTAACAGGTGGATTTGGAATTATGTCCAAATCAAATTTGGAAAAGGTCGCTGTAAGTGCAGTTCGATGGCCGTTGATGGAAATCGACTGTACGGGCCTTGATAAAATTATTAAAAATAGTAATAATTTGTGTAAAATCATAAGAAATGATTTGTGAAGAATTGGGATGAAAAATTACATATTTGAAAAGATAAAAAATAGATTTTTATCGAAATGAGCTAGTTTTGAACTAGAATTATAATTCTATTTATTTTTAAAATAAATAAAGTGGATTGGAAATGGTTTTGAAAATAACCAGGATTTCCAATAATTGAATTGGAATGGATTTGAATCGAAATTGTCTTTGGAATATTTCGATGTTGGATTTCGTGATTATACAGATATTGTTATGGAAATTAGAAAGATATATGTATATATATATATATATATATCGTTATTTCCAATACGATATTTGTTGGTCGTAGAAATTGATATTGAATATAAGCTGATATATTTTCTATTCAGAGCCTTGTATTTAATACCAAATGTGATTTGGGTTGTCGTGAATGGTATCTTTAATAATACTGTTGATCGACGCTAGTCTATGAATTAGAAAAGCGCGACATTTGTAATAAATTCTGCAAGCATACAGGTGTGTAGCATACAGGTCGAACACAGGGAGGTGAATTAAATCAAATTATTTATCTAATCTCTTGGGCGAGTTAGACGATTTTCGAGGTTGGTTTTTGAAAATAATAAAAATTGAAACTGTGATCCAACTCAGAACAAATCTAATTGAACCGACGGTCAAATCACAATTATCAATTGGGAATTAAAATGCAAAACAGAAATAAAATGCAGAAAGTAAAATTGCAAGAAAAGAAGAACAACAAAAAGTAAATTAGGATTGTCGTTGAAACTAATCAAACGACTAATCACTAACAAAAAGTGTAAAATACAATTGGTGTTCTACCGAATCTAATCGTGTAGACAACACTAATCGATAAGAAAATAGAAAAATGCAAGAAAATAAAAGAAGAAAAAGAACTTTTATTAATGGAGTGATGGAATAGAAAATAGGATATAGGATAGGATGGTGGCTACAATGCCATTACAAGGGTATATATAGGGTAGATAGCCAAACCCTAACCCTTAACCTAATGGTAAATGGGCCTGGTCATTACATCACTAATTAGTTTACAATGAGAAACATAAATGGGCCTTAGATAAATAAAGCAAATCTGGGCCTTTTCTCTTTTCCTCTTGCTTCCTTGACACTTCTTCATTGATTTGTGATGTGCAAAGCCTTGTTATCAATCCTTTTCTTGTCCAACAGCAACTAGATGTGATATCTTCATCTACAATTCTTCAAAATGCAAATACACAGCAAATTGAACTCTATTTCTCTACATTTCTGGTTGCATGCGGGCTGGGTTGGGCTATCTGTAAAAATAACAAAACAATACCCAAGTAATATTTATTTATATACAAAAGATAAGATATAAGAGCAAAAAATAAACACATTTCTATGTCAATCAACTGTTCTTAGACCCAATTGAGTTAAGAAAATCAGAAACTAACTGGAGATTAGTTAAGTTGAATGGTTTCTTGGGTATTGATCTGATGTTGGTTTCGGCCTTCGGGGTTAATATTTAGGGAACTGTTCTCTTACTAATTTACGGTTCGAGACTAATAGAATGGAATGTGATGTAGGTATCATGAACCGTGTTTTAAATGACATTGGTTCTTTAACCCAGTTAAAGATTAGAACTAAGTGGAGTTTTAATGAATCTTTAATTAGATTAAAAAGATCGAGGATGGAGTATCACCAGTTTTGCTCCAGGCGATAGTTAAATCTTTAATTAGATTTGAACGTGAAATTTCAATTGAATTTACCGATCACACCATGGTGTTAGATATGAAGTATGACCAGTTTTACTTCATGGGATGAATAGGTTGGGAATAAAATAAATGATTACTTCGGTGTGGTTTGCTAATCCCGACTAGTTGAATTGATATTCAAAAGAAGATTAAAGAATAAATTTAAAGAATTTATCTTTGATAAAATTAATGGGAACCTATCCCTAAGAATGTGAAGTTTAGCAACTAACTGAAGATTAGTTAAGATGAATGGTTTCCAGGGTATTGATCTGATGTTGGTTTCGGCCTTCGGGGTTAATATTTGGGGGATTGTTCCCTTACTAATTTACGGTTAGTGACTGATGAATTGGAATGAGCGTATGTTGTGTTTGTGTAACACTTGTTTATTACATACGCGAGTTATTCGGAAAGACCGTGTTTATCCCATTCTGAATAACTGATATGACGATAAGTCGAAGTTGAAGACGGTGGTTGAAGACCGGAGGTCTTCACGTCGTTTGGATAATTACTGATGATCTTGATTGGGTCGTACACCCAAGAGGAGGGAATCCATTAGTGGTCGTCCAGGCGTACTTGGAGATCGATTGATATGCGAGGTACAAGGTGCCTCCGGCTTCGTTCAGACCCAAAACGGACTTGTAAATGGACTGTGTGTCTGACATTGGATATCATTTTGTGTGATTGATGGATATCGGTTGCATGGAGTGGTTTGCCTGTGTGGCATGCTAAGATGCAAATGATCAAGGCTTTTTTTGAAAAGCAAAGTCTTGTGGTTGATGATCAAAGCACGGCCTGTGTGGCATAGCTTTGTGTAGCGTTGATTCGCGAGCCTCACACCTCGGTTGTGAACTAGAAACGGGAGAAGGACCTCAGGGAGGGCATGCGTTTCTTTCTAGCTAGAAGTGGCGTCAGTGGTTTTACACGCCCTGACGAGTTTGACTTATGTGGTTGTTGCTGTTGCGAGGCGTCTCGGATTTATCGGTGACTATGTGAAGCCGATGGAGTCATTTGTTGGCTCATTTACGCCCCAAAGGGTGGGGAAACTATTGTCCAGGGTTTAAGTTTAATCCACATCGGGTGGACCGGCCCTGACGCTCCAAGGGTCGATGCGTTCAGTCCCTGAGACTCGGGCTAGACAGTCCCGAATCGGTAGAGGACGATCCCTTGCCTTGGTTCACAGATGGAAATCCAATTTCCAAATACGTGACTTTGCGGTTTTGATTGTAGAGCCTAGTATGGCGACATGATATATGGTACCCATGGCGTCTATGATTGATATTTATGATTGAAATTGTTTTGACACTATGCACTTATAGTAATAAAACATGGAATTTAGCGTATCAAGCATGCTTTGGCTATTACAAGGTAAAACCCTATCCTCCGGCTTGTGTTGCATTATGTGATGGGACCTGGGTCTTATAATAGCTTCATTGTTCTTTATTTTAGCATTGCGATGTTGTTTTATGCACTGGTATTCTTGGGAGGATACCCGTTCCGTGTTATACGGCGTGGTCCCTTGATTTACCTAACTTTAAAATAAAGATTAATAACTGTTTTAGTTCTCACACCAGTCACATGACTGACCTGGAGTTTATTGTTTTAACCTAAACTCTAGGTGCCCTTATTTTGACACGGGCAGCTAGTAGTTTTGGTTTTGCAGATTTATCCTGATTTACCGCTGAAGTGATATTCGGAAAGCTCTGTATCCGTGTATCTGTTTTCAGTTGTGTATTGTATTATTTTTCCGCTGCAGTAATTTATTGTAATCTCTGATATTTGTCGAATGTATTTTATTTGTTTATACTTTGTATATTCTTGTATTCTGATGAAATTTTTGTAATTAACAATGAAATATTCTTCTGTTTGCGTTCTGGTTTGTCGTGTTCTCAAAACAATCAGGGGTTTCGAACAGTCTTGGTTGGTTTAGCGATCGATTCGGATCGAGCGAAATTCCTGGTCATTACATAATTAATTCACAACATACGATTTATATGTTTCCATATTATTATTACATTTTTTTCCTATTTTGACATGCGTTTAAATTCCAAATTCAAACGCGCAATTAATACATGCGTAATTTTTTTTATTAAGTATATTTACACAAGATTTCAAACGTCTTTTTTAACGTTATATTTATTTACATGCATGTTCAATATTCTAGTGTCAAATAAAAAGATTTATTTGCATACATTTACTAGCCATCGTTAATGCCAAATAAGAATGTATTTTATGTCCATGACATTTTATTATGACAAAATAAAGGGAAATAATTTTAGGATTAATGGTATCCTATTCAAGTCAAACCATTTATTTCATTAGACTATTCTTACCATAACTTAGTCAATTAAACGTGTCATATAAGATTTGAAATGAATTTAAAGTAAGCGTAAAAGAGGAAGATAATGACGATGGGCAACTACGTTTTTCTAGCAATATAAAAGTAAATAAACATTTGATTTATATTTCTCTAGTTTTACCATTTTCTCTTTTTTTAATTTAAAAAAAGGATTTTTTTATTAAATTCTCACGTATTTCTAAAAAAAAATCATGAAATAAAATTTTGAAATTTATCCTCAATTTCCGGGTTGTTACAATCTCCCCCACTTAAAATCTTTTTGTCCTCGAAAAGGAACGAAGCTAAAAGTTGTTTACTTAATTACTTAATTTTCATTCCAATCAATTTTTAATTCAGTTCAATATTAAATTCGATCTAGTTAAATTTTCATTCTTTAATATAGTGGTTAACTTAATTATCATTCTAATAATTTTGTTAGTTAAACTAATAATCAAACATCACAACCAGCAATCAATTAGGTGATCAACTTTTCAAAGATACGTAGCTTTTATATATAATCAAAAATCATGTTTTTAGTGCAAATCACAACAATATACCCTATCTAGTTTTGGTTCTCACACTAGTCAATGGAAATATATAGATATACCACCTTCGATACCCGAACATAAATACTGATGATGCAGCTGTCATCATCAGAATAATCCCTGGGCGACTAGAGTGTGATTCTATATCTATCCAGTATATTAGAACTTCGAATATCGGTTAATTACTCGTATATTCAAAATCTTTATATACTCGATTGCCCAAAATAAAATATAATATACTCAAATACGTATATTAAGATAAAATTTTCAAAACTAAATTTGTTTTCATTTATTAATTTTATAAAAATAATACTCTTCCAACTTATTTTAGTATACTGTTGATCCATCTCTAACGAGTTATTCTTATTGGATATTATTAATCCAATCTCTGATGAATTCTTTCGTTCAGTTCTAATGTGTCTTGTTCTCGAGCTCTGTAAACCAAAGCTCTGATACCAACTTAAACGACCCAAACTTCCCCATGAAGGAAAGCCCAGATTGCTTTGAGAATAACAAACATCAGAACAAAAAACAAAATAATATTTCATTGCCGTTACAACAATTACATCAGAGTACAAGAATATTCCAGAGTATGAATAAATAATATACATTGGAAATACAATAATATCAGAGTTTTAAATTACATTTAAATAGCAGTGGAAAAATAATACAAAACACAACTGAAAGAAATACACGGATACAGAGCCTTCCGAATCTCACTTCAGCTGTAGACTAGGATCCTGTGAATATAATATCTGCAAAACCAAAACTACTAGCTGCCCGTATGGAAAATATGGGCGAAGCGAGAACCCCCCATCATGCTGCATCCTATTGCCAGGCATGCCAAACAAGGACTGATATGAGAACTAAAACAGTTATTAACTTTATTTTATAGTTGGGTAAGTCAAGGGACCACGCCGCTATCGCAGAACGGGTTTCCTCCCAAGAATACCAGTGCATAAAAACAACGCAATGCTTCTAGAAAATGAAACGATTATAAAACTCATGTCCCTTGCAACGAAAGCTGAAGGATAGAGTTTGCCTTATAATGGTCAAAAATGCAAAATACGTGAAATTCATCTTTTATGTTATAAGTGCACAGTGTAGAAATCAATTTTTGAAAAAATGTATCAATCTTAGGTGGCATAATATACTATGTAAGCGGCATAATATATTATGTCACCATATAAGTATACAACTGAAACCGTAAAGCTCGTATTAGAAAGTTGGGTTTCCATCATGATGGCTCCTCATTCAAAAGACAAATCGCGTCATGTATCTCCACGGCTTACGTCTCGGCAAGAGAAAACACCATAATACATTCTAACCGCACTTTGGAAGAACAATCAAGTGTTCTATCCCCATGGGCTTCGACTGAAACAATTGCCCAATCTACAGATGTGAAGCGACCTCACCCAGCAACGCTCAGTTGACCCAATCCATGTATATATAAAGTATATTGGTCAACCTAATAATCAAACAAACCGTTCACCATCATACCGGGGTGTGAGGCTCGCGAAGTAACGATATACTCAAAGCTATGCTAATTGACGCCATGCTTTGATCTTGATGCTCTGCTTTTCAACAAAAGCCTTGATCATATGCATCTTAGCATGCCACATTGTCAGACCTTACTATATCATTAATGATCTACCAATATATAACAGGGTGTTAAGCAAGAGAATAAATTCTCCTCTACCAAACAGCTATATATGAAACAGAGATCAACGATTACAATATAAAGGAATACAATGTCAGACACACAATCCATTTACAAGTCCGTTCTAGGTCTGAACGAAACCATATCCGGTAGATCCCCAAATACGTCTGGATGATCACCAATTATTCCCTCATCTTGGGTGTACGGTCCAATCAAGATATCAGAAATCATCCATACGATGTGAAAACCCCCGGTCTTCAGCCACCGTCTTCATCTTTGACTTTTAATCGTCGTATGAATTATTCAGAATGAGTTAAACCCGGTCTTTCCGAATAAATCGCGCATCTTAAAATCATGTTATATAAAAACACAACCTACGCCTCATTCCAATCAAGATTATTCTTTGATTTAACTTAAACCAAATTAAGGTCCATTCAGCTAGTCGGGAATAACGCCTTACCGAAGTAATCATTTATTATTATCCCGTTCCACCCTATTCAACACATGGAGTAAAACTGGTGGTACTCCATATCTAAACCCAAATGTGTTTCAGGTAAATTTAATTACGTTTATCGTTTAAATCTAATTAAAGATTTAACTACCGCATGGAGTTAAAAACGGTGGCACTCCATTTTCGGTCACTTATTGAATTTAGTAAATTCAATTACTTCAATCCTTCTTTAATCTGATTAAAGATTCATTAGAACTCTATTTGGTTTTGATCTTCCAAAAGTCATTATTTAATGATTATTCAATTTTAAGAAATTAATCTTATCTTAACTGGGTTAAAGAACAAATGTTCCTTAAAAACATAGTTCACGGTAAACCCAAAATCATATCCTATTTTATTCCAATTTAATGTATTAAATTGAAAAAAAAACTTTTCTTTAGAAAATTCCATTAAATCCCTAGTTAAAGGATTAACGGATTACAAATCACAATTTCACTGTTAATTGGGTTTTAAGAACTAACATCATTTAAAACATTGTTCACAATCAACCCAAAATCAATTTCCATTTATTGTTTATTAATTGGAAAATATCCTTTAAATCTTAATTAAAAGATTTATTCTTTCTCAATTAGGTTCAAGAACAGTGTTATTTAAGACACCATTCACGATAAACCCAAAATCCAATTTGATATTTAATGTAAGGCTTTGAATAGAATTATATCGACTTATATTCAATATCAAATTCTAAAACCAACGGATATCATATCGGAAATAATGATATTAAATATCTTCCAAATTCCCAAAATAAGATCCGTATAATCACAGAATTTAATATTGAAATAATCCGTAGATAATTTCCATTCATATTCATTTTAATATATTTATTGGAAATCTCTGGTTCTATTAAAACCATTTTAAATCCTTTTATTTATTATTTAAAAAAATCACTTATTTGACAAATATATCTTTTATCTTTATAAACTTGGAATTTTCATCAAAAACCCTTTTAAAACATTTATTATGAATTTACATAATTTCTCCCTATTTTTAATTAAAAATAGGCCATTTTAATTTAAACGACGTTCCAGGTCATTCAACTACACGACCGCTGTTTTTTTCCAATTTGATTTAAACATTTCGGAAAATCTAACCGTTGGATTTAAAATCTTAAATACTCATTTAAAAGCTCTTTTCGATACGAACCCATAGGTTCCACATCCAGAAGAATCCGACAGTCGGATCTTCTACTGTGTCTAATCAAAGTGTCGAAATTCGCGAACGGTTGTTGCGCGAAACGTTCTATTCAAACCATTATATATTTAATATATATTATCGTCGATTTCCTTTCTAAACGTATTTTAAAATGTTTATAAATTCGTTTTGAAAATGATTCTAACTTATATTTAAATTAAAAAAAATGAGTTGAATATTCTATTTATTATCCTCTTTGAATAATATTATTTTCCAAAATATTAATTTTAAAATTTCTCTTTTAGAATTCATAATTAAATGGATAACGTAAATCGATAAATACGTTCAAGTTAAGATGGCGTTACTGGACTAAAAGCTCAATTCATTATCTTATCCATTTATATTTTATTATGGGCCAGACCTCTCACATTAAGCCTACAACCTGCGAATGCTAGATATGCCGGTTGGTTCTGGGCATACTTATCCCACAAGTTGGGTTTAACCTCATGTCATGGCTTTATTCGTATTTGCGCACTTGGGCCACTCACATTAGGTTCAACATTTGTGACTACTGGATATGCCGGGCGGGTCCGG
Source organism: Allium sativum (assembly GCA_030737875.1). Taxonomy (NCBI): domain Eukaryota; kingdom Viridiplantae; phylum Streptophyta; class Magnoliopsida; order Asparagales; family Amaryllidaceae; genus Allium; species Allium sativum. Next base: position 558,561,776 of record CM060920.1, on the reverse strand, counting down.
GCAGACTTATACCACAAATGTAACCTAACCTCGTGTCCAAGTACAATTATAATTAATGATTATAGTTAATTCACTGAAAATATTATTTTAAAATATTCTTTTAAAATAAAGATATGATCTTTACATTAAATTGTTACTAATTTTATAAAGCCCTTTGTTTCCAAATATCCTAACTAACATTTCATTTTTTTTAATGAAAAATTGAACTTTCTATATTATTATTATATTATAATAAAAATCTTTTCAAAATGTTCAAATTTTGAAATAAAACTTCTTATCTTAACATACTGACTGTCAAGATGTAATCTTTTTTAATTGAATCCTTTTTATTATAACTTTTAAACAATAAAGATATAATCTTTCTAATTCATATGTCAATTAATTCCATTAACTGAATATTAAATTAAAATATTCCTTTAATTCAAAATTGGAATGGGATCCAATCCATTACCATATAATTCTAATTATATGGATTTCAAACATCGCACTAATCCCATAATGATGATAAAACATTCAATAACAGCCAAAGTGCATTTTTAAACTAATCACAAGGGCGATGTGTAGTAAGAATATCAACACAAGACCCGTGTGGGGTTTCAACCAAAACAAATTCAAATAACATATTATTATTTGTGCACTTGGACGATGTGTGAAAAATTATCGTCCAATCAACATAAACAAGTCAGACAACTTGTAAATGGCAGTGTAAACATGTTTTAAATATCATAACTGTCATAATCAACATGTTACATATTTCAAATTTCAAACAATTCACAACATTCATCCAAATCAACATTTATCCAACAAACAATAATTCCAACAGATAATTAATTAATATTTAATTATAAAATTCATAACTATTCAGAAATATGAGTGAGATAAAAGTTCACAATTTAAATAAAAAGAAAATCTTTTTATTACGAAATCCAATTTGTTATTCATTCTGTATATTGTAAAATAACAAATTTCATTCTAACATTTTATTAATAAATAAAATGAAATGTAACCTTTTAAATCCATTCTTTATATTTGCATATAAAAAAATGTTCCTTTTTATTCAACCAACATGACATTAAAGAGATGTTCTTTTTATTTCAAGCAAAATAACATTAAAAAGGCGGTCTTTTAATTTCAAACAAAATAGCATTAAAAAGGCGTTCTTTTATTTCAATCAAAATAACATTGAAAAGATATTTCTTTTTACTGCAATAAATCCATCATTACAAAGATGTAATTTCTTTGTCGCATTGTAAATCTCAATAAAGATGAGATTTTTATATCACTCGCATAAATAAATAACAAGAATCTCAAAAGATGAGATTTTGAAAGCTCGAGTAAACAAATAAGAAAATTACATCGCAAACACTGATATAGAATATTAGATCTGAAATAAAGAATAAAATTTCATCGCATACATAGATCTAGAATGTTAGATCTGAAGTAAGGAATACAATTCATCGCATCGCATAACTAAATTATTACATACATACACATACACTAATTTTAAAGCGAGAAAATAATTAGAATTTTATTTAATTAAAATTTAGAATTCTCACCTAAACATGCTTATCCAAATGACCCTGGCTGAAATCTCTAAATCAATATAAATATCCTCCAATTTGTGCTTATAAAAATCTAAGCCTCATAACTCCATTTTTATTTAGAGGAAGAAGTTTTGCATAGTGGAGGAAGGGAATGGAGAATGGAGTTGTGAGAATTAGGGTTAGATATAAGATTTGTTTATAGGGGAGATAAAGTAATCTAGGCCTTTAGATTTTAGGCTTTTTAATCTGCATCGATCAAGCCACGTCAGTATAGGTATTAATATATACCGAAGATGTGTCAAGTCTAGTAAAAAAAAAATTTAAAATCAGTGTCAATATTCAATTCAGGAAATAATTCTTTATTAAACCATATTGATTGACTTATGAGTCAATCAATGCCCAATTAATTTCTTAACGTGTATAATTAACTCTCCATGGTATGTGAACGTAAAGACTTCTATGTATATACACATTCTTAAGGCAATTCAAATTCACCTTGATTAATTGCAAGAAATAAGTCTTACTATATATATATATATAAATAAATAAATATATATATATCTTACTCTTGCATTGACTATATGTATTGTGACAAAATAACAAATAATGTTCAAATTATGCATTTAATAATTTGACTCATTAGCCATTTACGAATGGTTTCTAATATATATACCAAGAATTTTGCAAAATATGTTAATTTGTGTGTAATTAACCCGCATAATTAATTCACAACAAACGATTTATATGTTTCCATATTGTTATTACATTTTTTTCCTATTTTGACATGCGTTTTGTAGCGACCCGAACTTCCCCGATAAGGAAAGCACGAATTACTTTGAGGACAAGACGAATCAGAACACAAACAGAAGAACATTTCATTGTTTATTACGACAATCCCATCAGAATACAAGAATATACAGAGTATGAATAAATATTACACATTTGACAAATATCAAAGATTTAAATTACATTTAAATACATAGCAGCGGAAAAATAATACAAAACACAACTGAAAGAAATACACGGATACAGAGCTTTCCGAGTATCACTTCAGCTATAAACCAGGGTCCTGTGAATATAAATCTGCAAATCCAAAACTACTAGCTGCCCGTGCGGAAAATAGGGGCACCCAGAGTTTAGGTTAAAACAATAAACTCCAGGTCAGTCATGTGACTGGTGTGAGAACTAAAACAGTTATTTAAAACTTTACTTTGAAAGAGATTAATTCAAGGGACCACTCCGCATAACACGGAACGGGTTTTCTTCCAAGAACACTAGTGCATATAACAAAACAGCGCAATGCTTTTTGAAAAAATGAAGCTATTATAAGACCCAGGTCCCATCACACAATGCAACGCAAGCCAGAGGATAGGGTTTTCCCTTATAATAGCCAAACATGCTTGGTACGTTTAAAAACAGATTATTTTGATATTACTATAATGTATAGTGTCAAAACAATTTCAATCATAAGTATCCGGCATAGCTACCATCTACCATGTCGCCATACTAGGTTCTACAAATAAAACCGAATTATCACATATTGGAAATTGGATTCCATCATGAGTCGAGGCAAGGGGCAAGCTCCTCTCCGTTCGAGACACTCTAGCAAATGTCTTAGGACCACACACAACGGTCCCTTGGATCCTCCAAAGTCGGTCCTCTCTTACTTTTGAGGATTGGCAATTCCTGAACACACGTTTCTCGGTCCTATAGGACCTATATAATGGTCTGTACGTCGGCTCACATTGTGCCAGTTATTGACCATATATTCGAGGCGCCTCGCATTCCAACAACCACACAGGTGAAATATATATATGTCAGCCAGTCTAAGCACTGACACCACCACTAACAAGAAAGAAACGTCGTGCACTCCTTGGGTCCTTATCCCGTTTTTGACTCATACCGAGGTGTGAGGCTCGCGAATTAACGCTATACACAAAGCTGCGCCACACAGGCCGTGCTTTGATCATCAACCACAAGACTTTGCTTTTCAACAGAAGCCTTGATCATTTGCCACTTAGGCATGCCACACTGGCAATTCATGCCATGCGACTGATGTCCATCGATATACAACCTCTGAGCTCGTACGTCTCAGAGAAGGGCGTTAAGCAAGAGAATAAATTCTCCACCGCCAAACAGATGCATATTTAATAGAGATCAATCAACACAGAATAAAATCCAATGTCAGACACACAGTCCATTTACAAGTTCGTTCTGGGTCTGAACGAAACCGGAGGCACTTTCCTCGCATATCCATCGATTTCCAAGTATGTCTGGACGATCACCGACTGATTCCCTCCTCTTGGTTGTACTGCCCAATCAAGATCATCAGTAATCGCCCAAAAGATGTGAAGACTTCCGGTCTTCAACCATCGTTTTCATCTTCGACTTATCGTCGAATCGGTTATTTAGAATGGGTATAAACCCGGCCTTTCTGAATAACCCGCGTATATAATAAACAAATGTTACACAAACACAACATACGCCTCATTCCAATTCAGAATATTCTTTTATTCAAATTTTCACACTCTTAGGGAAAGGTTCCCATTAATTTTATCAAAGATAAATTCTTCTAAATTTATTCTTTAATCTTCCTCTGGATATCATTTCAAACCATATTATGGTTTTCCAAACTAGTCCGGATTAGCGAACCACACCGAAGTAATTATTTATTTTGTTTCCCAATCCCAACCTATTCATCCCATAGAGCAAAACTGATAATACTCCATATCTAACACCACGGTGTTATCAGTAAATATTAATTACCATTTCACGTTCAAATCTAATTAAAGATTTAACTATCGCTTTGGAGCAAAACTGGTGATACTCCATCCTCGATCACTTTAATCTAATTAAAGATTCATTAAAACTCCTCTTAGTTTTAATCTTCCCAAAAATCAATATCATGTCTTTAACTGGGTTAAAGAACCAACGTCATCTAAAACACAGTTCACGATAAACCCAAAATCACTTTCCATCGTTAATCGGGTTAAAGAACAGGTGTTATTCAAAATACCGCTCATGATAAATCCCAAAAACCAATTTAAATTCAATTCCAATTAAATACTAATTAACTGTACAATTTCACTAAATCTTAATTAAAAGATTTGTACTTTTCTAAACTGGTTCAAGAACAGTGTTATTCAAGACACCATTCACGACGAACCCAAATCCCATTTGATGTTAAATACAAGGCTCTGAATAGAAAATATATCGGCTTATATTAAATATCAAATTTTGAAAACAACAAATATCGTATTGGAAATAACGATATAAATATATCTTTCAAATTTCCACAACCATATCTGTATAATCACGAAATCCAACATCAAAATATTCCGAAGATAATTTCGATTCAAATCCATTCCAATTCACGTATTGGAAATTCTGATTATTTTTAAAACCACTTCAAATCTAGTTCATTTCGATAAAAATATATTTTTATCCTTTCAAATGTGGAATTTTTCAGCCCAATTCTTTCCAATTCATTTATTATGATTTTACACAAATTATTAATATTTTTAATAATTTTATCAAGGCCCGTACAGTCGGTTTTCAATAACTGCCACCGAACTGCACTTACAACGACCTTTTACAAATTTGATTTGGACATAATTCCAAATCAAACCGTTAGATTTCAAATTTCTAATATTCATTGGAAAGCTCTTTTCGATACCAACCCAACGGTTCCGGTTTCAGGAGAATCCGACGGTCGGATCTCCCGCAACGTCAATTCGAAGTCAATGGTCGAAATTCGCGAACTACCGCGGCGCGGTGCGTTCTATTCAGGCCATTTAATATATATATAATATATATATATATATATATATATATTATTTCGTCGATTTCAATTCAAAACGTATTTTATAAATCGTTTTAAATTCGTTTTCGAAACAATTTCAACTTCATATTCAATTTCAAAGAAAAAATGAATATTCCACACCATCGATATACAAATGATAATATTTTCAAAACGTTATATTTTGAAATCACTTCCTTTTCTATATTCATTATAAAAACGAATATAATCGATATAAATATCGTTCGCGTCAAAATGGCGCATCTCTAATCAACACGGCTTTATATATTTCAATAACTTCGTTATTCTATTCAACAAATGAATATTTATTCTATTCAACACATGAATCTATATTTCTTTCAACACATGAATATTCTCAACACATGAGTATCGTCAACACATGACTATTTTTGTTATTTAATATATTTTATAAAATTATAATAAAGATGTAAATTTTATTGTTTAAAATATTTTACTCATCACATGATAAGTTTCAACACATGAATATTTTCAACACATGAGCATCGTCAACACATGAATATTTATTCTATTCAACACATGAATCAGTATTTTATAATATTCTTTATTTTCCCAAATGGAATGAGGCCCAATCAATTATCATATAATGTTAATTATATGGATTCCATACAACACATGTATATAATAGCAACGATAAATAATCAACCATCATCCCAAGTGCACCACACAACTGCATAAGCATTAAATATAAATAATTAACGCTTACACAGTCTGTCGACCAATCGATCGACATACAACTAAATAATTGGGATTAGTGTACGCCAAATATCATCCCAACACCCATCTGGGGTTTCAATCCACAAACACCGAATATTATTTGTGCAGTTGGGCGATATGTAAAATTTGACGTCCCAATCATTATCCTTCAAATGGGTGTACATAAACAAATCGTCTGATTTGTAAATGAATATTTATTTATTCACATTCACGTTAAAAATTATATTTTTAATGATAATTAATTTATTTCAACACATGAATGTTTATTTTCAATCATTCCACATCACAATCAATTTTCATAACACATCAATCAAACAAACAAGCCGTCCATGGTCTTTGGACGACGGGTGTCGGGTGCTGGTAAGCACCGTCTGCATCCGAGTATATATTTTTAACTAGAAAACAAGATTTAAAGTGAGAAGTTCTCACCGACTAGCTAAACCAAACGCCACGACTCTTCATATGTAGAAATCTTCGTCGTACTCGCCTTTTGTCACTTTCATTGTCAGTAGCCACTACATATATAAAAATCACATTTTTATATTGTTGCTGTGTATATAAAAATTACATTTTTATAATCACTCTATATGGATAAAAATTCTATTTTTATACCGCTACTATATAGATAAAAATTCTATTTTTACACCGCTACTATATAGATAAAAATTCTATTTTCACACCGCTACTATATAGATAAAAATTCTATTTTTATACCGCTACTATATAGATAAAAATTCTATTTTTTACAACAGTGTTCATATAATAAAGATTATATTTTTATCACGCTATTCTCTATATAAAAATAATATTTTTTATATATAAAGATCGTATTTTTATATCACTGCTACATATGTAAAAATCACTCCTTTACAATGCTACTTCCATGATAAAAAATTATATTTTTATCTTGCTAGCAATATAATAAAAATTATATTTTTATTACTCTACATGAATAAAAATTATATTCTTATTATTTCTATAATATAAAAATCATTTCTTTCTATGATGAAAAGCCTAATCTTTTCTATAAACAAATCATACCTTTGTTTTAAAATAAAAATTAAATCTTTTCGGTGTTAAAAAACTAATTTTTTCTTTAACTAAAAATCTAATCTAATCTATAATTAAAAATCTAATCTAATTTATAATTAAAAATCTAATCTAATCTAAAATAGACTGAAAATGATATACGAATAAACTGAAAATATATATAAAACAAAGTTTTATATTAAATAAAACACTTACAGTGTATGTCTTAGCGAGAGGAGGGGGAATTCCTGCGGATTTTGGAGAGAAAGGGGATTAGGGGCGCGGGGTCGGGGAAGAAGAAGGGAAGGAGGGAGGAATGACAGAGAAGGAGGCGGAAGGAGGGGGTGCTTAGCCTTAGTGGCGGCGCTGCGCCTGAGGTGGGCCATAGGGCGGCGATTTTTGATGATGTAGGGCTTGGGGGGCATCGCTGCTCGGGGGTGGTTTCATTGGGGGGGGGGGGGGCTGTGTCAATTAAGAAGAGGGGGAGGAGGAAGCGGAGGAGGAAGCGGAGGAGATGGAGGAAGAGGAGGAGAAGGAGAGGTAAGGGGGGTGGCCGCGCCTGCGGCGTGGTGGCGCGATGGTGGGAGGAGCGACGGTTGCTCCTCCTCCCTTTCTTCTTTTTATTTTTTTATTTTCGATATGAAAAGTAACGCGGGGGGGGGGGGGGGGGGGGAGAGGGGGCTGAGAGGTATAAGGAGAGAAAGGGAGACTTTTATTTATTTAATTACTTATTTAATTTCAAAAAGCAACTTTTAATTTTGACCTAGAAATCGAACCCACCGCCTATCGTCCATAGCTAATTACCCCATTCCGAACACAATGGGATACGTATCGCAGGCTGAATCGACTATTTCGACCAGTTTTCGTCAAAATCAAAATATAACTCTATATATTGAATTTGAACGCGCATTTCATTTTATCGGGGCCACATACGGACTTTAAAAATTCCAAAAAAATATTTTCTAGCTTCGTATTGACGATACGGTCCTAACAAAACTAATTTCGTCAAATTCCGAGACATTTGAAAAATGGTCATTTTCCAGTCGATTAAAATCAACTGAAACTGGTCAAACGCATTTTCCTTTGCCACGCTCACATATTGATTCGAAAAATTACGAATTTTGGAATCTAGCAATAACTTGACATCATGGATCCAACAAAAGTGGTTTCGTCAAAAACCGAGGTCAGTTGCAAAATTTCCACTTTTAAGGGCCAGAATTCCATAACGACTATTCTGAATTTTCAACTGGACATCTCTTTCGATTCCCGCTATGAAATTTCAATTTTTCGGATTCGTTGGAAAGATATTCTCAATTAGATTCAAATATTTTTGGTTTCGCTAAAATCCAGTTTATTTTGAATCCTGTGCATTCATTTGAAATTTGAAATCGAAATTTCAAACTACCGCGCCATTTCAGGCTCGTTACATAATTAAAATAAATATTTATATTCTAACGACGATTCAAATAAATATATACATTCTATTCTATTCAAAATAAATTTCTCGTCATTCTTATTTAAAATAATCCATTTTAAATATTCAAAATTCGCTAAAATTGCCAAAATAATAAATTTAAATTGGCTCAGAATTTTCGGGTTATTACACGTTTAAATTCCAAATTCAAACGCGCAATTAATACGTGCGTAAATTTTTTTATTAAGTATATTTACACAAGATTTCAAACGTCTTTTTTAACGTTATATTTATTTACATGCATGTTCTATATTCTAGTGTCAAATAAAAAGATTTATTTGCATACATTTACTACCCATCGTTAATGCCAAATAAGAATGTATTTTATGTCCATGACATTTTATTATGACAAAATAAAGGGAAATAATTTTAGGATTAATGGTATCCTAATCAAGTCAAACCATTTATTTCATTAGACTATTCTTACCATAACTTAGTCAATTAAACGTGTCATATAAGATTTGAAATGAATTTAAAGTAAGCGTAAAAGAGGAAGATAATGACGATGGGCAGCTACGTGTTTCTACCAATATAAAAGTAAACAAACGTTTGATTTATATTTCTCAAGTTATACCAGTTTCTGTTTTTTTTAATTTAAAAAAGGATTTTTTATTAAATTCTCACGTATTTTCTAACAAAATTTCATGAAATAAAATTTTGAAATTATCCTCAATTTCTGGGTTGTTACAATATTTTAAATTCATGCTTGAATTTAAAATAACAAAATATCTCCAAATAACTAATTCACTATATTTATAAACATTATTGTAAATTTACTTGTTTTATAAATTCCAACAAGTTCCATTTCGAAATTTATTTAAAACCAAAATCTTTTTTTCTGGAATATTCTATTTATTTTAACTTATCCATATATAACATAGAATCTATTTTCGTATTTAAATTTAACTTCTATTTAATACAATCCTAATATTTTTTCTAAACATATTTTGTTTAAATAAATTTGAACTAATCAAATTCAAATCATAAATCCTTATGGATTTATTTTAGTTCAATTTATATTCCGAACATCAAAATAAATTTCATCGTTTACTTCTTTAAAACGATTCCCCATTTCTATTTTTAAATTCACATTTGAATTTGAATATTCAAATTATCAAATGATAATTTTCTACTTTATTTATAAACATTGTTTATAAATTCATTTCAATTCTTTGATTATCCAATTATAATCATTCATTTTGTTTATAAACACCATTTATAAATTCATGTCAATTTCCTGTATTATTTAATTTATAAACATTGTTTATAAATTAAATACTTGTTTTATTTATTCAAAACAAGTTAATATCTCTATAGCCCGTTAAAAATTCAAATTCTATTTTTAGAAAATAGATTTTTCCCTTTTTAATTTTAAAACCCTTTTTACGATAATTTTATAAACCACCACTTTGGCCAAGTGATAATTTTTAAACACTTAGAACACTCAATTACCAGTCACAGGTTTTCTAACACATCATATATGATAATATATGTGAAAACAAAAAATAATAAATTTTGAGGAATCCATTTGGACCCCTCCAACCATTTTTCCTTGCATACACAGACGTTTGCCAACATAAAAAATACCCATCCTGCTTCGAGGCAGGATATCGCGGTATAGAAGGTCATCCACTATCATAGCGTGGGGCGTATATGGTCATCCACTAATGATACTGTGGGCATCCAACCACCAATATATATAGGTACAGTAACTACAACAACCAATCCTAAATAACTAATATATATTTTATAGCCATAATAATATTTCAGTGAATGCAAAAAACTAACGAAAATTAATTTTTAATGAATAAAATAATTCCAAATAAAAATATGAGTGAGATTTACCCACCGTTATTTTCCTTTGTCGAATATCCCGTTAAAATTCCATATCGCCTCGGCTATGAATCTACTCGAGTCAATTTACATTGCACCTACGATTATTTATTTAAACTGAACGATTTAGCTATTATTGACCTAAATTAACTATTAAATAAATAAATTTAAACCAATCTAATTTAATCAAAAGACATTAATTAAACTAATTATAATTAATTTACCTTAATCTTTTTAACGCCTTCTTCCCTCCTAAAAATCACGGTGGCTGCACCAAAAATCCCAATGACATCTCCCGCTACTTTTCGCTTAACAACTTTATAATCACATAAAACAAACTGAACTTCTCAATTTATTTCCGTCCAGACACTACTACAAGTGACAAGCCATTTTCCTGCACCATTCTATCAACAAACATAGATCCAACTCCCCAGTTTTTCTCTCACCATCATCAGCCTTTTGACCTACAAGCCATTCTCCACCCAAAATCTGTCACTGTGCACACAGCCTTCTCCCTAACGCAAGTCATTATTCCATTGCCCAAAAGACCAAACTTTATCAAGTCAACTATCGAACTACATTACACAATTTAAAAATCCATTTCAGCTTGCCGTCTAAAACCAATGTCACCCCGTTCAATACAGCTCTGAACAATCCACACGAAGTAGCAGTGACCATCCTCCTCGTATTTCTCAACTCAAGCTTAAATCCCTTTAGCAACTTAGCAGCAACCCCATGATCTTTTTACTCATGAAATACTCCCAAGCTTTGCCAATCCTCTCCCTTCCTAATCGTGAATTCAACACCACCACTGTCAAGGAAAATTCGATCTCCTCCCTAACCATCACGTTAAAGCCTATCGCTAACCACTACAGTAGATTGCATTACCCAGTATTGAAAACCGCACTTGGCACCCTAAACAACATTTTTGTTTATCTCTGAACTCGCATCTCTCTTTCATCGTTCCTCCTCCATCTTGAAATCGCAGTGCCTCCAATACCCTAACACAGATCCCATCGCACCTATGACTGAATCAAATTCGCGTCACCCCCATACCCTAATCCGTGAGCATGCCTTCAACCTCGAGTCAAGCTTCTTCAAATCAAGATTTTTGTTTTCTTTCTTTTCTAATTTGGGGGTTTCGATTTAAGTACTAAGGATGGGAAGAGCGACCATACTATTTGTTGAATCTTCAGTCGACTGTAATATACAAGTATAAGACACTGGCCATTTTCCATTTATTTATCTGATGCTTTTATTTTATTTTTTCTAATGAACCAAAGGAAATAAAGAAGCCTCGAGTTGGATTAAATAGGAAGAAAAACTTAGCGAAGAAGGAATAGGGGTGCATAGGTTTGCAGTGTCCTTTATTAAATACTTAGGAAGGATGGAAACCCCCTTTTTTAATTATTTTTGTTCTATTTTATTTTAATTAACTCGTATCCTTTAATTTATAATAACCCTTGATTCTGAACTCCTTACTGAACCCAAGAACTGACATTTTTAGGGTAATAACATTATTCTGAACACAGTGGATAGGTTCCGAAGCTCAATTCGATCATCTGGAGAAGATATAAATTTAAATCGATGTAAATTAAATTAAAAACAATTAAATTCCTTGATAATAAATTATTATTATCGTTTATATATATCCAAATAAAATTTCTATAAATTATTTGAATCAATTGGACTTAGATTTAAATTTCAAATGAATTAGTTCAGATTCCCGTATTACGATAATTATATATATTCGAATTAAATCGCATTTTGATTATTAAATCGATAACTCAATATAAAAATTGATTTATATTATTAACTAAATATTTAAAATAAATATTAAATATTTAAAAATAAATCGACTAAAATTTGGGTCGTTACATTCTTTCCCCATTAAAAGAATTTCATCCCCGAAATTGCTAAGGTAGGAAAAATGCTTTAGACCCATTAACTTTTCAAAAACCCGCTTATTTTGAAACTCAACATTTCATACTTCTGCAAATTTTATTTCACCAAAACATTTGGTTTTTCATTCGTATGGCACCCTATATATGTTTGCATTCATTTAGTTTGAATGATTTATAATTAATATATTCACATCCAATTCATACGCATTCAATCTCATTCGAAATTTTGATCAATTTATTCACTTTAATCCATTTAACTTAAATTAAAATTTCAGAATTCAAATCCCTGAGTTTTTATTTCAAATCCTTTAGAAATCATATAAATATATCCATATATTTATAATCCATCACAAATTCAAAACATTTGAATTTTCCAAAACAACTTGTTTTCTTTCAAACAAATTTCCATCAAAAACTTTTCTAAGGTAGTAATTCATCACTTAGAAACTCGAAAATGAACACTGATGATGCTATAGTCATCATCAGAATTATTTTCCAGCCACTGAAGTGAATTCAGTTTTTTATTACTTTCAAAAATCCATTCAAAATGATTTTTATTCGTAAATCCTTCCAAAACAAAGCTATATTCTTCTATTATACTTTAGGAAATATTTTTCTAAACACCCCGGATTTAAATTTCAAGTTCTGAGTTGAATTTAATTTTAATTCATCACAATTGTATCTCTTATTCATATACAAGTTATATTTGGTTATCTATAACCATTCCAATTTTATAATCCTTATTTGATTATAACGATAACAATCAAACACATCCAATAATTTCAGAAAATTATTATTTCTATATCAAAATAGAATTTTGGGTAAAATTATTTTATTTACCCACTAAAAAAACAATATTGTGTTAATTTCTCTGTTCAAGTGTTTAAAAATTCCTATCGACTTCGTGGCGTCCCACGATTTGAACAGAATTCATAAACCACTCAACAAACAAGCCAGCATGATATAAAACAATTTTTATATCAATTAACAAATACATGCTCTCGTGTATATACTCTTAACTCTAGGGTACTGCTGACCCTATATTTAATGAGTACACCTCCACAAAGCCTAGGTGTTCGCTCAACCTAAGCTCTAATACCAACTGTAATGAACCGAATTTTCGTACTATCTGAGTTGACTAAATACACCATACGTCCAACTCAAATATAACAGAAATACGAATCATTTTTAATAAAGAAGAAAAAGGTAGAAGAAGAACAAAAATAACAATACAGAATCTCATATCCCAGCGGAAAAAAATATAATACATATCAACTTTTGCAGTACAATTTTTTCCTATATATTAATAACATCATCAGAGTACAACACTTACAACACAGTGGAAAATAATAACTAAATAAAGCTGAAGACTCCTGCTCCAAGCTCCTTTAGATAAATCTGTAAAATCCTGAACTACTTGACTCCCCGTACAAATTTGGGCACCCAAGAGTTTAGGTAAAACAAAACAAAGTAACTTCTGGTTTGTCATGGGACTGGTATGAGTAAATAATTTAGAAACAGTTTGAGAAAATAAACGATATCTCATAAGACCACGCCGTATAACACGAAACGACTTTTCCCCTTATCAGAATCCAAAACACTTGATTTAACTTTCAAATCCTTTTGAAAGAGAACGATAATCTTTATATCAAAACTCTTTTGATATTATAATAATGTCTAAATCAAATAAATAACAATTTAGTGGAATGTTTTCATCTCACGTTCCACATATATATGACATACAATCAAAACCGCAAGCACTTATTGGGTAATGAATTTCCAACTATGACAAGGTATGGAACCACCTTCCGATAGTGTATCTCTAGAGGAGAATACATGGGGTTCAACAAGAACATCTTGTAACCCGGCCTCACATGACCAACCACTCATTTCGCTTGAGTGTATCGAATGTACACCAACGGTTGAGATCAGCAACCGTTTCCTGAATGGGACAACATCAAATAGAATAAAGAATGAAATCAATTTCTCTAGATAGATGATAATACACCCTAATTGGGAGCTATCCACTTAGCCATGCTGCCTGCCTGATTTTTGCCATTTCCCGATTGTTGAGGCCTGGGGCTACGATTACTTATCATTCCTGGATAACACAATCACTTTGAATGCCACATCGTCAGATTTGCCAAACATTAATTGATTTGCACAAATATATTCTGGATATTATGCTAAGAGAATAAATTTTCAGCCACCATATATATTTATACAGACCAACATATGCGATTATTGGAAATACTCTGTCAGACATTCGTCCATACAACTTCGTTCTGGGACCGAACGAAACCAAAGGCACAATTTCCATTAATCCATCTTACATAATTTCTACCTAGGATTAACAGAAAAAGCCCTTGCACTTTACTTTGTCTTAGGTTGTCTTCGTATAATCTGATTTGCAACGCTACTGTCAATACAGAGTGGTTCTCAGATGATAATCCAGCCGGTCTCTCCATATTGACAACGATATTGGCAAATACTTCGATAGTCGGTTATTTAACTATCGAAAAACAAACAAACATTCATTCATTACATCAAACAATCACTGGGTCCCTTAATTAATATTTCATTAATTAAATCACTTCTCCATTTCCTTATCAATATTTGTCAACACAGTATTTCCAACAATTATCTTGGCCTCTTACGTCATTTGGATAACATTTCCATATATCGCCTTCTTTTATTTTCTATACTTAGAAAATATCTTCTATTTATAACTAGAAAATATTCCAATTACTTCTCCCTTTCACGACCATTCATTTCTGTACTTAGGAACCATTTATTATTATATTTGCAAAATTCAACTTATTTGGGTTAAAACGAATGTTGTGTAGAACATCGTTACAACAACCCACAATACTGCATTCAACTAAACTCTTCAAACATTTATCTTCGAGACTGAATCTTACCATTTATCAGTTGATAATGAAATCAATCAAGTTGGCGTATAATTACCTCTCAGACCTTGACAGAAAACATTCTTATCTTCACAATAGACAAGACCATTATTCTCGAATAACCAACATCATATAAAGCCAATTATTCATTTTTTAAACATATGTACATTTCTCTTTCTATTACCGGATTATCGATATCCTTTTTGTTTATAATATTCTATTTTAAGTTCGTTTCCTTATCGAATTCTATATATATTGATATATTAACTTCCAATTATCAAATTATCTCAAAAATATTCTAACTCCTTAAATTTCCTGAAAATTTCGCCATAACCTCCTTTGTATGGGTGACTCGGTACAACTACAAAACGCCTCTCTAGGCCCTTTCCATTCATAAAGAAAATTAAAAAGCCAAACGGCTTGCCGATTCGGCACATAAAATCTCATATGGAATTTAAACATGTACCTTTTTGTTGGGCACTAGAATTAAAATATTCATACCCTTCATTCCATACCTGTCTAACCCATATACGTCCATTCCTAATTTATTCCAACTCAAT
Source organism: Allium sativum (assembly GCA_030737875.1). Classification (NCBI taxonomy): domain Eukaryota; kingdom Viridiplantae; phylum Streptophyta; class Magnoliopsida; order Asparagales; family Amaryllidaceae; genus Allium; species Allium sativum. The sequence goes on along the minus strand of CM060920.1, from coordinate 558,545,968 downwards.
CTGGTCATTTTAACTCAATTCGCTAATTTATTCTTTAATTAGCTCTTTCGCCTATTTCACTTTTTATTTGAACATATCATGTTCAAATATACATTAATTTGTTTATAAAACAATTGAATGTCATTTCTAATTCAAGTTTCATATTCGATTTCGAATATGTATTTACAAACCCCTTTTTCTGATCCAAAGTCCAATTTCGATTAAAATTCCATTAACTAATTTTTCTTTAAATTAGCTAACTCTAATCAATTATTAAAAATCTGATTTTTGTTTAAAAAATCAGTTCACTTACTCCACTTGAGTTCATATTTATTTTATATTTCAAGTCTGAATTTTTCTAATGAAATTGGGGTTTTATTTGTTCAAAATCCTTTTATTTATTTAAATAAACCGTTATGGTTTTATAATGGTTATGGCGCTGTTTTTCTATGACATAACTCAAAATCTATAAGACGAAATCCATATTTTTCTCTTCCATTAGAAAACTATTATTCAATCGGTCCTAACGATTCTTGTTTCAAAGATTTCCGACTTAAATTAAGTTTCGTATACTCAATTGAAGTTTGAAACGTCAAATTACGAACTACCGCGCTGCGACAAGTTTGTTTTAATTATATTTAACATATAAACATTTTAAACTTCATTTATATACAAATTCTAACTTCATTCTTATATATTTTAATATATATTAAGCCAATTTCCCAATTCAGCTTAATAAATTTGACTATACCAAATCGTCAATTATTTCGTATCTCAGTTATAAATTTATTTATAATTCAATCTTTTATGTTAAATTCTAATTCCTTCTAATTCCTTTATAAATAAATTATTTATAAAGTTCGATATAATCAAATTATAAATCCTTCTGATTTATCCCATCTCAATTTATATTAAGAATTCCAGAAATAAACCCGCCTTTCCTTTTTCGAAACGGTTTCTAATTCACTATTAAATTCATATTTTAATTTAAATTCCTAAATTATCAATTGATAATTTATTTCAGTAAATTTATGACACCGTTTATAAATTCAACTTCCTTGTTTCATATATTAAAACATGTTCCATTAAAATATACCTGAAACCCAATTCATTTTATATTCTGAATCTTGGAATAAAACTTTCGTTCCTTTTTCGAAATGATTTCAAATTATATTTTAAATTTATACTTGAATTTAAATTACAGAATATCTTTTAAATTAATACTTGAATTTAAAATTACCGAATATCTCCAGATAATTAAGTTACTATAATTACAAACATCATTTATAAATTTACTTGTTTTGTAAATTCCAACAAGTTCCATTTCAAAATTTATTTAAAACCAAAATCTTTATTTTAGAATGTTCTATTTATTTTAACTTATCCATATATAACATAGACTCTATTTTCATATTTAAATTTAACCTCTATTTAATACAATCCTAATACTTTTTCTAAACATATTTTATTTAAATAAGTTCGAACTAATTGAATTCAAATCATAAATCCTTACGGATTTATTTTTGTTCAATTTATATTCTGAACATCAGAATAAATTTAATCGTTTACTTCTTTAAAACGATTCCTCATTTCTATTTTTAAATTCACATTTGAATTTGAATTTTCAAATTATCAAATGACAATTTTTCTGCTTTATTTATGAACATTCTTCATTTCAATTCTCTGATTATCCAATGATAATCATTCCATTTTATATAAAAACAACGTTTATAAATTCATTTCAATTTCCTGTATTATTTAATTTATAAACATCGTTTATACATTAAATACTTGTTTTATTTATTCAAAACAAGTTAATATCTCTATAGCCCATTAAAAATTCAAATTCCACTTTTGGAAAATAGATTTTCCCCTTTTTAAATCTTAAAACCCTTTTTACAATATTTTTGTAAATCACCATTTAGGCCCAGTGATATTTTTAAACACCTAGAACACTCAATTATCAATCACAGGTTTTCTAACACATCATACATGACAATATATGTGAAAACAAACAATAATAAATTTTGAGGAATCCAGTTGGATCCCTCCAACTTGTTTTCCCTGCATCCACAGAAGTAGCCAACATAAATAATACCTATCCCGCTCGAGGTAGGATATCGCGGTATAGAAGGTCATCTATTATAAAAGCATGGGGAGTATAGGGTCATCTGCTAATGATACTGCAGGCATCCGCTAATGATACTGCGGGCATCCAACCACCAATATATATATATATATATATATATGTATAATAACCACAACAACCAATCCTAAATAACTAATATATATTTTATAGCCGTAATAATATTTCAGTGCATGCAAACAACTAACAAAAAATTATTTTTAATGAATAAAATAATTCCAAATAAAAATATGAGTGAGATTTACTCACCGTTATTTTCCTTTGTCGAATATCCCGTTAAAATTCCATATCGCCTCGGCTATGAATCTACTCGAGTCAATTTACAATGCACCTACGATTATTTATTTAAATTGAACGATTAAGCAATTATTGACCTAAATTAACTATTAAATAAATAAATTTAAACCAATCTAATTTAATCAAAAGACATTAATTAAACTAATTATAATTAATATACCTTAATCCTTTCAATGCCTTCTTCCCTCCTAAAAATCACGGTGGCTGCACCAAAAATCCCAATGAAATCTCCCGCTTATTTGCACTTAACAGCTTCACAGTCATATAAAACAAACTAAACTTTTCAATTCATTTCCGTCCGGACACTACTATAAGTGACAAGCCATTTGCCTGCACCATTTTATCAATAAACATAGATCCAACTCCCTATTTTTTCTCTCACCATCATTAGCCTTTTGACCCGCAAGCCATTCTCCACCCAAAATCCCTCACTGTGCACAAAACCTTCTCCCCAACGCAAGTCCTTATTTCATTGCCCAAAAGACCAAACTTTCTCATGTCAAATGTCGAACCACATTACACAGTTTAAACAACCATTTCAGCTTGCCATCCAAAACCAGTGTCACCACCTTCAGTATAGCTCGGAACAAACCACAAGAAGTAGCAGTGACCGTCATCCTCGTACTTCTCAACTCAGTCTTAAATCCCTTCAGAAACTTAGCAGCAACCCCACAATATTTTTACTCTTGAAATACCCCCAAAGCTTGGCCAATCCTCTCCATTCCTAATTGTGAATTCAACTCCCACACTATCATGGAAAATTCGATCTCTTTCCTCACCATCACGTTAAAGCCTATAGCGAACCATTATAGTAGATTGCATTACCCAGTATTGAAAACCGCACTTGGCACCCTAAACAACATCTTCGTTTATCTCTAAACTAGCATCTCTCTTTCATCGTTCCCCCTCAATCTTGAAATCGCAGTGCCCCCAATACCCTAACACAGATCCCATCGCACTTATGACCGAATCAAATTCGAGTCACCCCCATACCCTAATCCGCTAGCATGCCTTTAACCTCAAGTCGAGCTTCTTCAAATTGCAAATTTTGTTTTCTTTCTTTTCCTAATTTGAGGTTTCGATTTAAGTACTGCGGATGATAAGAGCGACCATACTATTTGTTGAAGCTTCAATCGACTGTAATATACAAGTATAAGACACCAGCCATTTTTCTATTTATTTATCTAAAGCTTTTATTTTATTTTTTCTAATGAACCAAAGGAAATAAAGTACCCTCGGGTTGGATTAAACAGGAAGAAAAACTTAGCGATGAAGGAATAAGGTTGCGTAGGTTTACAATGTCCTTTGTTAATTACTTAGAAAGGAAGGAAAATCGCTTTTTTAATTATTTTTGTTATATTTTATTTTTATTTTAATAAACTGGTATCCTTTAATTTTTTAATAACTCTTGATTCTGAACTCCTTACTGGACCCAAAAACTGATATTTTTACGGTTATACCACTATTCTGAACACACTAGGACAGGTTTCGAAGCTCAATTCGATCATCTGGAGAAGATATAAATTTAAATCGATGTAAATTAAATTAAAAAATCAAATTCCTAGATAATAAATTATTATTATCATTTATATATATATATATATGCAAATAAAATTTCTATAAATTATTTGAATCAATTGGACTTAGATTTAAATTTCGAATGAATTAGTTCAGATTCCCGTATTACGATAATTATATATATTCGAATTAAATCATATTTCAATAATTAAATCTATTACTCAATATAAAAATTTATTTATATTATTAACTAAATATTTAAAATAAATATTAAATATTTAAAAATAAATCGACCAAAATCAGGGTCGTTACATTATAAATGGAGGAATAATAACAAATTTTAATTTCTAAAATGGTCGGAATTAGTTAAATTGGCAAAATTATATGAATTGTATAATTTAAAATGATGTAATTCAGATAGAATTGGATTATAATAACGAATTTATTTATTAAATGACATTTGGATGTATATCTTATAATATAATTATAATTGAGCTCGTAACATCGCGGTAGTTTGAAATATTGATTTTTAAACTTCAATTGGATATACAAGATTCGTTATAAGTCGAAATTCGTTGAAACAAGAAAAGTTGGAATCTATTTGAACTATATTTTTTCTAATGGAAGTGAAAAATTGAGGATTCGTTTTATAGACTATAAGTTATGTCCAAATCAAATTTTCAGAAACTCGCTATGGAATCGTTTGTAAAATATAATTATTTATTTAATAAATAAAAGGGTTTTTAATGTAAAGGGAACACCGTTTTAACTCGAAATTGAAACGTCAAGTAAAAATCTGTATTTGGTTATTTCTGAAGCTGCATATTTTCTATCTAGATATATATATACGGTAATAATAATAATTTATTATTATTATTATTTAATTGGATTATTTTAATCAACTTATGTTATATCTATTGAATATGGAATTTAAGAATAATGAATTTTCAAACAACCTTCGTTTTCGACGAAACGAATTTTATTGGAATGCGTATGGCTAGTTATTGCTAGATTTTCAGTTTGGGGTCAATTGGATTTATTTTGATCGTGCACTATTTAAATGCGTATTATTGAACTGTTTGCAATTAAAAAGGAATTTTCACAAGCGAACTCGGAATTCGATGAAACAAGTTCCATTATGTCCGTAATGTTTAATTATTGCAGGATTACAAGTTTCACTACGGTTGGAGATCGTGTCAGGTAGTTTGAATATGTTACTTCATACCTAAGTTTTGTTTAAACTAAATAAAATAAAAAGTAATACTTCTACCTTAAGAAAAACGTGCGTAGCAGGCCTTAAATCGTAGCTACAATTTTTGAATGCTGGAGCTACTGTCTGTACTCATGTAGGCTTGCATGCTGAAGCTTCATAGCTAAGTTACAAAATTTCTACCCTAAGTAACCTAAATTTCCGCCTACCTAATAAACTCGCATATGGCAATCAACATCAACGCAGATCTAAACTCACCCTATACGCACATGCTAAGTTGGAAAAATCACTACCTACCTTGTACCCGTTTGAAAACAACATTCTTCTGTAAATATACACATGAAGCTTCCCTCCTCATTTTCAATCTTTTCTTCTCTCCTGAAAATAGCAAACGATGTGGCTCATCCACTTACTTCTTATGAAGAGATAAAAAAAGAATGTAATTCAACACCAACTTATAAATCACAAGATGGGTATGCTCAAAATCGTATGGTGCTATCCCTCTATTGTGTGGGAATTCTATTAGCTTTCGAAGCAATCTTGTTCACACGTATGACCAAAGTTGACTAGGGTTACTGTTTGAGGAAGGTCAGGGCATCCATGGGTAAAACAAAGGCTAGAATGGAGTTTGTGAGGCCGTATAGCACTTGTGTGCAAGTTTATGGAGTAGACGGTGCTGATCGAGTTCGGTAACCTATAGGAGTACCATCGAAGTTGAAATGTGGTAGAGGAGATCCAAATTAACGTGAGGGGTTGGAGATTGTGGAGCTAGCGATGGGGAGGAGATTTAAGGTCTTTGGGTTTGAAACCATGAAGTAAGGAAGGGGAAACTGAGCTTCGAGCGTGCGACCATAGTGTATTGTGAGTGAGTCAGTGACGGGTTTATACGTAGGTTGGAGAAGAAACTACAAAGTGATGCGGGTCTGTTCTCTTTTGGAATGTGGACGGGCAGCTTAAATCTTTATGTGAAGCCCAAAAAATGAAAGAAAAAAAAAGAGAAGAAAAAAGTATAAACGTTGGGGAAGAAATACTGAGGAGCAGATGAGTCCCTATTCGCGGAAGAAGGAGCAACATAAGTGCAGGCGCGGGCTTCAAGGTGTATTGGGCCGACAAATTCTATGGTGAGCACAGTTTTAATATAAAGGAAAAAAGTGTGTATATATAAGTTTAAAATTTGTGATTAATGGGAGATGTGTCTTCATTGATATTGGAAGGGGTGGGCTGGAACGAGATTTCAACTAGGATGGTAGCGGGCTTGTGAAGAATGGGTTATGACCGAGATTTACAACTAAAATCATGGGGTAAGGTGGTAAATTAATTCATTAAATTAAGCTAATAACATTCAATTTTTTTTAAAACACGTACTAATTTGAAACATGTATATTTATCTCATAAGTTAACAGAATCAGATGAAACAAGTCACATTGGAATTGTGTTCTCACAGGCTACGTATTGGAACTAGTCTGAAATGGTTTGGAGATCCATTTCATTTTTAGACGTATTAAAATACCTGAACAGACCTATGAATGTTAATCATCTTTAATGATTAACGACCAAGGTGAGTAAACTCACTAACTCTGTCCAATTTATAATTTTATTAACATTATTTAATATTTATAATTGATGATTGAATGTTGTGTGATGGTTGTTTGGATGAGTTGCTTATAAATAGGTTGACATTATAGATACCATTATATATAACATTGGTTAAATATTGATTCTATTTATTATATTATCTCATATTGATATGAAATTGATGTTATTTATGTTGATTATCATCTGTGGATGCAGATAAACAGGTTGGAGGGATACAACTGGATTCCTCAGCAATTATATTATTGTTTTTCATATATTCCATTATATGATGTGACAAATAATATGCGGTTGATTTTTGTGTGTTGGGATGTTTGAATAACATTGACCCAGAAATAATTGATATTTAAAATATTATAAAATATATTAGAAAATAATTCGAGTTTTAAAAAGGGAAAAAACTATTTTTTATAGAACGGAATTTTGAATGGATTAGAATATAATAACTTGTGTTAATTATATTAAAACAAGAAGTTTGGTTTATAAACGATATTTAGAAATGGGATGCAACAATAAAATAATTTGGGAATGTAAATTCACGAATGAATATTAGAAAGGGAAATGGAAATTGTTTTCAAAAGAAAACTATGAAAGTTATTTCGATGTTCGAAATGTGAATAGAAGTAATTAAAACCGTAAGGATTTTAATTATAATTTGACGATATTGAATATTGTTAAAATAATTTGATTTTAGAAATTATATATTATATATTTAGAATTTAACAAGATAATTAAGATTTGGTTTGAAACCAATAATTTATAATCGAATATGAAGTCGAGATTCAGTTATAAACTTGAGATATAATTAACAAGAAGTTTACTTGTAAATGGAGTTTTTAAAGTGGAATATGAATTTAAATAACTCAATAATTGGAATTTTAACTTGAAAAGGTATTTATAAATAAAATCAAGATTTATTTGATAATACGAGTCCAGTTTTCGGTAAAGAAGTAATATTCATGATTCAAAGTGAAAAACAACTTAAAAGCAAACATTTTGCAAATTAAAATGGTTATAAAAGGAAATTGGTAAATATTTGGAAGTGATGAATTCAAAAGTGAATTTATAAATTTAGTTGACCTAAAACGGTGAATTTATTGCGACATTCGCAATGTTAATCGAATAAAGATTATTTAGAAGATAATTTTACATTGAAATTCGATTATATCAAATTCGAGAAAGTACTATTTACCTTTCGTTTTTATCAAGTTTTATTTATTTATTTATTTATTTATTTACTTAATTAATTATTTCTTTATTTAAATAAATGAATAAAAGTCGTATTTTAAAGTTAATATTTTGGAAGCAGGGGTTATAATGTTATCGTTATAATCAATAATTTCCATTAAAGAAGTAAATTCGTAAACTGAATTCAAGAATATAATCACGTAAGCAATGATTTGATAAGAAGTTAAGAAATGGTGTTAAGAAAATGACTAGAGATTTAGCCAAGTTGAATGGCTGCCTGAGTGGTGATCTGATGTTGGTTTCAACCTTCGGGGTTGATATATATGGAGTTGTTCTCCTACTAATTTACTTTAGGGACTGAAGGATGTGAAGGTTAACGATGTGTTAACAAGAAATGGAAATGTTTTTCCGATGTAAATAACATATATTTTCTAAATATAGAAAATAAGAAATTATGGATGTATGGAAATGTTTTCCCGTGAAGTATGGAAGGCTAAACGGGTATAAGAAATACGGAAAACGGGGGATTGGGAAATGAATAAATAAATGATAAATTAATTTAAATGGGCTCAGTGTTGATAGATGTTTGATCGATATAATTTCCATTTGGAAATAGTATCATTGTTTGTATGGATGTTTTCCTTTGATAGTTAAATAACTGACTATCAAAGTTTTGACCATTTTTCTATTGTCAATATGGAGAGACCAGGATCAGGTTTATTATCTGAAAACCACTTCGTATGGGCTTAAGCACGGCGAATCAAATATATTGATGACAATCAAAGGCGGAGTTTATGCAAGGGTTGTTCTGGCGATCCTAGGTAGAAATTGCCAAAGATGGATTTATAGAAAAGTGCCTTTGGTTTATCTAGCCCGAGGACAATTTGTATGGATGAATGTCTGACAAAGTATATCTAATAGATCGCGTAAGTTGACCTCTTCAAACGTATTCATGTTTGGTGGCAAAGGAATTCGTTTCTCTTAGCCTTATACCCGCGTTATTTTTGAGGAAATCGAATTTATGGTTTGGAATGTATGATAATGTGGCATTCAAAATAAATGAAGGTGTGACCTGTTAAAAGAAATGTTATAACCTCGAGCCTCATCAACCGGGAAATGACAAAAATCGGGTAGGCAACATGGCTAAGTGGGTCGCTCCCAATTAGGGTATATTGTCACCATCTAGAGAATATTCATTTTTGTTCTTATTTCGCTTCTGCATCTCCTAGGAGTGGTTGTGTTGGCATGCCAACTGTAAGGTGACAATATATTTGGGACATTCGAGCGAAATGAATGGTCGCTCATGTGTGGCCGAGTTGCAAGATGTTCTTGTTGAACTCCAGTGTATCCCCTCTGGAGTACACAGATCGGATGGTGGTTGCATACCTTGTCATAGTTGGAAATCCATTCCCCAATAAAATCATGCGATTTTGATTGTATAATATATATGTAGAGCATGAGATGCAAGCGTTCTATTAGACTGCTATTTACTTGTATTAGACACTATTATAATATCAGAAAAGTATTGATTTTAAAAATGTTTTGGATTATCGTAAGGTAAAAACCATCTGTATTATGTGAGGATCTGTCTTACAATTATCCTTTCTTTTGAAAAGGATTTTTCAAAAGTCAAACCAAATGGTTGTAGTTTGCTCACACCAGTCCAATGACTGACCCAAAGTATATTTTGTTTTGTTTTACTCTAAACTCTTGGGTGCTTAAATTTGTATGGGCAGTCATATAGTCGGGAATTTACATATATGCTTGAAGGAGCTTGGAGCAGGAGGATTCAACATTGTATATATAGAGTTTATTTCCGCTGTGATATGTTGTGTTGTACTATGATAATGGTATGTCTATACAGTTAAAAGTTTGTATTTCAAAAGTTATGTTATGTATAATATACTTTATTCGTTCCACCATGAGATTCGTGTTTACTCCGACTCTAATCTGTTGTGTGTTTCTTCTTCTTCAATTCTAAATTTCTTTTTTTCTGTTTCTTACCCTCTAACTTCTTTCTATTAATGATCTGGTATTTATGTCGATTTTCGGGATCGAAAATCTTGGGTCATCACACAAAAAGAATCAATACAAACATTCAAGGATCAGAAAGTTAAAGAGGCTCAAACCTGGGGTTTCATTGTGATTTCAGCTATGTTTTTTTTTCATTCAACAGACATAAACTTATACTGATTACTTTAAAACATAGTAAACTAGAAAGTGTGGGTCAATCAAGTCACCTTCATTGGTTTTAAGGAGGATTTCACTTACTTAAACCTGCAAAAAGATGGCTTTAGGCTCTCTTAGCTGAAAGAAGAAAGAAGCAACCACATGCAAATCCTCTAAGAAGAATACAGTAACCTTCCTCCTTTCTGATTCCAGAAATAACAACTTGGATCTAAGAATTTTCTTGAGAGAATAGTTGATTCAGTCTTCTCTTATGATTTCATAGGATTTTTGTTGTTCTGGTGGATTAAAATATTAAGGAGGCCACGGATTGTTTTGTTTAAACCTTCTTAGCCAGTAGAAGATGGAGTGGTTTTAAACCAAAGTGTCGTACTTTGGTTTTCTCCAGAAATAATTAGAAGGTGAAAAGTATGTTAAACACCCTATAAAGCCCAAATAAAGCTAATCAATCCAAGTACATCATGTTAAGGATCAAAACATAAAAGTTTCAATTCAATTATGCTAATTATGCCTTTTTGTTACAAAATTACGACGGCTACAACCGTTATTAGTTTATTAACACATACGTACATGAAACACTAATTAATTTGTGTTAAATTTCCTAACTCAATACCAATAAAATTCACAAACACACATCCTACTTTAAGTGTTAATTTAACAAAAACATACTAATAATAAGTTTAATAATCAATTTATCTTTTGAAATTCACTTGTATTTATGCGACAAGATTGTTGCACATTCATTGTTTTAACAACTTAAATTTATCAATGATAATAAAATATTCTCAATCTACAAATATTGATTTACAATCAATATTTATAATCCAATTAATTTATTGATTATTAAAAACCATTTTTTTGTTTACAATAATTTATTATAGCTCAAAATTACAATAATTGTTTTGCAAATCAAATATCTACAATTATTGTTATCATACCACAATAAAATGGTTTTGACTCAATAATCATCTCATGAAACATTTTTACTTCTTTTATTTCAACATTACAACACACACATGATATTCAAAAACACAAGTTGCCCCAATTTATTTATATAACTATGTAATTGTACATTTTATTAACTCACAATTTAAATTTATTATCAATGATAATGGAACACACCAATTCTATAAATACTGATTCACATCAATATTTATATCCCTACACAATCAACAAACCATCTTGTTCATTGATTAATATTTTAAAAGCCATATGTACACTTTAATTCATTAATGTAATTTGAACATAATTTCTCTTTTCATATTATTATCAAAATATATCTTTGTATTTAAAATCCAATTAGTAATTTAATAATTAGATCAACAATTTACCCTTTGATATTGAAAATATATTTTCCCTTAATATTGACTCCCAAAATATATTTTCAACATCCCCTTTAATTATTAAATTATGATCTTAAGTTTATAGATTGGAATAAATTATTATTACATCAAAGTTACATAATTTATTCCAAATACTCAATTCAGAAATGATCAAAACCGGGATTTTCTTATTAAAATATTATAAGAGTTAGTCTCACAACTCATATCACCAACATATTATTTTAAGAATCACAAAACACAATAAATCCGCATTTCATGGTTATTTGAAATCTGGGTTGTTACAAAAAGCCCAAAATATAATATCAACTCTCTACCTTTCACAACCTACCTAACCAGATTAGACTTATTTCCAAAGTCTAACCACAAATTTGGTTCGAGTAAAACCTGCAAATGGTCATCCCATCAACACTTTGGTACTTTAAGTGGCCTCTTTGAAGTTCTTCAAGAGTTCCTACTAATTACCAAAAAGATAATTATGCTACTCCTATAAATATTACCGTTATTCCTATTATCTAAGAGATCAATGCTACAGAACCTTCCTCCCAACCCCAAAGCTTTGGCTGTCTTCATTTTGTTCTCCAGTCGTCAAGTGAAGTTTGACCCAAAAAGAATTTTTTGAATCTAATTTATAGATTTAACTAATTAACATGTATTCTATACTAATGACTAGAATATTTTCCTATGCTCTATTTTGATGGAATTTAAATCCAAGTAAGGCCTTTTGTTTTAATTTTCATAAATTTTCCCAAAATAACATTGACATATTTAAATTATAAGGAATGGGTATTGTTTTATTTGGGATGGATAGTGCAATTTGCATGAAAACATGAAAATTTACACATTACATCCTTTTCATTTTAAGCATATTCCTCATAATTTTATATTTAGTCTTTTTGTGAATAACGACAAAAGTGCTAATTTATAATAAATACCCTTAAGCAAACCAAAACACGGTCATATTCAAACTAAAAAAGGCTAATACAAATCCAATAATGAAGCCTTTTCCTTAATCTCATACTTTATGTTGTTATTCTTGAGGGTGACATTCTATAAGGCTAATTTTTCAAAGTTCGTAGGACCACTTGTAACGACCTGCATTTTACTATTGGAGGATCGTAAAATATTTTTATTCAATTCCCTGAGGGTTGGATAATTCTCATATTTTGATATGTTGGTTATGGTGATGTAAGGCATGTCCATAATTTTTACCAATTTTATTTATGACCATTTTCCCCCTATAAGTTTTGTATAGGGCATAACTTTTGACTGGGATCGAATAAGGTGCTGAGATTGATTTCATTGTAACGGAAATGGTGTTGCCAATTCGGTAGTGTGGTCACATTAAAGATTTGGTTTAGCGGTTTGGGAGGAATCGCTGTTTTAGTGCTACACAGTTTCTGGAGAGACTAATTAGTCATTAGTGGTTTGATTAGTGAGGCTCAGTAGTAGGCTGATGGTTTGGCTATAAATGGGGTTAGAGGAAAGGGAAGGGGTTACTTTCTTCATTTCTCATTTGGTTGGGGTTTGAGATTCTCCCTACTCCAATCAAATAAATCTTTCCTCCATTAAAATCTTAGATCTACATTAGAAGATTGAAGATCTACATCAAGAGAGAGAAGATCACATCAAATGGAGAGATTTGAAGACCGTTCTTCGCTGTCCGGATTAGAGATTAGTTTGTTTCAAGCCCTTTTGAAGATTTGGTGAGTGATAAACATCTCTCACATGGATTTAATTGAGTATATGGGTTGTTTTATTTTATTTTCCATCATTTCAAGTTGTTTTCACCTATATTTGTATCATGGTATATATATTTTCATTTGAATCACCATAAGGTCTAATCTAGTAACCTAAATCGGTAAATTTCTTTGTTAATTCATGTGTTATTACAATTTAGATCCATTTTTTAGTTTGTATATAGCTTATCATGAATTTGGTGAATTTCTTATGCTTGAATGTTAAATAATCGTTGAGTTAATGCTTGTTGATATTTTGGTTTGATGATTGCATGATTTTGTTGTTGAATGGTTGGTTGAGTTGCATGAATTTAAATTAAATTGGTTTTGGACCGAGTTGGAGATGGATCGAGTGATAATTGGTCATTTTCAAGGACGGATCGACATGTTTTTATGATGGATCAGGAGGTTTTTTTTCATGGATCGGGTGAGTTCTGGCAGAGATCAGGCAAGTCTTGGCATAGATCTGGCATTTTCTAGGTACGACAGCGTTTACAAACGCTGTAGAAATTGATGGACCAAGAAAGGATCTAGCATGGATCGGATGAGATTTGGCATGAATCATGCGTGTTTTAGCATGGATCGGGAATTTTCTGGGTTTAACAACATTTGGCAAATGTTATAGAAAGTTCTGGATCGGCCAAGCTTTTGCCAATGGACCGGGCATGAGTACACGCCGTGGATCGGGCTTAAAAACGTGAATCAAGCAAGTATTTTCTTGGCTGGATCGAGCAAACTTTTAGCGTTTCCAGAGATGCTATGGAAAATGGGTGGATTAGGCAAGATCTGGAGATGGATCTTACACCTGCGCAAGCCATGGATCAGGTTTAAAAATTTAGATCTGACAAGTATTTTCTTGGCTGGATCGGGCGGACTTTTTATAGCATTTCTAGAAACGCTTTGGAAAAGGGGTGGATCAGGCAAGTTCTAGGACATGGATCGGGCAAGAAAAATCGATGGATCGGATGGCTATGAAAGCGTTTCCAAACACTGTAAAAAGCAGTTTTAAACGCTATGGTATAAAGATTGAGCCGATGGGTCTGGAATGGACCAGAAGATATGATAGCATTTCAGGAACGCTGTAAATGACTAAATGAAACGTTGTGGTATGTTTTTCATAGAAGAAAGGCTGAAATGCTATGAAATGGAATATCAACCAAATGAAGTATGTTTTTGGGTCGGTGATGGTCATGACTACGAGGTGCATTCAAGGAGGAATGTTCGAAGTGACGTAAAGAGTTCATTGATTGTCGAAATGCAAGACGTAGGACATGATGTTGAGCCGGTCATACGACTAATGATGGTTTCAAAGCAGGAGTTGTAGTGATAGCCAGAGTCATGGATGTTTGTGGCTTTGCTTGTATCGTCTTGTGTAGATTGTCCGACATCGAAGGAGACATCTCTTGGGTGCTTGTATGATGTTGGTTTAGGCCTTCGGGGCTTGTACTTGGGGGATATTTATCTCGATTAGGATGGTCTACACTGGATAATTAGTTGTTATGTCTGCTATGTTTTCTCTTATGTTGATTGTAAAGGATATCACTGTAAGATGTGGGGAAGACGGATTTGGATTTTCTCTGTTGATGTTGGTAGATTTGTTGATTATTCTACCATTCTAACATACTTTATTGATGATGTTAGATAGTTGTTTTATCTCTCATTAGGACTGTTGTCTGACTCAAGCTTTTATGTTTCCTCTTATTACCTTGGGTTGTTCATCCATGTGTTGGATGGACAGACTAAGTAGCAGGTGGCAGGAAGTTGGTCTTGATAAGGAAGATGCTGCTAAGAGATGACGAGCTGGAGGCTTATATATTACTTTCTACTATACGTACTAGTTGTTGTTTTAATTGTTATGCTTGTTGAGTGTTCTCTGAGTGATTGTAGTGAGGCATTTTGTACAGATTCTTATGATGTACCCCAGTGATGTATGGATCTTTCTAGTTGATATGAAAGTTTAAGTTTCTGCTCAAATATGCTTCACTATTATATGCCTGTTGTATATGTTCTATTATACTTTATCTCTGTGCATTGAGTTATACAACAGGTTCCATGTGTGTTTATCTTACCCTGATGATCATCCATAGCTGCTAGACATGTCATTCAGCGCATTATTCCTCTTGTTATGTGCAGGACTTATGTGCGGTCGTAACATTTGGTATCAGAGCTCTGGTTGTCGATTTTAGCCAAAGTTCAAGGACGTAATTGCATATGAGAGACGTATTTGTAGATTTTTGATGGATGTATACTGTATATTAGTGTATAATATAGTAGAGTTTGAACTCCATTTTACATTTTTCAGATTTAGAATGAATCGAAGAAAGTCGAGACACACGGCTAAGGAGGAAACTATTCTTGGAGGGGGTGAAGGCGGTATACCATATTAAGCAGCTATGTTCAAGGCTATGATGGAAGCGAACTTGAGGAGGGTACCCGCTCAAGGAGCAACCGCGGTAGATGTAGGGGTTCGGGTGCCTAGAGTGGTGCACTTCGCGAAGCTAAGCAAAGACTTCCCTACTCTAGGAGGAAATCCGTTTAAAGGGATAGAGCTGATTGTAGAGATTCAAAGGTGGCTTGATACTTGCATTCAGATTTTTTTTAAACTTGAGCATCAACGATGCGACTAAGAGGAAGCTTGCATCGAGACAACTACATGGCAGAGTTGTAGATCGGTGGAACTCTGTCACTCTAGAGACCCAGAAGATGTGATCACATGAGATCAGTTCCAAGTCAAGTTTGAGAAGAAGTTCATTTCTATCGTTCGGAAGTCAGTTCTGTTTAAGAAGTTTGTTGAGCTAAAACATAATGGTCGACTAGTGTTGGATTATGTTTCTAATTTTAAAGCTTTGTCCAAGTATGCTCGTTCATATGTTAGGACTCCTAACCAGAAAAATGAGAAGTTCATCATGAGCTTATGTGTCGCTTGGGTTTGGAACCCGTGATTTATGATAGACCTTTGGTTGTGATTAATCTAGTTGGGGGTTCATCCAGTTTGTGTATGAATTGTCGTGGACTAGTGTTGTCAGGTCATGGTTGCTCCTTTGTGTGTGATTGTTTTATTTTGAACTTCGCTAGGTTTGGGATTATTTTGGCTATGGACTGGCTCAAATGGTATGCAGCAAAAGTGGATTGCGAGAAGCTCGCGGTGACAGTCGGGAATGTGGAAGGGAGAATGGTTGTGGTTCGAGGTAAGCCCAAAGATGGTGACTTCATAAGCTACTTATATTCTCTTGTGATTCCACAGGAAGACATGTCATTGGTGCTGATCGCTAGTGAGTTTGATGACGTCTTTGATGAGGTCAAAGAGTTGCCGCATCATGAGATTGATTTCAGGATCGATTTGGTCGAAGGTGCTAGACCTATCGTGGTTTCTCTTAGGAGTATTATAACACCCCGTGAATTGTATAACGTTAAGCTTCACGAATTAAAGTATAATTAATTATAAATGATGAAATCAAGGGAAATGGGTTACGCCATTGCGTTCGTCTCGAAATTCTCCTTGAGATAGAGCTCAAGTTTGCGTAAAACGGATATCGTATGAAGAAGATATGGACGAACGAAGTTGGACGAAAAACCAGAAAACGGGTCAGAATGCACTGGCGCACTTGGGAAGTGCGCCAGAACAGAAATGAACTGGCGCACTTGGGAAGTGCGCCAGTACATTTTTAGCCTGGCGCACCTGCCAAGTGCTCCCAGGTCAGAATGACCTGTTGGTCAGGTCTTGGCTGGCCTGATCAGGGTCTGGTCGAATTCTGATGCTTGGCTGAGTCACTAGGGCTTACGTGTCACCTTTTGAGTGGCTCTTTGAACTTTGTATGGTCTAGATTCCTCCTATCTTCATCCGACGGCTCAAAACAATTTAAAATTCTATAAATACAACTCAAACCTAACCCTAAACTCACACAAATAATAGAATACAATAGCCGTCATGCTGCTGGAGAGGAACTAGGAATGGCCGTCAATTAGAAATCCTAGAGACAAGCCAACAAGCCTAAGAGACAATTCAAAAGCTTAAAGCATCGACAACTAAATCAAAACAACGCCTACAACAAAGGATAGCATCTCCAAATTCAGAATTCAGATTCCTGAATTGAAGATTCGTCATACGTTGTAAGTAGAATGCTATTCCGATGTGAATAAATAATTGTGTTTTGATTTGTGTAAAATGCGAAATAGAATTGTATTTGATTTGTGGTGATAATAATTCATATTTGAATGTTGCTTTGATTCTAAACGATTTTTGGGATGTTGTGGTATAACGATTGGATATTTGCAAGTATGTGATTCATGTTGAAAGTTAACAACTACATGTTTGTGGTAGTTTATTTGAGATTCATGCAAGTATATGATTCACTATTATACCAACATAATATATATTATAATCACTTTTAGTGTAGTTGGATCCATTTGGGTATTATGACTTATGTGAATTTATGTTGGAATTGGCATCATGATTCAAGTGTAAAACCATACTTTTGTATTAGAGACAAAAGTAAACATCTTTGTGAACTTGTGTTGACTCTATGAACATGACTAGACTATGTTTGGTGTTATGCCTAATTGGGAAACATGTTTTAGGCCTATATTGTTATCAAAAATCATATGATAATATATGTGACACATAGCTAAGTTAGATTTACATTCCAATTGCAAGTTTGCATGAATAGATTAAAAACCATGATTTCATGTTTAGGTATATTTATGCCATGATTATATGATTAGATTAAAAACCATGATTTCATGTTTAGGTATATTTATGCCATGATTATATGAATAGATCAAAAACCATGATTTCATGTTTAGGTATGTTTATGCCATGACTATATGCTATTACAATGCAAGTTCACAAGTGCCAAATTTATGTTAATTAGTTCGCTATGTTGCAAGTTCATGCGTTCACACTCCCCTTTTTATGTTACTTAGAATATATAAACACCATGTTCTAAGCCTCCCCTTTTTCATGTGGCTAAGTTGGGTTTAAATGTTAAACCCAACATATGTTATATTGTAGCGAACGTATAAAACGGGGGTAGTGACGTTTGGGTTAAAATATAAAACATATGTGTTGGCATGTTTGACGCATGCCAATGACCTTGAAAAACAATTAAATGGCGTAAATTAATTTTACCCAATAAAGATGAATTTGAATAATGGGCTGCAAATATTTACATATAAAAAGAAAAGAGACAAAATATGTAAATTTAGAAAATACGATGTGTTTAACCCGAGGTTGGATTGAGTTGTGATATAAACCTGCCCGAAACCGCCCGGCTGTCCAGTAGTCACAACAATACCTATCCAATGTGGGTGGTTAAACACGGAGCCCAAGAAAGACCCGAGGTTAGACTGAGTTGTGGCGTAAGACTGCCCGGACCCAACCGGCAACAGGCAGCCACAACAATATCTGTCTAATGTGAGAGGTCGAGGCTTTAATAAGACAATTAAGGTTGAGTCAGGAATGATAGGATTAAGTAAATTTTTTTTTTGAGGAAAACGGGTGTGTAGCGGGCACTACACAGCCGGTTACGCGTAGATGCAAAAGAGCTAGTAATAATATCTGGTTGACAGGCCCAACCAGTAGCAGTCTAAGAACAGACCAAGATGGTCATATAAAGTACAGTCTAAAGAGTACTATTAAGATGTACATAATGCAACCACAACACCGCTAAGTGATAAGAACACTACCAAAATAGAGCTACATACATAAACTTCGTTCCAACCAGATCACAGAGGAAAAAGCGAGCTGCTTTCTTCAGATCCAGGCGAGCGAGGCTGGGGGAGGGAGAGTCTGAAACGAGCGTGCCTGGCCGAGCCTGTCCATAATTCGAAGAGATGCAGAATATGAAAACAAGTTCCCCAGAATAACTTTTTGGGTCTTCCGAATACGCATGCATTTCGTTCTAACCAGATACACCAGGAGAAGATCGCTACCAGAGAGTCAATCGAGGGATCAGGGGGATTGTACTGCCAGTAATCGAAGAAAGAGCAGAAAGAAGGGACGAACCCGAGAATGAATGAGCTAACCGCGGCCCAAACCGCAAAAGAAAAGTCGCACTCAAAGAAAAGATGGGTGAGGGATTCATTACTCAGGTTGCAAAGGACGCAAATGGGGTTGACATCGATCCCAAATCGGCAGAGTCTGTCTTTTGAGTTGAGGCGATTGTGAATTAAGAGCCATTGAAAGAAAATGATTCGAGGGGGGAGATGACAGTTCCAGACTCTGGAGAAAGAGAAGCATCGACCAGGATGGATCAAATAATCATAACAAGACTTGACTGAGAATTTTCGGGAAGAGCCCAAAGCCCAATAAAAAGAGTCAGGCCCATGCGAGAGTTGAAAAGAATTAAAGAGTATTTCTATCTTAGCCAACTCTTGTAAACTGGACAGCCCAAATATGGAACTGGGAAACAAGCCCAATGGGCCCAAATTAAAGGCTTCAGCAACTGACTGAGGGTTAGGAATGTAAATAGATCCAAGATTGGGTAAGGAGGAGGAAAGAGGAAGTTCTCCGAACCAAATATCTTGCCAAAACAAACATGCTTCACCATTATTTACTTTAACATGGAAAAGCGGTTTAATTCTCGCGAGGGTGGATAAAACACCCCTCCAGAACGGAGATGGGTTAGAGGCAGGGCTGAAGTGAAGGATGAAAGCTGGGTTTGCATTGTAAAGCCGCATTAAGATCCAATCTTTCCATATGAAATGAGAAGGGGAAAGAGCACGCCAAATCCATTTAGCCAACAGAGCTTGGTTGAAGGAGGCAAGCTGAGGGACATTCAGTCCCCCATGAGAATAAGGGAGACAAACTGTATGCCAGTTGACTAGCCTCTTGAGCTTATCACCATTCCAAAGGAAAGAACTTCGAATAGAGTCAATCTTGTTGATAACCCAGATGGGTAATTTGTGAAACGACATCCAGTACATTGGTATTGAGGAGAGAACATGCTTGAGGAGCACAAGGCGACCAGCAGAGGACAAGGAATTTGCCTTCCAAGATGAAAGTCTAGATTCAATCTTTGAAATAAGAGGAATCCAATCTGATTTATGAAGTTTGGTAGGGCGAAGGGGTATGCCAAGATAAGTAATGGGGAAAGAACCAACCTTGCAATTTAGACATTTGGCAATAGGGGCACCAAGAGAAGAACAATTTCCCAACATAATAACAGAACTTTTATTGAAACTGATAGAAAGACCAGAGATGAGTTCGAACGTGTAAAGGAGAACTTTAAGGCTGTGTATGTTTTGGGGTGAAGGAACGGTAAAGAGAATTGTGTCATCGGCAAATTGTAAGTTGGTTGTGGAGAGATTGGAGTTAGGAAGAGAAATGCCAGAGAGGATGTTGTGGGTTGATGAGAGTTTCACCATCTGATTGAAGACATCAGCAATCAAGACAAAAAGCAAAGGCGAAAGTGGATCTCCTTGCCGTAAGCCTCTTTTAGATTTAATTTTGCCGCCAATTTCTCCATTGATATTGATCATTGAATAGCTAGTGAATAGGATATGCTTGATCCAGTTGCACCATTGCATGGGAAAGCCTCTGTGAGACATAAGGTCCAGGATGAAAAACCAGTTAACCGAATCGAAGGCTTTAGAGAAATCAAGTTTGAGAAGCACTCCAGGGGAGTTCATGGTGTGGCAGAAGGAGATGATCTCCTGTGTAGCAGCAACACAGTCTAATATATTTCTTCCCAGAATGAAGGCGGATTGTTCAATACCTACTAACTCAGAGATATGGTTTTGAAGTCTGTTAGCTAATATTTTGGTGATGATTTTGAAAGTAGTATTGAGGAGGCTAATGGGTCTAAATGCTGGTAGGGTGCTAGCTCCAGGGAATTTAGGAATGAGGATTATATTAGCATAGTTAAGTTTAGCAATAGAAGATGGGTCAGTGTAGAATTCAGTGCACATATCAATAATGTCAAATTTGATGGTGGGCCAAAAATGTTTGAAAAAACATGGGCCAAAGCCATCAGGTCCAGGAGCCTTGTCTGTTGCCATGTCATTGATTGCGGCCCAAATCTCTTCATCTGTGAATGGGTGATCAATGGCAATATGCTTAGGGTTGGGATAAAGTTTGTGCCAATCAATCAAAGGGGATGGAGGGGGTTGTGAACCCAGAATGCTTCTGTAAAATTGTGTGAACAAGGAGCAAATTTCTTTAGGATCAGAAAATGAGTTGTTGTCGTGAATTATTTCAGAAATGAATGAAGCTCGTCGGTGACCATTAGCTAAACGGTGAAAGTATGCCGTGTTTTTATCCCCTTCATTGATCCATCTAGCTTTGGATCGTTGTTTCCATCCAATTTCTTCCTGTTTGATAAGTCTCTCTAGTTCCAATTCATGGTTTTTCAAGATGTGTTTCTCCAGGTCAGTTAGTGGACGACTCTCCTCAATGATGTTTAAGTTTAAAATGGCATCTTGAGTGGATGAGATTCTGGATTTCAAAGAATTCCAAATGTTCTTAGCCCAAGGGCGAATTAATTTGCGAAGAGAGCGAAGCTTATAAACCACTCTGGTTGTTGCAGAATTACAATTCAAAGGTTGAGACCAAATGTGTTTGATGAAATCTTCAAAGGAGGGTTCAAGTGTCCACAATCTCTCATATCTAAATGGTCTCTTAATCGAAGCATTATCCTGAGTGTCAAGGACAATTGGACAGTGGTCAGAAATAGTTGTGGCGAGGCCGTTGACCAAGGAGAGGGGAAACCGATCTTCCCAGGCTAAATTAAAGAAAAATCTATCAATTTTTGATAAGGAAGGATTGTCTCTTCTGCTGGACCAAGTGAATCTACGATTATTAATGGGTGGATCAATGAGTTGGCATGAATTGATGAGGGAGTTAAAAGAGTCGGAATCAACGGAGGGGGTTCCTGAATTACGTTCAAAGGAACATGCTAAATTGAATCAACGGATAGGATTAAGTAAATTGAATTAATACTTAATCAAAATGGAACATGCTAAACTATACAGACTGATTGGGGGTTAGGTTTACAAAACACTTAACCAACTTAGCATGTTGGCTAGAAATAGAAAACCTAGTAGCGGGGGGACCCTTTTCAGCAGTAACCCTACAAGGTGTATCAGGATACCCTGAACTAGGCAGGGTGGGGCACGATTACTGGGCTGACTGTAAGAGGTCAAATCGACGGCGGTGGTGCGGCAGTGTAGGTTCTAACGGGGTGCGGGCATGCACACACTCCGGCGCAGAAAAATAAGGCACTGGGCACCAGTAGTATACCTGTGCATTCTAGAATTCTGTCGGGCCGCCACCATGGGACTTGATACACCCCATGGTGGGACCGGCATAGGTAACTACAACATCGGGGGCCGTAAGACACATGTAACTATGCGAGTAGGAGCCGATCATTAGAAACGGATCACTTCACCCTGATTATGGGGTGCCTGTTGAGAACTGGTTTATGTGGATGCAGAGATTAATATGGGGTACGATAAGTATATTCGACTCTAGACAACTTAACTTAGTTTACGGTGCTTTCCCATTTCCAGTTTATACTTATCATGCCCAATTCTTTATTCATAGACTGAATAGTCCTAGACTTACTCAGGCTTTATGTCTGACTCTACTTTTCTTTCATCTTCTTTTCTTTCGTTTCCCCCCCAGGTCCACAGGGAGGGAATACCGCAGCTTGACCTGTTTTCACATCCAGCTTGAAGAGAAAGAATGTATTGCTTGGATCTCTTTCGTTTTGGACTATGGCTTTGGATTGCAACTATGGGGACTTATGCAGTTTACTTTTGTTTTTATGCTTCTTTAAGTTATGAAATCAAGACAGTTATGAGAATGTAATGGTTTTTGGAAGTATTGTAAGACAATTATGACATGGTTTGTGTAACACGTATTTCGTTGAAATAAAAATTGCTGTTGTTTTCCGCTGTTCAAAAATATGTGTATTTATATCTGTCTTGTGTATCTGTGACTTATACTTATAAACCTCCACCAAAATTAGGACATTCCCTTTGAGAGTGACCCTAACGGAGGTGGGGTGTTTCACTTGGTATCAGAGCATAGGTTTACCAGATAAGATAAAAAGTTTTGAAAAATTCATTTCCAAAAAGAAAAATTTAAAGAAGCATTTTTAAAGATAAAATGTAATTTTATTTTAAAAAGGCAAAGTTCCCCCAAAGCCATAGGTACTATCTTTTATCCTTCGTTTTGAATCTATCCTTTTTGTTTCTGCATGTCCGAAGAACTTAACTTGCCAGAGGGTTTACCAATACCTGGTTGGTTTAGACGATTCTTAGAAGCGAGGGCCACTCAGCCAGGTCCTACCGTTCCCCCTCCCCCAGCTGCGGGAAATCATCCAGCTGCAGCAACACCTCTTCCTCCACTTCCTCCGCGGGGTTATACTTTTGCTAAGATATGTAAAGATTTCAAAGCTATGGGAGGAAAGGACTTTCATGGAACCGAGTCCTTCGTGGCAGCCAGGAATTGGCTGAAGGAAACCGAGGACTTATTCGTCATCTTTGAGGTAGAAGATAGGCAGAAGGTACAACTGGCAGTATGGCTACTTAAAGGCGAGGCTTCCTACAGGTGGGAAGTCACCAATGCAGAAAGACCAGTGGAAACATGGGAGGATTTTAGGGCAAGGTTTGAGGCTAAATTTCTCTCAGAAGCTGAAAGGAGTCTTCAGTTGGAAAAATTCTTATTTCTTAAGCAAGGGAATATGACAGTCAAAGAGTATGTTAATCAGTTCGATGAGCTGGCTAGGTTTAGACTGGACCTAGTCAACACTCCGCACAAGAAGGCTCTCCGCTTTGTCAAAGGATTGAATGAGCCATTACACAGTTTGGCCATGACCCATATACCCATGGGAGCTACGTATGAAAGGTTGGTGCAGATGGCATTGCTGAACGAAGAGGATAAGGGCAAGAAGGAGACAAAGGCAGAAAGCTCTCAAGGGAAGAAAGAGGGTTTACAGCCTAAGAAAACAGACTTTAAGAAGGGTGGGAAAGACAACAAAGAGAAGAGGATGTGTAATTTCTGTGGCAAAGTGGGGCACTTAGTGAAAGATTGCCGGAAAAAGAAGGCCAAG
Source organism: Allium sativum (assembly GCA_030737875.1). Classification (NCBI taxonomy): domain Eukaryota; kingdom Viridiplantae; phylum Streptophyta; class Magnoliopsida; order Asparagales; family Amaryllidaceae; genus Allium; species Allium sativum. The sequence continues at coordinate 558,521,717 of CM060920.1, read as the reverse complement.
ATGAATGGTGGGTGCTTTTCTTGCGGTGAGACAGGCCACATGGCCAAGGATTGCCCGAAGAAACGAGGGTAGGGGCAGAGGGCTGGATCCACTTCAGGGGCACAGGTTCATGTGCTAGAAGCGCCACCTCTGCAATAGCGAGGTATAAATACTTCTGTAGAAAGTGTAGTTTATCTTTATGATCACCCAGTTCGCACTTTATTTGATTCTGGCACATCACACTCCTTTATTTCATCTGCTTTAGTAGAATTTCTACACCTAGAAACTAGTATGGTAGAGGACCCCTTAATTGTTTCAAATCCAATTGGGGGCCCAGCTCATCTGTCTATGATCTGTGTGGGATTGAAATTTTCTATTCTACGCGTAGAATTTAGATGTAGTGCCTTTGTTTTGGGCTTCTCGGGATATGGTTTGATTTTGGGCATGGATTGGCTATCCAGTAATGGTGCCATCCTTGATTGTGAGAAAAGGGTGGTTAGGCTTCTGACCTAACTCGGTAACACTCTGGAAATTACTTGTAATCCCTCGTATGCGGTTATGCTTAGTTATCTTGAATCGCTAGATGCCTCTGTTGAAAGTTTGCAATCGGTTAGAGTGGTCCGGGAGTACCCGGATGTCTTCGAAGAGGTGAAGGGCTTGCCTCCGAAGCGGGAGATAGACTTCCGCATATATCTTGTAGATAATGCAAAGCCCGTTGCGTTGCCCGTTAGACACATGGCTCCACGGGAAAGAAAGGAGCTCAGTAAACAGATTAAAGAGCTTCTAGAGAAGGGGTTCATTAGAAGGAGCATTTCAGAATGGGGCGCTCCAGTGGTGTTCGCTACAAAGGCGGATGGTTCACTTCGTCTGTGTGTTGATTATAGAGAGCTCAACAATCTAACGAAAAAGAATAGGCACCCTCTCCCCAGAATTGACGATCTGTTTGATTAGCTTGTAGGAGCGTCTGTTTTCTCCCAACTCGATTGGCGACCGGTTTTCATCAGCTAAGGGTGGCTGAAGATAGCATCGATAAGACAGCATTCAGAACCCCAGACGGCTTCTTTGAATGGCTTGTCATGCCATTTGGCTTGACAAACGCACCCGCTTACTTCGTGGACCTAATGAGTAGGGTGTTCAGAGATTTCCTCAACAAGTTCGTAGTGGTTTTCGTAGACGATATCTTGATCTTCTCAAAGAGTGAAGAGGAGCATGCCCAGCACCTAAGGGCAATCATGGAAACTCTGCGAGTCCATCAGTTAAAAGCCAAATTCTCCAAATGCCACTTTTGGAGAGAGGAAGTAAGGTTTCTTGGGCATATAGTATCCAAAAATGGGTTAGCTGTGGACCCTGCTAAAGTAGTAGCGGTGCAGGATTGGAAGACACCAAGAAACGCAACTGAGGTCCGAAGTTTTCTAGGGCTAGCAGGTTTCTACCGAAAATTCATAAGGGTTTTTGCGAAAATCTCAGCTCCGCTCACAAGGCTGACCAAGAAGAATCTAGTGTTCAATTGGGACTTGGATTGCGAGTTTGCTTTCCAACGACTAAAAAGAGCTCTTACAACAGCCCCAGTTTTGACGTTGCCAGATGGAAGCAAGATGTTCACAGTTTATACAGATGCATGTGGGACAGGGCTAGGCGCTGTCTTAATGCAAGAAGGAAGGGTAGTAGCTTATGGCGGAAGACAATTGAAAGTTCATGAAAAGAACTACCCGACCCACGATCTTGAGTTAGCCGCCATCGTCTTTGCACTCAAGTCTTGGCGACACTATCTCCTAGGTGAGAAGTTTGAACTTTACACTGACCATAATCGTTGAAATATCTTTTCTCGTAGAAAGATCTTAACTTGAGGCAACAGAGATGGATGGAGTTTCTTGCCTCGTACGATTTCGAGATCTCCTACACTCTGGGCAAAGGCAACGTAGTGGCAGACGCGTTGAGCCGAAAGAAACTAACCCTAAGCCCGCTGTTTGTTGAAAGACAAAGCCTAGAGTTTATAGCCGGCTTTGACTTTAGGCCCTCCTCCGATTTTGTACCGGGCTTGCTAGCATCTCTCGAAGTACGCCCGACTTTAGTGGACTCAATAGGGACAGCACAACGCGAAGACCCCCAGCTTGTGGAGACGATTGATAGGCTAATTGGGGGTGAGACTTCAAGTCACCTCAGCAGATACTCCATCGACGATAAGGGTTGGCTAAGGTGAGACGGAAGACTATGCGTCCCACAGACAAGGGATTTGGTAAAGACGGTTCTCGAGGAAGCACATCACTCCAAGATGACGATACACCCAGGCAGAGATAAAATGTACAAGGACATAAAGAGAACTTTCTTTTGGAACGGCATGAAGAAGGACGTGGCAGATTTCGTTTCTAAGTGTATGGTGTGCCAACAGGTTAAAGCGGAACAGAAAAAGCCTAGCGGTCTGCTCCATCCTCTAGAGGTCCCGCAGTGGAAGTGGGATAGCATCTCAATGGACTTCATTGATGGGCTGCCTAGGTCTAGAAGAGGCAACACTAGCATTTGGGTAATAGTAGATAGGCTTACTAAAAGCGCCCACTTTTTACCTGTCAAAAGTAAAAGAACTGCCTCATCCCTAGCATCTCTTTACCTCAAGGAAATTGTTCGACTCCATGGAATACCCTCCAGCATTGTTAGTGACCGAGACCCTATCTTCACAAGTGAGTTTTGGCGGAGTCTGCAAGAAGCGGTAGGCACACAGTTATGCTTGAGCATAGCCTATCACCCCCAAACCGACGACCAGACGGAAAGATTGAACAGAGTTTTGGAGGACCTTTTAAGACTGTGCGTCCTTGACTTCGGAGGGACGTGGGAAGACCATCTTCCTTTGGTGGAATTTGCCTACAACAACAGCTACCAAGCCACCATCGGAATGGCGCCCTTCGAAGCTTTATATGGAAGACCGTGCCGATCGCCCACTTGTTGGTGGGAGTCTACTGATAAACTCATACTTGGGCCAGATATGATCCGAGAGACTTCAAAAAAAGTAGACTTAATACGGAGAAGAATGAAGACAGCCCAAGATAGACAAAAATCCTACGCCGACAAGAGGAGGACCGACCTTGAATTTAAGGTTAGGGACAGAGTTTTTCTTAAGGTATCTCTGCTAAGGAACGTTGTTCGTTTTGGAACCACAGGGAAGCTAGCACCAAGGTTCGTAGGGCCATTTCCTATCATCGAGAAAATTGGGAAAATGGCCTATAGATTAGAGCTACCCGAAAAGCTGGCCGGAATTCACAACGTCTTTCACGTTTCGCACCTCCGAAAATGTCTACATGAATCTGCTGAAGTGGTAGAGCCAAATATCCTAGAAGAAGCTGAAGTGGAACGCGAAGCAACCATGAGGAAAGTTCCAACCCACATATTAGGAACGGAAGTGAATAAGCTACGCAACCGCGAAGTCAAGCTCGTCAAAGTTCAGTGAAGCGACGCCGAGGGAGACACAACTTGGGAAACTGAAGCTAGAATACGCGCTGCCTACCCTTTTCTTTTCGAGGGTACATCTTTGATCTTTCTTTTTCCTTAAGTTGCGCTTTTATCTATCTTTTTAGGTATATCTCCTCGACCTTATCTTTTAGGTAGAAACTCTTTGGATGAAAACATGTAATTGAAACATGTTATGGATGATCGTTGCAAGTGATTGCTAGTGGTTGCTCGTGGTTGCATATACACACACAATTTAGGTTTTAGATCGACTCAGTCACTTCATGTTGCATGTGCATATATGTATTTATATTTGTATATGGTTGAAGTTTAATGTGTTGCCATATGGATGTTGCATTTATATGTGAATGATTGTGCACCCATGTAAAATCATGAATAGGAAAATTTGCGTACATAATGGATTCATGACACTTACATAATTTGCATTAAGGAGGTCAACTGAATCAGTAGACCGACTGATTTTGCATTAGATAAGTACATGTACACACACTTCGCATATGATCATGAAGCATTAGAAGTCTTTTAAGGACAATGGATGCTCGTGTTTGATGGATGAGTAGATGGATGTTTGGATGTTAAGATATACATTCTTCCTAACTTGAAGATTTCGGGGACGAAATCCTTTTAAGTGGGGGAGAATGTAACACCCCGTGAATTGTATAACGTTAAGCTTCACGAATTAAAGTATAATTAATTATAAATGATGAAATCAAGGGAAATGGGTTACGCCATTGCGTTCGTCTCGAAATTCTGCTTGAGATAGAGCTCAAGTTTGCGTAAAACGGATATCGTATGAAGAAGATATGGACGAACGAAGTTGGACGAAAAACCAGAAAACGGGTCAGAATGCACTGGCGCACTTGGGAAGTGCACCAGAACAGAAATGAACTGGCGCACTTGGGAAGTGCGCCAGTACATTTTTAGCCTGGCGCACCTGCCAAGTGCGCCCAGGTCAGAATGACCTGCTGGTCAGGTCTTGGCTGGCCTGATCAGGGTCTGGTCGAATTCTGATGCTTGGCTGAGTCACTAGGGCTTACGTGTCACCTTTTGAGTGGCTCTTTGAACTTTGTATGGTCTAGATTCCTCCTATCTTCATCCGACGGCTCAAAACAATTTAAAATTCTATAAATACAACTCAAACCTAACCCTAAACTCACACAAATAATAGAATACAATAGCCGTCATGCTGCTGGAGGGGAACTAGGAATGGCCGTCAATTAGAAACCCTAGAGACAAGCCAACAAGCCTAAGAGACAATTCAAAAGCTTAAAGCATCGACAACTAAATCAAAACAACGCCTACAACAAAGGATAGCATCTCCAAATTCAGAATTCAGATTCCTGAATTGAAGATTCGTCATACGTTGTAAGTAGAGTGCTATTCCGATGTGAATAAATAATTATGTTTTGATTTGTGTAAAATGCGAAATAGAATTGTATTTGATTTGTGGTGATAATAATTCATATTTGAATGTTGCTTTGATTCTAAACGATTTGGGATGTTGTGGTATAACGATTGGATATTTGCAAGTATGTGATTCATGTCGAAAGTTAACAACTACATGTTTGTGGTAGTTTATTTGGGATTCATGCAAGTATATGATTCACTATTATGCCAACATAATATATATTATAATCACTTTTAGTGTAGTTGGATCCATTTGGGTATTATGACTTATGTGAATTTATGTTGGAATTGGCATCATGATTCAAGTGTAAAACCATACTTTTGTATTAGAGACAAAAGTAAACATCCTTGTGAACTTGTGTTGACTCTATGAACATGACTAGACTATGTTTGGTGTTATGCCTAATTGGGAAACATGTTTTAGGCCTATATTGTTATCAAAAATCATATGATAATATATGTGACACATAGCTAAGTTAGATTTACATTCCAATTGCAAGTTTGCATGAATAGATTAAAAACCATGATTTCATGTTTAGGTATATTTATGCCATGATTATATGAATAGATTAAAAACCATGATTTCATGTTTAGGTATATTTATCCCATGATTATATGAATAGATCAAAAACCATGATTTCATGTTTAGGTATGTTTATGCCATGACCATATGCTATTACAATGCAAGTTCACAAGTGCCAAATTTATGTTAATTAGTTCGCTATGTTGCAAGTTCATGCGTTCACACTCCCCTTTTTATGTTACTTAGAATATATAAACACCATCTTCTAAGCCTCCCCTTTTTCATGTGGCTAAGTTGGGTTTAAATGTTAAACCCAACATATATTATATTGTAGCGAACGTATAAAACGGGGGTAGTGACGTTTGGGTTAAAATAAAAAACATATGTGTTAGCATGTTTGACGCATGCCAACGACCTTGAAAAACAATTAAATGGTGTTAATTAATTTTACCCAATAAAGATGAATTTGAATAATGGGCCGCAAATATTTACATATAAAAAGAAAAGAGACAAAATATGTAAATTTAGAAAATACGATGTGTTTAACCCGAGGTTGGATTGAGTTGTGATATAAACCTGCCCGGAACCGCCCGGCTGTCCAGTAGTCACAACAATACCTATCCAATGTGGGTAGTTAAACACGGAGCCCAAGAAAGACCCGAGGTTAGACTGAGTTGTGGCGTAAAACTTCCCGGATCCAACCGGCAACAGGCAGCCACAACAATATCTGTCTAATGTGAGAGGTCAAGGCTTTAATAAGACAATTAAGGCTGAGTCGGGATTGATAGGATTAAGTAAATTGAATTAATACTTAATCAAAATGGAACATGCTAAACTATACAGACTGATTGGGGGTTAGGTTTACAAAACACTTAACCAACTTAGCATGTTGGCTAGAAATAGAAAACCTAGTAGCGGGGGGACCCTTTTCAGCAGTAACCCTACAAGGTGTATCAGGATACCCTGAACTAGGCAGGGTGGGGCACGATTACGGAGCGGACTGTAAGAGGTCAAATCGACGGCGGTGGTGCGGCAGTGTAGGTTCTAACGGGGTGCGGGCATGCACACACTCCGGCGCAGAAAAATAAGGCACTGGGCACCAGTAGCATACCTGTGCATTCTAAAATTGTGTCGGGCCGCCACCATGGGACTTGATACACCCCATGGTGGGACCAACATAGGTAACTACAACATCGGGGGCCGTAAGACACATGTAACTTTGCGAGTAGGAGCCGATCATTAGAAATGGATCACTTCACCCTGATTATGGGGTGCCTGTTGGGAACTGGTTTATGTGGATGCAGAGATTAATATGGGGTACGATTAGTATATTCGACTCTAGACAACTTAACTTAGTTTATGGTGCTTTCCCATTTCCAGTTTATACTTATCATGCCCAATTCTTTATTCATAGACTGAATAGTCCTAGACTTACTCAGGCTTTATGTCTGACTCTACTTTTCTTTCGTCTTCTTTTCTTTCGTTTCCCCCCAGGTCCACAGGGAGGGAATACCGCAGCTTGACCAGTTTTCACATCCATCTTGAAGAGAAAGAATGTATTGCTTGGATCTCTTTCGTTTTGGACTATGGCTTTGGATTGCAACTATGGGGACTTATGCAGTTTACTTTTGTTTTTATGCTTCTTTAAGTTATGAAATCAAGACAGTTATGAGAATGTAATGGTTTTTGGAATTATTGTAAGACAATTATGACATGGTTTGTGTAACACGTATTTCGTTGAAATAAAAATTGCTGTTGTTTTCCACTGTTCAAAAATATGTGTATTTATATCTGTCTTGTGTATCTGTGACTTATACTTATAAACCTCCACCAAAATTAGGGCATTCCCTTTGAGAGTGACCCTAACGGAGGTGCGGTGTTTCAAGGATGGCGCCTAGGGAACATCGAGAGTTATAAGTGCAAGTTCATAACCTTTTGGGAAAAGGATTCATTCAGAGAAGCGTGTATGAATGGAGTGCGCCAGTTGTATTTGCAACCAAGGCTGATGGATCTTTGAGATTATGTGTTGATTAGAGCTGAACAAGGTGACTAAGAAGAACAAGTATCTGTTGCCATGCATAGATGACTTGTTCGATCAACTTCATGAAGCCAAAGTGTTTTCTCAGATGGATTTAGCAATGGGATTCCATCAGTTGAGAGTGGCAGAGGATAGTGTGCCGAAGACAGCTTTTAGGACACCATCTGGTTTCTTCGAATGGTTGGTGATCCCTTTTGGATTGACTAACACACCAGCGTATTTTTGGATCTTATGAATAGGGTATTCAGAGATCATTTGAACAAGTTCGTGCTTGTGTTCATGGACGATATTCTAGTTTTCTCCTGGAATGAGGAAGAGCATAAGACGTATTTGCAAGTTGTTTTGGAAATCCTGCGAAAGCATCAGCTAAGAGCTAAGTTTTTGAAGTGTCACTTCTGGAAGAGCGAAGTGAGGTTCTTAGGCCATGTTGTTTCTGGAAATGGGATAACAATTGACCCCACCAAGGTGGTAGCAATCCAAGGCTGGGATAGACTAAAGAATGCGACAGATGTTCGGAGTTTCCTTGGGTTAGCGGGATATCATCGTCATTTTATCAAGGATTTCTTCAAGATAGTTGCACCATTAACATGATTGATGAAGAAGAATCAAGTGTTCACATGGGATGTGAAGTGTGAGAAAGCTTTTGGAATCCTGAAGCAGAGACTGACAAGTGCTCCTGTTTTAACCGTCCTAAGTGGGAATGAAAAAATGGTGGTATACACTGATGCATTTGGTATTGGACTTGGAGCAGTGCTAAAGAAAAAAGATAGAGTTGTGGCCTACGCGAGTCGACAGCTAAAGCTGCATGTAAGGAATTATCCTACTCATGATTAGAGTTGGCAGCGGTCGTGTTTGCTCTGAAGATGTGGATATATTACCTGTTTGGGAGGTCAACTCAGAGTTGTTTATGGATCACAAGTCGTTGAAGTATCTTTTCTCCCAAAAGGATTTGAATCTTCTACAACAACGGTGGTTAGTGTTTTTGGCATTATATGATTTTGGTATAGCCTATACTTCTGGCAAAGTTAACGTAGTGGCAGATGCGTTGAGTCGAAGACACACAAGTTTAGGAGCAATGTTTTCGGAATGGAAGCACCTCGAGTACCTAGCAAGATTTGATTTCAGAACATGATGTGAATTGAAACCTGAAATGTTGGAAAACTTATTGATAAGACCTACTCTTATCGAAAGGATTGGCGAGAGACAAAAGCGTGATGCAAAGCTTGTCGAGATTATCCAAAAGTTGGAACCAGAAGATAAGGAATTCGAAGTCGATCGAGAGGGTTGGCTTCAAAAGAAAGGACGACTGGTTGTTCCTGATATTGATGGGTTGAGAGATAAGGTTCTGAGGGAATGTCATCACTCGAAGTTAACGATTCATCCTGGTGGTAATAAGATGTATCAGGACATGAAGCTAGCCTGCTACTGGGAAGGAAATGAAGGGTTTTGGGTCATAGAAGATTGCTTGACCAAAAAGTGCGAGTTTTATTCCTATCAAATTGACTAGGATAACATCGATGTTGGCTGAGCTATATATTAAATGGATAGTTTGATTCCATGGTATCCCGAATAGCATAGTGAGTGATTGAGATCCCTTGCTCCTAAGTGGATTTTGGAAGAATTTGCAAGAAATTTTGGGAATCGGGTTGTGTTTGAGGATGGCATATCATCCCCAAACTGATGGCCAAACCAAAAGGGTTAAACGAGTTTTGGAAGATCTCCTTAGAGCTTTTGTATTGGATTTCAGAGGATCATAGGAAGACCATCAATATCTAGTTGAGTTTGCGTACAATAACAGCTACCAATCGAGCATTGGGATGACACCATGCGAGGCGCTGTATGGAAGACCATGTAATTCTCTGGCACGTTGGTTAGAAACTGGAGATAAGTTGATGCTTGGTCCAAAGATGATCAGAGAGACATCAGATTGTATCGAGATCGTTCGATAACGAATGAAAGCAACCCCAGATCGTCAGAAGAGTTATGCCAATAAGTGTCGAAAAGATTTGGAGTTAGAAGTTGATGACATGGTTTCGTGAAGATTTCGCCGTTGAAGAATGTTGTTCGGTTTGGAAGTAAAGGAAAGTTTGCTCCAAGGTTTGTTGGACCGTTTTCGATAGTCGAGCAGATTGGAAAGCTCACTTATTGATTGGATTTACCCGAGAAGACGTCAAGTGTACATAATGTTTTCCACATGTCGTTTCTAAGGAAATGTATGCACGATTCGAATGTGATGGTATCTCCGGAATAGTACGAAGACCTAGAAGTCGAGTTCGTAGTTACGAAAGATCGTAACCCGCTTCATTTTGTGGGGAATGACACGAAATGGATAAGGAATAAGACAATTAAGCTGGTCAAGGTGCAGTTGGGTGAGGATGATGACGATTGTATGTGGGAAACGAAAGAGATTATAAAGACGATCCATCCAGAACTCTTCGTTGCTATGACCCATTAATGTCGTGTCACCTTACACCATTGTAACTTGTGTACTATTCGTTAGAATTCTGCTTGCTAGGTTAAGGCTAAGGATGCATGGCTTGATGAATGCTGGTTTGGATTGTAAAATTGGTTGCTCATGGATGATAGGCATGCAGAGTTGTTTTTGGTTATTTGTGTTTGGTTGGGATTTCAAGGGCAAAATTTCTATAGGGGGAGAATATAACGGCCCACATTTTACGTATCGGAGGAACGTAAAATATTTTTATTTAATTCCTTGAGGGTCAGATCATTCTCATATTTTGATATGTAGGTTATGAAGATGTAAGACATATCCATAAATTTTACCAATTTTATTTGTGATCATTTTTCCCGTGTCAGTTTTGTATAGGGCATAACTTTTGATTGGGATCGAATAAAATGCTGAGATTGATTTCATTGGAAAGGAAATGGTGTTGCCAATTTCGTAGTGTGGTCACATTAAAGATTTGGTTCAAGGGTTTGGGAGGAATCCCTGTTTTAGTGCTACACAATTTCTGAACAGACTAATTAGTCGTTAGTGGCCTGATTAGTGAGGCCCGTTAGTGGGCTAATGGTTTGGCTATAAATAGGGGGTAAGAGGCAAGGAGAAGGGGTTATTTTCTTCATTTCTCATTTGGTTGGGGTTTGAGATTCTCCCTACTCTGATCAAATACATCTCTCCTCCATTAAAGTCTTAGCGCCACATTAGAGGATTGAAGATCTAAATCAAGAGAGGCTAGATCTACGTCAAGAGAGGGAAGATCGCATCAAATTGAGAGATTTGAAGATCGTTCTTCGTTATCTGGAATAGAGATTAGTTGATTTCAAGCCATTCTGAAGATTTGGTGAGTAATAAGCTTCTCTCACAAGGATTCAGTCGAGTATATAGGTTGTTTGACCTTATTTTCAGTATTTCAGGTTGTTTTCACCTAGATCTACGCCATGGTATGTATATTTTCATTCGAATCACCATAAGATCTAATCTAGCGACCTATATCGATAAATTTCCATGTTATTACAAGTTAGATCCATTTGTTTAGTTCATTTATTGTTTACGCTGAATTTTGTGAATTTCTTATGTTTGAATGACGAATAGTCATTGAGTTAATGCTTGTTGATATTTTGGTTTGATGATTGCGTGATTTTGTTGTTGAATGGTTGGTTGAATTGCACGAGTTTTAATTAGATTGGTTTTGGATCGAGTTGGAAATGGATCGGATGAAAATCGTTCACGTTCAAGGATCGATCGACATGTTTTTGTGATGGATCGGGCGGTTTGGTTCATGGATCGATCAAGTCCATGGATCGGGCAAGCTTTGGCATGGATCGGGAATTTTCTAGGTACGACAGCTTTTACAAACGTTATAGAAAGTGATGGATCGGGCAAGAATTTAGCATGGATCGGGCGAGTTCTGGCATGGGGCGGGCATGTTTTGGCATGGATCGGGAATTTTCTGGGTTTAACAGCAATTGGCAAAACGATGTAGAAAGTTATGGATCGGCCAAGCTTTTGACAATGGATTAGGCATGAGTGCGAGCCATGGATCCAGCAAGTATTTTCTTGGCTGGGTCGGGCGGAATTTTTATAGTGTTTCCAGAAATGCTATGGAAAAGGGGTGGATCGGGCAAGATCTGGAGATGAATCGGGCACGTGCGCAAGCCATGGATCGGGCAATTATTTTCTTGGTTGGATCAGGCGGACTTTTTATAGCGTTTCCAAAAACGATATGGAAAAGGAATGGATCGGGCAAGTTCTAGAGCAGGATTGAGCAAGAAAAACCGATGGATGGGGCGTGTTTTCTAATGGATCGGGCAGGTTGATCAAGGATGGATCGGGTGGCTCTGACAGCGTTTCCATGCATTGTAAAAGAAGTTTTACACGTTGTGGTATAAAAATTGAGCCAATGACTCTGGAATGAACCATGAGATATGATAACATTTCAGAAACACTGTAAAAGGCTAAATGAAGCGCTATGGTATGTTTTTCATAGCAGAAAGCATGAAATGCTATGAAACGGAATATCGACCAAATGAAGTACGTTTTTGGGTAGGAGATGGTCATGTTACAACGTGGGTTCAAGGAGGAATGTTCAAAGTGTTGTGAAGAGTTCATTGATCGTCGAAATGCAGTGAATGTGAAGACGACTCAAGGCTATGAGTTCGTGGATAATGGTTGCTCGAGAAATCGCTTGAGCTTATGAACATTCATCAGGTTGGATGGCTAGAGATAACGAAGGTTGAGGAATTATCGTTAATCGGACGTTCTAGCGGACTTAAAGTCGGGGTATAATGAGGATGCCTAAAAGACGATAGATTAGTTGGTCGAGTACCTTGGGTATCGCGGAAAAGCCTAACTGTCTTTGTTGAGTAAGGCAAACATACGTATCATGGAAAGGTGTGTGGAGTTTCGCTAGAACCGAGGTTAGCATTAGCCCTTGACGGATGACATGACGTTGAGCCGGTCTTACGATTAACGATGGTTTCAAAGAAGGATCGGCAATGATAGTCAAAGTCATGGATGCTTGTTGATTTGCTGGTATCGTCTTGTGTAGATTGTCCGACATCGAAGGAGACATCTTTTGGTTGCATGTTTGATGTTGGTTTAGGCCTTCGGGGATTGTACTTGGAGGATGTTGATCTCGATTAGGACGTTCTATACTGGATAATTGGTTGCAATGTCTGCTATGTTTTCTCTTTGGTAGTTTGTAAAGGCTATCATTGTCAGATGTGGGGAAGACGGGTTTGGGTTCTTCTCTGTTGATGTTGGTAGATTTGTTGATTAATATTCCTATTCTCATACACTTTATTGATGATGTTATATAATTGTTTTATCGCTCATTAAGACTGCTGTTTGCCTCAAGTTTTATGTTTCCTCTTATTACCTTAGGTTGTTCATCCATGTGTTGGATGGGAAGAATGAGTAGTAAGTGGCAGGTAGTTGATCTTGATGAGGACGATGCTACTGAGCGATGACAAGCCGAAGGCTTATGTATTATTTTCTACTATACATACTAGTTGTTGTTTCCGTTGTTATGCTTGTTGAGTGTTATCTGAGTGATTGTAGTGAGGCATTTTGTACAGACACCTATGATGTACTCCAATGATGTATGGATCTGTCTAGTTGATATGAAAGTTTAAGTTTCTACTCAAATATGCTTCACTATTATATGCTTGTTGTATATGTTCTATTATAATTTATCTTTGCACTGTGAGTTATACGATTGGTTTCGTGTGTGTTTATCTTACTGCGATGATCGTCCATAGCTGCTTGGCACGTCTGTTAGCGCATTATTCCTTGTAACAACCCGTAAAATGCGAGCCAGTTTGAAATTTTTATTTTGGCAATTATAGCGAATTTTGATTATTTAAAATGAAATATTTTAAATAATATCGACGAGAAATTTATTTTGAATTGAAATTCGACGTATATATTATATACGTCGTCGTTAGAATATATAATAATTATATATATAATTATAAAAGGAAATGAAAATGGCGCGGTAGTTCGAAAATTCGATTTCTAATTTCAAATGAATATACAGAATTCAATATAAGTCAGAATTGAACGAAACAAGAAATATTTGAATCTGTATAACTATATCTTTGTAACGAAGTTAACAAACTGAGATTTCATTTTAGAAATGATAAGATATGTCCAGTTTAAAATTAGAAATAGTCGCTGTGGAATTTATATATATTTTTATATATAAGGCCCTTAAAAATAGCAATTTTGCAAACGACCTCGGATTTCGACGAAACCAGTTGTGTTGGGTCCGTGATGTTAAGTTATTGCTAGATTCCAAATTTCATAATTTTTCGAATCAATATGTGAGCGTGGCGAAGGAAAACGCGTTTGACCAGTTTCAGTTGATTTTAATCGACTGGAAATTGGCCATTTTTCCAACGGTCTCAGAATTCGACAAAACTAGTTTTGTTAGGACCGTATCGTCAATACGAAGCTAGAAAATATTTTTCTGGAATTTTTCTAGTTAGTATGTGACCCCGGTAATTTGAAATGTACGTTTAAAATTCAATATAATGATTTAAATGTAAATTTAACGGAAACTGATTCAAAGAATCGAATCAGCTTGCGATACATATCCCATTGTGTTCGGAATGGGGGTTAAACGCTATGGACGGCAGGCGGTGGGCCTCGTTTCAAGGTCGTATGTAAAAGTCAACTTTTTTCGAATAAAATAATTAATTAAAAATAAAAGAAAAATATAATCCTTCTCTCCCCTCTATAACTCATCTGGCCCCCCGTTGAAATTTCATTTCAGACAAAAAAAAGAGAGAAAACCTAAATTAGATCGCGCCTCTCGTTCGAAGCACCCACCGCGCCGCCGCCTGCGCTCGCCATCGCCGGAGGTCGACCTCCCACCCCCAGTCGCCCCTCCACCTCGTCGAACCCCCCCCCCCGTGGCGCGCTTCTCTCCCCTGTTCGATTAAACCCCTCCCCTTCATCCAGCAACTCGCGAAGACCCGAAGCCCCCCCCAGATCGCAATCTCCGACATCTTCTCCCCCCAAGCTTCGACGAACAACGGCACCCCCCCCTTCGCTGAAATCGGTTCGTTTTTTTTTTTTTTTTTCTGTAAGTATTTTTATTTGTTTTTTTAAAAGTATAAAAACTGTTTTTTTTAAAAGTATAAAAACTGTTTTTTTAAAAGTATATAAAACTGTTTTTTTTAAAAGTATATAAAACTGTTTTTTTAAATTATATAAAACTGATTTTTTTAAGTATATAAAACTGATTTTTATAAGTAGAAATTATAGATTTTTATCATTTTAAAGTTAAGTTTTTACTAATAAAAAGGTTTGATTTTTATTGGTTAAAAAGATTAGATTTTTCTTTTTCTCTTAAAGCTTTGATTTTTAATCATGAAAACATGATTTTTATTTGAAGGAATTTTGAATTCGTAGGAGGTAGAAAAAGTTTAGGATTTTGTTGTAGGAAAAATAAGATTTTTGATGAGATAAAAATTAGATCTTAGCGGCTTAAAAATATAATTTTTATATATTGAACTTCGATAGAAAAATAGAATTTTTATATATTGAACTTCGAGATAAAAATAGAATTTTTATATATTGAACTTCGATAGAAAAATAGAATTTTTATATATTGAACTTCGATAGAAAAATAGGATTTTTATATATTGAACTTCGAGATAAAAATAGAATTTTTATATATTGAACTTCGAGTTAAAAATATGATTTTTATATGTTGAACTTCGAAATAAAAATATGATTTTTATATATTGAATAGCGAAGTAAAAATTCGATTTTTACATAGGTGGTGAGCGGATAACGAAGGTGACAAAAAGGCGAGAACGAAGAAGCTTTATATCAAAGAAGAGTCAAGATGATTGGGTAGCTATCGGTGAGAACTTCTCACTCAAATTCTACTTTTCTAGTTATATACATATATATACTAGGATGCAGACGGTGCTTATTAGAAGCACCCGACACCCGTCCACAGACCATGGACTTGTTTGATTGGTTGTGTAGTTGGTTAGATTATTTGATTTGGATTTGATTGTTTTGGTGAAATTGAAATTGATATGATTGATGTGTGAATGGCGTGGGCCTTCACTAGACCGGGGGTAAGGCTAGGCCTTGTCCCGTTTCTAGTATCGTGCCGTTATGCCGCCGAAATTTTCTAAGATATGTTAGAAAAATAAAAAATATCATTTTATCGAATAAATGAACCGAAGAGAATGTTCATAGGTTGAATAAAAGTTTTATCGTTAAAAATATAATTTTTAACGTGAATATGAATAAATAAATATTCATTTACAAACCCGACGGTTTGTTTATGTACACCTATTTGAAGGACATTGATTGGGTCGATAAATTTTACACATCGCCCAATTGCACAAATAAAACATTTGTTTGATTGTTTGAAAACCCCACACGGGTGTTAGGATGAAATATGCAGTTCACTCATCCTGATTGATTAAAGATGTCGATCGATTGATTGACAGGCTGTTATAAGCGTTAGATATCTATATTTGATGCTTATACAGTGTAGTGCACTTTGGTTGATGGTTGATTATTTTTCAATGCTATTATATACATGTGTTGTATGAAAATCCATATAATTAACTTTATATGGTAATTGATTGGGCCTCATTCCAATTTGAAAAATAAAGAATATTATAAAATAAAAGTTCATGTGTTGACAATACTCATCCATTGAGATTGGTCATGTGTTGAACGAAATATTTTAGTAATAAAATTTACATCTTTATCGATATAAAATAAAAGTTCATGTGTTGACAGTACTCATTCATTGAGATTGGTCATGTGTTGAACGAAATATTTTGATAATAACAACTATTTTGAAAAAGAAATATTTGAAATAGAATGTTTGAAAATAGAAATTTATGAAGCCGTGTTGATTAGATTAACGCTATTTTGACGTGAACGATATTTATATCAATTTGAATTGAAAACGATTTCGAAATGAATTGAATTGAAAACGATTTCGAAATGAATTGAAAACGATTTCGAAATGAATTGAATTGAAAACGATTTCGAAATGAATTGAATTGAAAACGATTTCGAAATGAATTGAATTGAAAACGATTTCGAAATGAATTGAATTGAAAACGATTTCGAAATGAATTGAATTGAAAACGATTTCGAAATGAATTGAATTGAAATGAATTCAAATTGAATTGAAATTTGAATTGAGTAGAAATGAATTTTAAAACGAATTTATAAAGAAGAATTCAATTTTGATTTGAATTGAAACGGAAGTTGAAATTGCTTTTGAAACGATTTTAAAACTATTCATATAATTCGTTTTAAATAGAAATCGACGAAATATATATTATATATATAATATAATGGCCTGAATAGAACGCGCCGCGCCGCGGCAGTTCGTGAATTTCGACCATTTATTTCAAACGGACATTTCGGGAGATCCGACCGTCGGATTCTCCTAAAACCGGAACCGTTGGGTTCGTATCGAAAAGAGCTTTCTAACGAATATTGGAAATTTGAAATCTAACGGTTGGATTTGGAGATACGTTCAAATCAAATTCGAAAAAGGTCGCTGAAAGTGCAGTTCGATGGCCATTGATGGAAATCGACTGTACAGGCCTTGATAAAATTATTAAAAATAGTAATAATTTGTGTAAAATCATAAGAAATGATTTAGAAAGAATTGGGATGAAAAACTCCATATTTGAAAAGATAAAAATAGACTTTTATCGAAATGAACTAGTTTTGAACTAGAATTATAATTCTATTTATTTTTAAATAAATAAATTGAATTTGAAAAGGGTTTTGAAAATAACCAGAATTTCCAATGGTTGCATTGGAGTGGATTTGAATCGAAATTGTCTTCGGAATATTTCGATGTTGGAATTCGTGATTATACGGATGTTGTTATGGAAATTTGAAAGATATATATTTATATCGTTATTTCCAATACGACATTTGTTAGTCGTAGAATTTGATATGGAATATAAGCCGGTATATTTTCTATTCAGAGCCTTGTATTGAATATCAAATGTGATTTGGGTTTGTCGTGAATGGTGTCTTCACTAACACTGTTCTTGAACCCAGTTGAGAAAAGATTAAATCTTTTTATTTATATTTAATGAAGTGTACCAATTGAATAATATTTAATTGGAATTAAATCGATATTGATTTTTGGGTTTATCGTGGACAGTGTTTTAAATAACACTCGTTCTTTAACCCGATGATTAATGAATGTGATTTTGGGTTTATCGTGAACTGTGTTTTAAATGACACTGATTCTTTAACCCAGTTAAAGATTAAAACTAAGTGGAGTTTTAATGAATCTTTAATTAGATTGAAATGATCGAGAATGGAGTAGCACCAGTTTTGCTCCAGGCGATAGTTAAATCTTTAATTAGATTTAAACGTGAAATGGTAATTGAATTTACCGATAACACCGTGGTGTTAGATATGAAGTATAACCAGTTTTACTTCATGGGATGAATAGGTTGGGATTGGGAAATTAAAATAAATGATTACTTCGGTAAGGTTCGCTAATCCTGACTAGTTTGAATTGAGATTCAAAAATAGAATAAAGAATAAATTCAAGGAATTTATCTTGGATAAAATTAATGGGAACCTTTCCCTATGAATGTGAAATCAGAAACTAACTGTCGGTTAGCTGAGCAGAATGATTTTCTGGATATTGATCTGATGTTGGTTTCGGCCTTCGGGGTTAATATTTGGGGAATTATTCTCTTGATTAATTTACGGTTAGTGACTGATGAATTGGAATGAGGCGTATGTTGTGTTTGTGTAACACTTATTTAAAATATACGCGAGTTATTCGGAAAGACCGGGTTTATCCCATTCTGAATAACTGATACGACGATAAGTCGAAGATGAAGACGATGGTCGAAGACCGGAGGTCTTCACGTCGTTTGGGTGATAACTGATGATCTTGATTGGGCTGTACACCCAAGAAGATGGAAACAGTTAGTGATCGTCCAGACGTACTTGGAGATCGATGGATATGCGGGGTACTAGGTGCCTCCGGTTTCGTTCAGACCCAGAACGGACTTGTAAATGGACTGTGTGTCTGACATCGGATTTCATTCTGTGTGACTGATATCGGTTGCATAGGATGGTTTGCCTGTGTGGCATGCTAAGATGCAAATGATCAAGGCTTCTGTTGAAAAGCAAAGTCTTGTGGTGATGATCAAAGCACGGCCTTTGTGGCGTAGCTTTGTGTAACGTTTACCTCGCGTGTTTCACACCCGGTATGAACCAAAAACGGGAGACGGACCTCAGGGAGGGCATGCGTTTCTTTCTAGTTAGAAGTGGCGTCAGTGGTTTTACACGCCCTGACGAGTTTGACTTATGTGGTTGTTGCTGTTGCGAGGCGCCTCGGTTATATCGGTTTCGGCCGATGCTTCTGGTCGGCTGACGGACCAGACTTACACCCCATAGGGTGGGGAAACGTAGTGTTCAGGCATTTTAATCCACATCGGTGGACCGGCCCTGTCGCTCCAAGGGTCGATGCGCTCTGACCCTGTGGCTCGGGCTAGAGAGTCACGAATCGGTTGGGGACTATCTTTTGCCTCGGTTCATAGACGGAAATCCAATTTCCAAATACGTGCCATTTGCGGTTTTATTTGTAAACCTATATATGGCGACATAGTGGTATGGGGCATTCATGCCGCCTATGATTGATACTTATGATTTGAAGTTGTTTTATACTCTATGCACTTATAATAGTATCAAATGATTTGTTTTAAACGTATCAAGCATTCTTTAGCTGTTATAAGGGAAAACCCTATCCCCCGGCTTGCGATTGCATTGTGTGATAGGACCTGGGTCTTATAACAGCTTCATTTTTCTTTATTTAGCATTGCGCTGTTTGTTTTATGCACTGGTATTCTTGGGAGGAAACCCGTTCCGTGTTATACGGCGTGGTCCCTTGATTTATCTAACTTTAAAAGCAAAGATTAATAACTGTTTTAGTTCTCACACCAGTCACATGACTGACCTGGAGTTTATTGTTTTAACCTAAACTCTGGGTGCCCTTATTTTGACACGGGCAGCTAGTAGTTTTGGTTTTGCAGATTTATATTCACAGGATCCTGGTTTACAGCTGGAACGATATCCGGAAAGCTTTGTATCCGTATATCTCCTTCTAGTTGTGTATTGTATCATTTTCCGCTGCTATGTATTTAAATGTAACTTAAATCTCTGATATTTCTGTGTAATATTTATTTGTTTATACTCTGTATATTCTTGTAATCTGATGCATTGTTGTAATATACAATGGAATGTTCTTCTGTATGCGTTCTGTTGTGGCTTGTTCTCGAACTATCCGACGCTTTCCTTTACGGGGAAGTTACGGGTTTTTACAGTTGGTATCAGAGCTTTGGTTTACAAAGCAGAGAACAAGGCACATTAGAAACATACGAAAGAATTCATCAGATATTGGATTAGCAATATCCAATGAGAATGACTCGTTAGAGATGGGATCAGTAGTATCCTAGAACGAGTGTGAAGAGTATATTTTTTTAAATGAAAACAAATTTTGTTTTGAAAATTTAAATCACTTATTCGTATTTGATTATTTATTTATATTGATGTGGACAATCCAGTATATATAGATTTTGCGTATACGTCTGATCCGCGTGTATTCGAAATTTTAATATACTGGATAGATATAGAATTACACTCTAGTCGCCCGGGGGTGATTCTGATGATTGATATATCATCATCAGAATTTATATTCGAGTGAGGAACGTGTAATATCTATATATTTCCATTAGACTGGTGTGAGAACCAAAATTAGATAGGGCTAAATGTTGTGATTTGGCATCAAAAACATGATTTTTGTATATGTATCAAAATTATGAATTTGAAACTCTAATTCACTAATTGATTGATGTTTGTGTTGTTTGTTTATTTGTTTGATAATTTTGAACCATTATGCCTAATTGAACCAAATATTGAATTATATTGAAAATTGGTTGCATTTGCTTGCATATACATATATATCATTGAACAGGTCATAGCAAGGAGGCTAGAGCCAGAGAATAAAATTTGTTTGCCCGACAAATAGGTACATGTTTACTACATAATTTCCTGTTTTGTTTGGGTGATGATGATTTTGTGAGCCTATTGGCTAGCCGCTTGGCTTTTTCTTTTTCTTTTTGAGATCTGAAGGACCGGGGAAGCTATTTGAAATTCCCCGATGCTCCCGGTGCAGGGGAGGTTATGGGGAAATTTTTCGAAAATTTAGGGTGTTAGCCAAATTTTTGAAATTTTGAAAATTCTCAGAAACTGAAAAGTTAGAGAATGGAAGCCAGATCGAACGTAGAGTTGAATTATCAAACCACTTTCGACTTTGTTCCTTTTCGGGGACGAAAAGTTTTAAGTGGGGGAGATTGTAACAACCCGTAAAATGCGAGCCAGTTTGAAATTTTTATTTTGGCAATTATAGCGAATTTTGATTATTTAAAATGAAATATTTTAAATAATATCGACGAGAAATTTATTTTGAATTGAAATTCGACGTATATATTATATACGTCGTCGTTAGAATATATAATAATTATATATATAATTATAAAAGGAATTGAAAATGGCGCGGTAGTTCGAAAATTCGATTTCTAATTTCAAATGAATATACAGAATTCAATATAAGTCAGAATTGAACGAAACAAGAAATATTTGAATCTGTATAACTATATCTTTGTAACGAAGTTAACAAACTGAGATTTCATTTTAGAAATGATAAGATATGTCCAGTTTAAAATTAGAAATAGTCGCTGTGGAATTTATATATATTTTTATATATAAGGCCCTTAAAAATAGCAATTTTGCAAACGACCTCGGATTTCGACGAAACCAGTTGTGTTGGGTCCGTGATGTTAAGTTATTGCTAGATTCCAAATTTCATAATTTTTCGAATCAATATGTGAGCGTGGCGAAGGAAAACGCGTTTGACCAGTTTTAGTTGATTTTAATCGACTGGAAATTGGCCATTTTTCCAACGGTCTCAGAATTCGACGAAACTAGTTTTGTTACGACCGTATCGTCAATACGAAGCTAGAAAATATTTTTCTGGAATTTTTCTAGTTAGTATGTGACCCCGGTAATTTGAAATGTACGTTTAAAATTCAATATAATGATTTAAATGTAAATTTAACGGAAACTGATTCAAAGAATCGAATCAGCTTGCGATACATATCCCATTGTGTTCGGAATGGGGGTTAAACGCTATGGACGGCAGGCGGTGGGCCTCGTTTCGAGGTCGTATGTAAAAGTCAACTTTTTTCGAATAAAATAATTAATTAAAAATAAAAGAAAAATATAATCCTTCTCTCCCCTCTATAACTCATCTGGCCCCCCGTTGAAATTTCATTTCAGACAAAAAAAAAAAGAGAAAAAACCTAAATTAGATCGCGCATCTCGTTCGAAGCACCCACCGCGCCGCCGCCTGCGCTCGCCATCGCCGGAGGTCGACCTCCCACCCCCAGTCGCCCCTCCACCTCGTCGAACCCCCCCCCCCCGTGGCGCGCTTCTCTCCCCTGTTCGATTAAACCCCTCCCCTTCATCCAGCAACTCGCGAAGACCCGAAGCCCCCCCCCCCCAGATCGCAATCTCCGACATCTTCTCCCCCCAAGCTTCGACGAACAACGGCACCCCCCCCCTTCGCTGAAATCGGTTCGTTTTTATTTTTTTTTATTTTTTTTCTGTAAGTATTTTTATTTGTTTTTTTTAAAGTATAAAAACTGTTTTTTTTAAAGTATAAAAACTGTTTTTTTAAAAGTATATAAAACTGTTTTTTTTAAAAGTATATAAAACTGTTTTTTTAAATTATATAAAACTAATTTTTTTAAGTATATAAAACTGATTTTTATAAGTAGAAATTATAGATTTTTATCATTTTAAAGTTAAGTTTTTACTAATAAAAAGGTTTGATTTTTATTGGTTAAAAAGATTAGATTTTTCTTTTTCTCTTAAAGCTTTGATTTTTAATCATGAAAACATGATTTTTATTCGAAGGAATTTTGAATTCGTAGGAGGTAGAAAAAGTTTAGGATTTTGTTGTAGGAAAAATAAGATTTTTGATGAGATAAAAATTAGATCTTAGCGGCTTAAAAATATAATTTTTATATATTGAACTTCGATAGAAAAATAGAATTTTTATATATTGAACTTCGAGATAAAAATAGAATTTTTATATATTGAACTTCGATAGAAAAATAGAATTTTTATATATTGAACTTCGATAGAAAAATAGGATTTTTATATATTGAACTTCGAGATAAAAATAGAATTTTTATATATTGAACTTCGAGTTAAAAATATGATTTTTATATGTTGAACTTCGAAATAAAAATATGATTTTTATATATTGAATAGCGAAGTAAAAATTCGATTTTTACATAGGTGGTGAGCGGATAACGAAGGTGACAAAAAGGCGAGAACGAAGAAGCTTTATATCAAAGAAGAGTCAAGATGATTGGGTAGCTATCGGTGAGAACTTCTCACTCAAATTCTACTTTTCTAGTTATATACATATATATACTAGGATGCAGACGGTGCTTATTAGAAGCACCCGACACCCGTCCACAGACCATGGACTTGTTTGATTGGTTGTGTAGTTGGTTAGATTATTTGATTTGGATTTGATTGTTTTGGTGAAATTGAAATTGATATGATTGATGTGTGAATGGCGTGGGCCTTCACTAGACCGGGGGTAAGGCTAGGCCTTGTCCCGTTTCTAGTATCGTGCCGTTATGCCGCCGAAATTTTCTAAGATATGTTAGAAAAATAAAAAATATCATTTTATCGAATAAATGAACCGAAGAGAATGTTCATAGGTTGAATAAAAGTTTTATCGTTAAAAATATAATTTTTAACGTGAATATGAATAAATAAATATTCATTTACAAACCCGACGGTTTGTTTATGTACACCTATTTGAAGGACATTGATTGGGTCGATAAATTTTACACATCGCCCAATTGCACAAATAAAACATTTGTTTGATTGTTTGAAAACCCCACACGGGTGTTAGGATGAAATATGCAGTTCACTCATCCTGATTGATTAAAGATGTCGATCGATTGATTGACAGGCTGTTATAAGCGTTAGATATCTATATTTGATGCTTATACAGTGTAGTGCACTTTGGTTGATGGTTGATTATTTTTCAATGCTATTATATACATGTGTTGTATGAAAATCCATATAATTAACTTTATATGGTAATTGATTGGGCCTCATTCCAATTTGAAAAATAAAGAATATTATAAAATAAAAGTTCATGTGTTGACAGTACTCATCCATTGAGATTGGTCATGTGTTGAACGAAATATTTTAGTAATAAAATTTACATCTTTATCGATATAAAATAAAAGTTCATGTGTTGACAGTACTCATTCATTGAGATTGGTCATGTGTTGAACGAAATATTTTGATAATAACAACTATTTTGAAAAAGAAATATTTGAAATAGAATGTTTGAAAATAGAAATTTATGAAGCCGTGTTGATTAGATTAACGCTATTTTGACGTGAACGATATTTATATCAATTTGAATTGAAAACGATTTCGAAATGAATTGAATTGAAAACGATTTCGAAATGAATTGAATTGAAAACGATTTCGAAATGAATTGAATTGAAAACGATTTCGAAATGAATTGAATTGAAAACGATTTCGAAATGAATTGAATTGAAAACGATTTCGAAATGAATTGAATTGAAAACGATTTCGAAATGAATTGAATTGAAAACGATTTCGAAATGAATTGAATTGAAAACGATTTCGAAATGAATTGAATTGAAATGAATTCAAATTGAATTGAAATTTGAATTGAATAGAAATGAATTTTAAAACGAATTTATAAAGAAGAATTCAATTTTGATTTGAATTGAAACGGAAGTTGAAATTGCTTTTGAAACGATTTTAAAACTATTCATATAATTCGTTTTAAATAGAAATCGACGAAATATATATTATATATATAATATAATGGCCTGAATAGAACGCGCCGCGCCGCGGCAGTTCGTGAATTTCGACCATTTATTTCAAACGGACATTTCGGGAGATCCGACCGTCGGATTCTCCTAAAACCGGAACCGTTGGGTTCGTATCGAAAAGAGCTTTCTAACGAATATTGGAAATTTGAAATCTAACGGTTGGATTTGGAGATACGTTCAAATCAAATTCGAAAAAGGTCGCTGTAAGTGCAGTTCGATGGCCATTGATGGAAATCGACTGTACAGGCCTTGATAAAATTATTAAAAATAGTAATAATTTGTGTAAAATCATAAGAAATGATTTAGAAAGAATTGGGATGAAAAACTCCATATTTGAAAAGATAAAAATAGACTTTTATCGAAATGAACTAGTTTTGAACTAGAATTATAATTCTATTTATTTTTAAATAAATAAATTGAATTTGAAAAGGGTTTTGAAAATAACCAGAATTTCCAATGATTGCATTGGAGTGGATTTGAATCGAAATTGTCTTCGGAATATTTCGATGTTGGAATTCGTGATTATACGGATGTTGTTATGGAAATTTGAAAGATATATATTTATATCGTTATTTCCAATACGACATTTGTTAGTCGTAGAATTTGATATTGAATATAAGCCGGTATATTTTCTATTCAGAGCCTTGTATTGAATATCAAATGTGATTTGGGTTTGTCGTGAATGGTGTCTTCACTAACACTGTTCTTGAACCCAGTTGAGAAAAGATTAAATCTTTTTATTTATATTTAATGAAGTGTACCAATTGAATAATATTTAATTGGAATTAAATCGATATTGATTTTTGGGTTTATCGTGGACAGTGTTTTAAATAACACTCGTTCTTTAACCCGATGATTAATGAATGTGATTTTGGGTTTATCGTGAACTGTGTTTTAAATGACACTGATTCTTTAACCCAGTTAAAGATTAAAACTAAGTGGAGTTTTAATGAATCTTTAATTAGATTGAAATGATCGAGAATGGAGTAGCACCAGTTTTGCTCCAGGCGATAGTTAAATCTTTAATTAGATTTAAACGTGAAATGGTAATTGAATTTACCGATAACACCGTGGTGTTAGATATGAAGTATAACCAGTTTTACTTCATGGGATGAATAGGTTGGGATTGGGAAATTAAAATAAATGATTACTTCGATAAGGTTCGCTAATCCTGACTAGTTTGAATTGAGATTCAAAAATAGAATAAAGAATAAATTCAAGGAATTTATCTTGGATAAAATTAATGGGAACCTTTCCCTATGAATGTGAAATCAGAAACTAACTGTCGGTTAGCTGAGCAGAATGATTTTCTGGATATTGATCTGATGTTGGTTTCGGCCTTCGGGGTTAATATTTGGGGAATTATTCTCTTGATTAATTTACGGTTAGTGACTGATGAATTGGAATGAGGCGTATGTTGTGTTTGTGTAACACTTATTTAAAATATACGCGAGTTATTCGGAAAGACCGGGTTTATCCCATTCTGAATAACTGATACGACGATAAGTCGAAGATGAAGACGATGGTCGAAGACCGGAGGTCTTCACGTCGTTTGGGTGATAACTGATGATCTTGATTGGGCTGTACACCCAAGAAGATGGAAACAGTTAGTGATCGTCCAGACGTACTTGGAGATCGATGGATATGCGGGGTACTAGGTGCCTCCGGTTTCGTTCAGACCCAGAACGGACTTGTAAATGGACTGTGTGTCTGACATCGGATTTCATTCTGTGTGACTGATATCGGTTGCATAGGATGGTTTGCCTGTGTGGCATGCTAAGATGCAAATGATCAAGGCTTCTGTTGAAAAGCAAAGTCTTGTGGTGATGATCAAAGCACGGCCTTTGTGGCGTAGCTTTGTGTAACGTTTACCTCGCGTGTTTCACACCCGGTATGAACCAAAAACGGGAGACGGACCTCAGGGAGGGCATGCGTTTCTTTCTAGTTAGAAGTGGCGTCAGTGGTTTTACACGCCCTGACGAGTTTGACTTATGTGGTTGTTGCTGTTGCGAGGCGCCTCGGTTATATCGGTTTCGGCCGATGCTTCTGGTCGGCTGACGGACCAGACTTACACCCCATAGGGTGGGGAAACGTAGTGTTCAGGCATTTTAATCCACATCGGTGGACCGGCCCTGTCGCTCCAAGGGTCGATGCGCTCTGACCCTGTGGCTCGGGCTAGAGAGTCACGAATCGGTTGGGGACTATCTTTTGCCTCGGTTCATAGACGGAAATCCAATTTCCAAATACGTGCCATTTGCGGTTTTATTTGTAAACCTATATATGGCGACATAGTGGTATGGGGCATTCATGCCGCCTATGATTGATACTTATGATTTGAAGTTGTTTTATACTCTATGCACTTATAATAGTATCAAATGATTTGTTTTAAACGTATCAAGCATTCTTTAGCTGTTATAAGGGAAAACCCTATCCCCCGGCTTGCGATTGCATTGTGTGATAGGACCTGGGTCTTATAACAGCTTCATTTTTCTTTATTTAGCATTGCGCTGTTTGTTTTATGCACTGGTATTCTTGGGAGGAAACCCGTTCCGTGTTATACGGCGTGGTCCCTTGATTTATCTAACTTTAAAAGCAAAGATTAATAACTGTTTTAGTTCTCACACCAGTCACATGACTGACCTGGAGTTTATTGTTTTAACCTAAACTCTGGGTGCCCTTATTTTGACACGGGCAGCTAGTAGTTTTGGTTTTGCAGATTTATATTCACAGGATCCTGGTTTACAGCTGGAACGATATCCGGAAAGCTTTGTATCCGTATATCTCCTAGTTGTGTATTGTATCATTTTCCGCTGCTATGTATTTAAATGTAACTTAAATCTCTGATATTTCTGTGTAATATTTATTTGTTTATACTCTGTATATTCTTGTAATCTGATGCATTGTTGTAATATACAATGGAATGTTCTTCTGTATGCGTTCTGTTGTGGCTTGTTCTCGAACTATCCGACGCTTTCCTTTACGGGGAAGTTACGGGTTTTTACATTCCTCTTGTTAAGTGCAGGAGTTATGGGCGGTCATCACACCAGTACACTTCCTTTACGTAGGCTACAAATCCAATTTCGCTAGTAACTTCCGAATTCCATATATAGTAAGTCTCTAGTTTGAATGTCCCTATGAGGTTCCTCCTTTTACTTACACATTTATCTTATTTAATAAGGGTTTTAAATCCCAACATCTTATGCATAACAAGGATTTATTACTTATATCACATTTATACCCTTATTCAATCAATTCGGGGAAACCACTAACGATCATAGCCTAAAATTTATTTTGGAAGTTTTCCTCTTATAATTAAATGACCTAAAGAGCACTGATGTCTTATAATTTTTATCCAAATCCTTAAGATGTCAATCAATACCTTTAAATTCTCCACTTTTGTCTTTCTTGTAAATGTGGTCCATCAATTTTTTTAATATGACCATTCCATGAATACTTACTTAATTCTTTCAAGCTCCTTCAAGCTTTAAAATACATCCATTTTCTCCAAATTAGTTTATCTTCTAAATCAGTCCCAAAAATTTTCTTTTTATCTAATTAGTTACAAATTTATTACCTACTAAATTTGCAATTAATATCCATGAATATTATTTCTGAATTCGCTAATTATGATAAATTATGCTATAATATTTCTACATATATACTAATCGCTAGAGACAGATATAAACATAATAATTCATATACTAGACTATTTAGGGTAACTTAGTTCATAACCAAACTTTGATTCCAGAAATACTATACCTCTTCATCCTTTCAAATATAAACATTTGGGATCGACACAAAGATTTCCAGATTAGGTTATGTAATCTTACTTAACTCTAGAACCTAATTCTAACTAACCTGATTAGTTATCCCTATTTACACGAGAATTATTTATTTTCATAGGGTGAAATTTTAGTAGTCACATAAATTATATTATTTTAAGTAAAAAATTCTTATTGTTTTCAAGTTTGCCAATTTCAGAAATAAGCGTCTAATGCATTATTAAAACCTGAGGCGTTAATATTTTCATGATCACTTTAATGCTTGCTAGATTAAACGTCAATACATGCTTCGTTTTAATAAAACATCCTTTATTGGTAGTTTATTTCAAAATGTTACCATTAGGATTTAGACGCCACTTTTGAAATGTTTACCAAATAATAAAAATAAGAGTAAACTAGTTTTTTCTTTTAAAATACTTATCTTTATTATCTACTTGAATTCTAGCCATTACAACCAATAAATCTTTTAATGGATAGTAAAACAAATGCTCATTCTAGAACATGATTTTAATTAATATCCTAAATTGAACTGGGCGATAGTTAAGCCTCCTAAAGTGTCTAATGACATTTAGTGCTAAGTTTTCAAAATACGTTATTACTTCACAAAATAACACTTTGAAACATTACTCAAGATTTGTGTACTTAATAATAATAAAGCTAAATGACCTCTTTATTTTTAGTAAATAGTTCCAAATGAGTATCTCAATTTTAACATTTTATAAATATTTATTACACATCCATAATTTCTTAAATTAAGAGTAAAATATCTTTCCTTATTCTAACACTCTCTTTTATTCACATACTGAACGTCAGCCTTTAACGACTTTCAAACGATGATTGTTTTGAAATAAATGTTCATTTCTATTTAAAAATTAGACCTAAATCTCTTAACATCGAATTAATTAGCAACTAATTCTTCTTTTCATATCTATATTTTTAGTTTATTCTTTTACTTTCAAATATATTTTTAGAAATTAGACAGCATTCATTTTAGCACTAAACTTAAAACTCTCTCTCATATATATATATATATATATATATATATATATATATATATAGACAAACACACACACAGACATACATACATACATATGTATGAATTTTGAAAGTCCTTAACGAACATAACTATTCATTGCTCTTTTGTTTGCACAGTGAAAGGTCTTTCAAAAATTTAATTTAGTGGTCACAAAAATAAATTACAAATTACTAAATAAATTTCTTGGAGTGTTTTTCATCCTTTACACTACTCCTAGTACTCTCACCTTCTCAAATGCTTCTCATTTTACAAGGATTTTATTATTTCAATTTTACCTAATTTTTTTAAAATAAATTTACTATCTATTCTCTTTTAATTGAGAATGTCAACGACGTTTATTTTACCAAGCTTATACGTCCTGTCTTCTTTCTCTTTTCGATTAAACGTTAATTTATTATCCCAATCTGTACTGGATTTTAAAGAAAATAATATTTTCAAATCTAAACATTAAAAGCTCATTGCATAGAAAATTACAAATTAACCATTTGAATTATTTATTGCTTATCGCTTTAATTTCTTTTCCATTAAATCTATTATTTGCAACCATTTACAATTAACCTTTTCATCTTATGTTTTCGCTAAAACTAATATTTATTGTTTGTGTAAAAGAAGAACTAATAAACAATTCAAACCCAAATGTTTTTTTTCAATTATTATGTAATTCTAGTCCATATACAAGAGGTCAAACAGTTCTTCAATTTTTTTCCCTTTCAAATAGTTTTGTAGTATGTTAAAATTTATCTCGATAGGTTTTCTAAATATTCTTGATCTTTTGTTTAAAATTTCTGGCATGCTATTCTACAGAAGTATATTTATTAAGTCTTTCTTCCATGTTCTTATTTACCAATTCTTGACATTCCTAAGCGTTGCTTCTATAAATGTCCTTTGTGTCTATTTTATTCATTGAGTGACGCTCATTCTTACATACATTTATCTCAGATTCGAATATTAATACCTACGCATAAATGGCATTAATTACTTCCTCAGTACTTTCCGCTTTCACTTATCGACCATTTATTGCTCTTTTGAACTTCAAAATCTCATACTTACAAATACGGAAGTTTATACTATTTAACTAAAGATATCCTTTCGTTTTTTCCCTGAAATCTTAATAATTCTTAAGCTATGAACATTAATTTTTGCTAATTACTGGCTATCCCAATGGACACTTATTCCAAATTCTTCCTATTCATTTCTCCCTTATCTTTTCCATAAATGATAGTTAAATCACCACTTGATTTCCATTAATTGCCTATTAAATTTGGGAGTTTCTTTCCTTTTCACTATCCCAACTTACATTATTTTATGCTATTAGGCCTCTAAATCGATAAGAAAATCACTAGATCACTCCATGGTTTTTAAGGTTTTTAATAAATTAGGCACAATCCTTTCCTATGTGGACCTTAGGTATTATTTCTAGAGATACACATATTCTCTCTCTCTCTCTCTCTATATATATATATATATATATATATATATATATATATATATATATATAGAAAATCTTTCGAAAATCCTTTTTTAAAATAACAAGTACGCCACTCATACGTATATTTTCCCTATAATTGGGTAACCTAGGCTCTGATACCAAATGTAACAACCCTCCCAGAATGGGCCTAAATTTCGACCGAAGAAGGAAAATTGAAACTTAGAGCCATTCTAAATGGATTGTTGGTTCCTATAAGGAAATGTTATAACACATATAACAGAGCATACTAAAGTGAAATCAGAGTCTCACACAGCGAAGGGGATAAAAATAATAGCTTAAACCAGATGTACCTGTAGTATAAAACCATGAAAAATGTCTGTTACAATGGGTCTCATGCAATAATAGGTACATCAACATTAATTATTCCAATATAATAATACTACTATAATGCCTAATAGCTATGGATCCTCCGTCGTTAGGCTCCATCTCCAAGGTATCATCGATCTAAGCGTTCCCGCCTACTGTCATTTATATATGTTAAGAGAAGGGAGGTCAGAACATAAAGATCTAATGAATGAAAATAACATGTGTTTAAAGGCTATACTTTATATTTGGCAGGTTAAATACTTCAATGTATGTCTACGTAAACAAATAATGACACAAAACACATGTATATTCTAATTAATGAGTTGGACATCTGAATCAGTCACTTAAGACCTTTATTAATGTACTTAGGGTGGATTAGCGATCACTTAAGACCCACTGAGGTGGACATTCTCGGTCACTTAAGGCCCATTCTAGTATATTAATTAAGGGTGGATTCTTATGATCTCTTATGATCCTAAGGCGTACCCCAACCACTTAAGACCCCACCCTAACACGTTAACGTCATAAGAGTGTGTGTGTGTGTGTATATATATATATATATATATTATCACAAGTAATATGAGAAGTAGTACCTCGCCGCCTAGTTCCAGTATAGGGTAGGCCCACATATAGCCATTTAAGACCCCTCCGGTGGGCGCCTCATGTTGCTACTTAACTGATATTACGGTAGTAGACCTATGCCGCTTAAGACTTCACTTAGACGGTTAGTTAATTTAATTGCATGATACGCCCCACGTGTACCAAAGCCATCCCTAGGTTATCCCTCACATAGCTCCTAGATGAAGTAGACATTTCAGTAAACTACCCTACTCCGTTATCGCCATGACTAGAACAGTTTAGATAAGAAAGGCCACTTCGAATCTAATAAGGGAGAGTCCCATGAATTTGGTCCAAATCCAAGGAATAAACCTTAGGAACGGGCCTAGTCCTAACCATTAAGACCTAAACTAGATAAGAAGAAATCAGCCACTAAAGACCATCTCAAGGCGGGTAGTAAGCCTACTTATTCACACACATAATACACACACACACGCTAGACCTCTCATATTAAACCAACTACTCGTGGATGCTGGATATGTCGGGTGGTTCTGGGCAGACTTCTACTACAAGCAGGCTTAACCTCGTGTCATAGTGTACTAAGTTTAATGGCCTATGGCACCTAGACCTCTTGCATAAGCCAAACTCACTTGTGGTTGCTAAATTTGACGGTTGGTTTTGAGAAAACTTCTACCACTAATAATGACTAACCTCGTGTTTATGTGTCATTATGTAATACACACACACACACACACACACACACACATATATATAAGCCATTTATAAGCATACACATAAGCAACAATTCATATAGGGACATTTCACATTTCTAACCTTATTCTAACATATTTATAACGTCATTATTACGTTTGGTTACGTTGATTATGCTACATAAGTATATAATTTAATACGTGGTATAAACGCTAATTTTCGTTCTAATTAAGAAAAGTTTTAACGGTGTAATTTGTCAATCCTGTTAACATAAAAGGTGTAAGATCTCAATTCCCATATTAAATTAGTGAATTCACGGTATAATTAATAACAAGCAGCAAATAGGAATTTAACAACATAATTATTCAAACTTGTATCCTAGACTTGTAAGAATAATCTAGATAATGAAAGAGAAACAATGTGTTAATAAATAAATATATACATAAAATTCTGTTTGAATCAAATTCACCCTTTTTTATGTTGCACATTAAACATTAACATTTGATTATTTCGAATCTGAATTTGTTCAAATTCTCTAAATTAGAGTGGGAATCTAAACCTATCAAAAAATTAAAACTGAACCAAATCTTAACCTTTTATACCACAAATACTTTTAAATTAAAAAGGGGCAAATCCAGTTAAACAAAAGTAAAATCACTAAAATATTCCTTAAACATAACCCAAACAATTCACAAACCCAAAATATTGATTGACAACTTTGAGATATATAAAGATACGAGATTTGGTTTTTTTTATTATGATATTATCACAAAAATCCAAACCTTCATGGCATACAAATAAGTATGAAATCTACAAAACATAGAATTTAATTTAAACAAATATCATTTCCACTCACAGTGAATTAACTGTATGGAAATGTCACAGATTTGATGATATTTTCCTATTAGATCTGAAAACTTTCATGAACGAACACGAACTCCAAACCCTTAGATATATATATATATATATCTTATGATTCCAAATTCAAATCCTATTCAAATCTTATAAGAAAAGGGATTAGGAAAGAAAATAGATTCAAGAGGGAAGGAAGAAAACCTAAAGTATATTTTCTCTGGAATCAATGAAAGAGTGGAGGCAAGGGAGGAGGAGAAGACTAGTTTTAGGGTTGAGGTTTATAGTGTTATTGATAGGTGCATAAGTGAATAATAGTCGTGGGATTATTTAGATTTAATATAGGCTGTTAATCTATAAAAAAAACACCCTAAAAACCCAACTAAAACCAGGCCAAAATGGGCACTGGCTGCCTCAAGCGGTCGACACCCTACCTAGGAGGGTCATTGACCGACGGTCGACACCTTTTCTAGGGAAGTGGTTGACCTCCTGGTCTCTAAAACGGCCAGTGACCAGCATTGATTATTGAAAAGCTTTTATTATTAAACGGTACTTATTTTTTTAAATCCTTTCCATTTAATCAATTTTCTTATCCCCTCTTATATGTATATATATACACACAAAATTTTGAATTTAATCAATGATTATTAGATATTTTTATTCCATATATTTATATTTTCAATTCAAATTTCAAACGTTCATGAATATATTTACGCACAACATTTTTAAATGTGAACTCTTCATACGGACTCTATTTTTGATATATTACATATGAAAACGGATCAGAATCTTGCCAAGAATACAACTATGATATTTTCGTGTCCAAATTCCTGAATTTTCAAAATTCCTTTTTCAGCCTAATAATATATTATTGTTTTATTGCTGATTTTAATTACTTATTATTATTTATTTTTAAATTAGATTATCTCAAGTCTATATAGGTATATTTTTATGGGGTGTTACAACGTTCCATGCCTAGAGTTTAATCTTGAATATAATGGTTGAAAAGATTAAATTACATTGATGCATTGGTTAGAGTAAAAGGTTGTATCGAATCATTGATTTTTATTATTACCTAGGTAACAACGATGTATTACTAGATGTCGCTCACTGTTATATTTTTAATATAATTTTAAGTTATTGCCGACATTAAAATATCCTAATGGGTCACACATTAAGAACGGTTTGACGGGATAACCATTCTTTGAATTTTAAAATGATCAAACGTTAACATTTTAAAACTGCTTAAGAAATTATAGAACGATATTATCTCGTTTTAGGATATGTTCTCATTCCTTTTAAAGGGGTGAATTACTCTTTTGCTTGATACGCAGAAATTAATCCAGATCGAAGAAAAAATCGATCTTGTCTAGTATCGTTTTTCAGTCTCCTACTTGAATTTCATGAGACGATCCCGAAAGGCGTTCGTTGGCACCATAGAGACAATGTAACGACCACCCATAACCCCTGCACTTAACAAGAGGAGAAATGCGCTGAAAGGTGTGCCAGAAAGCTATGGACGATCATTAAGGTATAGATAATACATGCGGAACCTGTCATATAACTCACAGCGCAAGGATAAAGTATAATAGAACATATACAACAGGTAATAATAGTGAAGCAGAACTGAGCAGAATCTTAAACTTTTCATATCAACATGAGTTATCCATACAACACAGGAATACCATAGGATTTTGAACAAAATGCCTTACTACAAGGCACTCAGGGAAAACATCGAACAACGGAGAACAACAAATAGTACATAGTAGGAAATAATACGCTAACCTCCTTCTCGTTGTCGCTCAGCGTAATCGTCCTCATCAAGATCTACTACATGTCACCTGCTACTCAGTCTACCCATTCATTACATGAATGAACAGTCCAAGTTAATAAGAGGGAAATATAAAATCTTGAGTCAGACAATAGTCTTAATGAGTGACAAAACAACAATCTAACATCATCAGTAAAATATATGAGAAATAGGTAGATCAATCAACTGATCTACCAACTCAGCATTAGAGAAAAAACCCTAAACCCATCTCCTCCACATCCGATAGTAATAGCCTTTACAACAATCAAGTAGAAGCAAACAGTACATTCATGGCAAGCAGTTATCAAGCGTAAACCATCCTAATCGATATTAACATCTCCCAAGCAAAAGCCCCGAGGCCTAAACCAACATCAAACAAGTACCTAAGAGAAATCCCCTTCGACGTCGAATAATCTACATAAGACGATACAAGCAAGGCAATCATCATCCATTACTTTGTTTATCACCTCCAATCCTCCCTTGAAACCATCATTGATCATATGAATGACTACATTACGTCATTCTGTCAAGGGCTAGTGGTAACCCCAGTTCTAGTCAGACTACTGCACATCCAGCGTACATTTGCCTCCCTGACCCATCCAATGGGCCCAGGGTACTTGACTAGTCCCATTAGTCATTTAGGCATCCCTATTATACCGCTGCTTTGAGCCTGCTAGAACTTACGCCAACGATAATCTCTCAGCCTTCATAACTCTAGTCGTCATCACCTGTGACTATCCACGAGCTCAGACCCCGTCTCGAGCGACCATTATCCACGAGCTCAAATCCCACTTGAGTTGTCTTTACATTCGTTGCATCTCCCGATCAACGCACACTTCATGATGCTTCGAACATTCTTCTCTGAATTCACTTTGATGCCATGTCCATTCTCGAATCAGAATAATCACCACTTTTGGTCAACATTCAATCCATAACACTTTAGTCTTTCCGCTATGAAAAACAACCCATAGCCAAAAATGACCCAACTCCAATTCGTGCTCTACAAGTTACGATCCATACTTCAAACCACCTGATCTCAAGCGACCCGACTTCGAGTGACCTAACTTCAAACAACCTGACCTTGTGCCACGTTTTCAATTCATTTCTTACTTCGCAAGCCATTTGACCTATGCAACGTTAATGCATGCAACTCATCCAAATCGACCAATCCAAGCATCCATCCTTCATGCAATCATCAGACAATGCTTGCACAATAATTATTCATCACAATCATTTGAAACTCACCAAATCATGGTAAAACAAGGAATAAACAAAATAATGGATCTAAACTTGCATATACATATGAATTAACATAAGAATTACCAGTTTAAGTTGCTAGGTTAGATCCTATATATGTGATTCAAATGAAAATATTTTTGCCATGATGTAGATCTAGGTGAAAACAACTTGTAAATGATGAAAATAAGATCAGACAACCCATATACTTGATTGAATCCGTGTGAGAGATGCTTATCACTCATCAAATCTTCAAAAAACTTGAAATCGCTAAATTCCCAATTCGGACAGTGAAGAATGATCTTCAAGCCTCTCAATTTGATGCGATCTCCCTTCACTTGATGTAGATCTAGCTTTGCTTGATGTTGATCTTCAATCTTCTTGCATAGCTCTAGAATTTTAATGCACGAATGAGGTATTTGATCAAGCAATGAGGATCATGAGCTCAACCAAATGAGAGAATGAAGAAAAGTAAACCTCTCTCCATGCCTTTAACCCCTATTTATAGCCTCCAACGAGCCCACTAATCGGCCACACCAATTCAGCCCATCAATGACTAGCCAAACCTATATAGAAATTGTGTAGCATTAAAACACTTATTCCTCCCAAACCGATGAACCAAATCTTTAATGTGACCACTCTACGGAATTGGAATCACCATTTTATTTCCAATTAAATCAACCTCGGTACTTGATTCGATCCCAGACAAAAGTCGTTCCTGTACAAAATTGATAAGGGCAAAATGGTCACAAATAAAATTGGTAAAAATTATGGACATGTCACACACCCCCATAAACAACATATCAAAATATGAGAATGGTCCGACCAATAAGGAATTAAATAAAAATATTTTACGATCCTTCGATATGTAAAATGCTGGTCGTTACATTCTCTTATCCTTAGGAATTTCGCACCCAAAATTCCAAACAAACGCAAGCAACCAAAATAATTCTGCATGCCTATCATCCACAAGCAGCCAATCTACCACTCAATCTAACATCCATCTATCCATGCATCCATAACTTTAACCTAGCATGCGAAATTCTAACAACAATAGTACAAGTTGCAATGGTGTAAGGTGAAACGACACTAATGGGTCATATCAACGAAGAGTCCTGGATGGGTCGTCCTCATACTCTCTTCCGTCTCCCACATGCAATCATTGTCATCGTCACTCCATTGCACATTAACTAGCTAAACGTCTTTCTCCTAAGCTGTTTTGTGTCATTCTGTGCAACGGAAGCGGCTTACGAGGTTTCGTAACTACGGTCTCGACTTCCATGTCTTCGTACTATTCTGGAGATACCACCACATTTGAATCATTCCACACTTCCATAGAAAGGACACATAACATTGTGCACACTCAACATATTCTCAGGTAAATTCAGTCTATACGCAAGCTTTCCAGTCTGCTTGTTTATCGGAAACGGTCCAACAAACCTTGGAGCTCATTTTTCAGTACTTCCTAACCGAACAACATTCTTCAATGGCGAAATCTTCACTAAAACCATATCGCCAACGTCGAATTGCAAATCTTTTTGCTTATTGGCGTAACTCTTCTGGTGATCTTGGGCTGCCTTCATTCGTTGTGGAACGATCTCGATATAATATGAGGTCTCTCTAATCATCTCAGGCCCAAGTATCAACTTATCCCCAGTTTCTAACCAACATGCTGGAGAATTCCACGATCTACCATACAACGCCTCGTGTGGTCTCATCCTAATGCTCGACTAGTAGCTGTTGTTGTATGCAAACTCAAATAGATGCAGATGGTCTTCTTACGATCCCCCCGAAGTCCAATATGCAAGCTCTTAGGAGATCTTCCAAAACTCGGTTAACCCTCTCGGTTTGACCAACGGTTTGGGGATGATAAGCCGTACTTAAACACAACTCGGTTCCCAAAGTCTCTTGCAAACTCTTTCAAAATCCACTCATGAACAATGGATCTCGATCACTCACTATGCTCTTTGGGATACCATGGAATCAAACTATCCATTTAATATAAAGATCAGCCAACTTCGATGCTATCCTAGTCGGTCTGACAGGAATAAATCTTGCACTTTTGGTCCAACGATCCACTATGACCCAAATCCCCTCGTTTCGTACCCTGGTCCTAGGTAGTCCATCGATAAAATCCATAAATATATGCTCCCACTTCCACATAGGAACTTCTAATGGTTGAAGCAATGAACTCGGCTTCTTCTGTTTAGCTTCCACTAAATGGCATCTCATACATTTAGAAATGAACTTTCCACATCCATCTTCATCCCTTACCAGTAGTAAGCTCGCTTTATGTCCTGATACATCTTATTACCACCGGGATGAATTGTCAACTCCGAGTGATGACTTTCCCTCAGCATCTTATCTTTGAATCCGTCAATATCAGGAATAACCAGTCGTCCTTGTTTTAGAATCCAACCCTCTCAGTCGATTTCAAATTCCTTATCCTCTGTTTCAACTTCGGGATAACCTCGAGAAGCTTTACATCACTTTAGTGATCTCACCAATCCTTTTGATAGTGCATCTATCTTGGAGAAGTCCTTGATAAAACGACGATAATATCTCGCCAACCCAAGGAAACTCCAAACATCCGTCGCATTCTTAGGTCTACTTATGTCCTGGATTGTTGCCACCTTAGTGGGATCAACCACTATTCCATTTCCAGAAACAACATGGCCTAAGAAGCATAAAAAGTTTAATTCGACACCCGAATGTGAGGCAGCTTTCCAAGAGCTGAAATTAAGGTTGACTACTACTCTAGTGTTGACCATTATTGATGGCAATCAAGATTTAAAAGTCTATACAGATGCCTTTATTGAAGGTCTTGGTGCGATACTAATGACGAGAGGCAAAGTAGTTGCTTATACTAGCCGTCAGTTGAAGCCGCATGAGAAAAGATATCCTACTCACGATCTTGAGTTATTAGCCATTGTATTTGCTCTAAAAATATGGAGGCACTATCTTTTGGGTGAGAAGTTCGAATTGTATATAGATCATAAGTCATTGAAGTATCTGTTCACGCAGAAGGACTTGAATTTGAGGTAGCAGCAATGGTTAGAATTTCTTGCAGCATACGATCTGGATATTCTGTATACTCCAGGGAAAGCCAATGTTGTAGCAGATGCGCTTAGCAGAAAGAATACCATTATCGCTAATCTCATGCCTTCATTGGTTGACAAAATCTCTGCTCTTCGGAAAGATGATGAATATATTCAAAGAATTTTGTAAAAGAGTTAGAGAAGGTGAACCCTCGAGTTTCCAGATTGATAACAAAGGAGTTTGAGGTTATTAGGCCGAATTTGTGTTCCGAATATTCCTGAACTCAGAAGAGAAGTAATGGATGAATGTCACAAATCCAAGATTAGTATTCATCCAGGGGCGAGCAAGTTGTGTTATGATCTCAAGCGTACATTCTGGTGGAAGTCTATGAAAAGAGACATTTCCATTTATGTCTGTAGGTGTTATACTTGCCAGCAAGTTAAGAGTGATCAACAAAAATCAGCCGGATTGTTACAACCACTGGAGGTTCCAAGTATGAAGTGGGATCAAATCTCCATGGATTTCATTGATGGCTTGACCCTAACTAGAAAAGGTAATGATAGTATCTGGGTGATCGTAGATCGTTTCACGAAGACCACCCATTTTATTCCTATCAAATCAACTAGTATAACTCAAAGTCTGGTAAAAATTTATTTCAAAGAAATTGTCCAACTACATGGGGTTTCCAGTAGCATTGTTAGTGATCATGATCCAATATTCGCTAGTAAATTATGGGAAGCATTCCAAGAAGAGCTAGGGACAAAGTTAAATCTAAGCACCATTTATCATCCTCAAACAGATGGCCAGACAAAGAGGGTTAATCGTATACTAGAAGACTTGTTGCGGGCATGAATTCTTGATTTTGGCGGGTCGTGGGAAGATCACTTGCATCTGGTTGAGTTCTCTTATAATAACAGTTACCAAGCAGGCTTGCAAATGTCACCATCTGAAGTTTTGTATGGCAGACCGTGTAGATCTCCCGCATGTTGGGTAGAACCAGGCAATAGACTAGTATTGGAACCTGACATGATTCGTGAAGCTTCGGATTAAGGTCGATTTCATTAAGAAGCGACTGCTAGCAGCTCAGAGCCGACATAAAAGTTATGCAGATTTAAGAAGAAGGGATTTAGAACTTGTTGTTGGTGATTATGTATACTTGAGAGTTTCTCCATTGAGAGGAGTAGTTCATTTCGGGAAGATTGGAAAGTTGGCGCCTAGATTCATTGGTTCATTTCCTATTCTCGAAAGGACTGGAACTCTCGCTTATAGGGTTCAGTTGCGTGACTGGTTGCCAGGGGTACATGATGTATTTCATGTATCTTAACTTCGGAAGCATGTGCATGATCTAGACTTGATTATGGAGGAAGCTGCACAACAGGTTTTGGAGATTACCCTAAGCTTAGCAGTAAGAAGGGAGCTGGTAAAGATTATTTGCTAGGAAACCGCAGTTCTGAGAAATAAAAGAATTCATCTAGTCAAAGTGCAGTGGAGATCCTTGAGACTGTACATGGGAGACCGAGGATAGCATCAAACAGGCTTGTCTACAGTGCAAAGTGGATAGCTCTGATTAGCTCTAGTGCAAGGTATATTTACAATATATTACATTTTCCATTTTGTTCCCTACTTTACTGTTGTTTCCTTTTCGGGGATGAAAAGTTTTTAAGTGAGGGAGATTGTAACAGCTCGGAAATTAGAACCAATTTAAATTTTTTTATTTTGGCTATTTTAATGAATTTTGAATAGTTAAAATAATTTATTTTAAATAATAATGACTAAAAATTTATTTAAATCGAAGTTAGAACGAATATATTTATTTTAATTATAAAAGGAGTTAGAAATAGCACGGTAGTTTGAAATTTTGAATTGAAACTTTGACTGAATGTACAAAATTCAAAATAAATCAGATTTCAGTAAAACTAGAAATATTTGAATATGTTTAATTGTATCATTCCAACGAATTTGAAAAATTGAAATTTCATAGAGGGAATAAAAAGTTATGGCCAGTTGAATATTCAGAATAGTCGCTACGGAATTTAATGTAATATAAAGCCCTTATAAATGGTCATTTTGCAAACGACCTCCGTTTTCGACGAAACCACTTTGGTTGGATCCGGAATGTCAAATTACTACAAGATTCCAATTTTCATAATTTTTGGAATTAATATGTGAGCGTGGCAAAAGAAAATGTGTTTTAGCAATTTCAGTCAATTTTAATCGACCAGAAAATGGCCACTTTTCAAACGGTATCCAAATTCGACAAAATTAATTTTTTTTAGGACCGTATCATCAAAACATAGCTAGATTTATTTTTCAGGAATTTTTGGAGTCAGTATGTAGCCCCGGTAAATTAAAACGTACGATCAAATTAAATAATTAAATGCTTTATATTTTAATTTAAAGAAAAACCTATTGAAACGATCAAATGGGCTGACGATACCTAGTCCATTGTGTCAAGAATAGGGGTATTTGGCTAGGGCTACATTCGCTGGGCTGGAATTGGGGTTAGTTTGAATTAACGGGCCTTGGTGAGATTAAATAATTTAAAATTGTAAAAATGGATTAATAAAAAAATACAAAACCCTAGTTATTCTCTACAAAGCCACCTCCAAGCTCTTTCAATGGCCATTGAGCTTCCATTTTGATCCCTTAATAACGATCGGTCCATGCAATAAAATCGTCCACTCCAAAAGGCAATTCCAAAGAGAAGTTTGTGCTCTTCCGATCCATACCACCGGCGCCTCCTATCGTGGTGTGTTTTTCGAGAACGGAGGCCTCCAAGTGCCGCTGCATTGACCCCAATTCTGCCACCTCCTGATGTTCGAGTTGAACATGGACCCCACCGGCAGGAAGTTCCTTCGAAGGCGCACCTCGCTGTAGTGTCCGATCGTCATCCTGTGCTTTGTATTGCTCACGAGATCGAACCCTAAGTTCGAACAGAAACTGATGAACGTCTGTCAGAAAAATTGAAGAAGAAATGGTTGATTTTCATTAATTAATTACTTACTTAATTAATTAAAATTGTCATTAGTCTTTAAAAATTCATATCTTTCTCATACGAAATCGAAATTCGATGAAACAGGAAGCATTGGGACCGTAAATTCGAGATCTACATTTCAGAACAGACCGGAGAATTTTTGGAGCCTTCTACAATTTTAGAATAAATAAAAAGCGATGTGAGATTTCTGAATCCAAAATAAATAAATAAAATTATATTAGGTTGCAGACGGAGTTCATAAACTTCCGACACCGTCATCCACAGACTATGGACGACTTGATTGTATTGTGTGAATTTGATTGTGATTGTGGTTGTTTGATTGTGGTTGAAACGAAATTGATCATGTTTGTGGAAAATTCATTGTATAGTGAAAATAAATTGTATTAGGAAAATTAAACCCTTGTATCGCCATGAGGCCTAGGTTAGTAGAGGAGTCGTACTAGGGACGGTGCCGGTTTTAATTACCCTGCCGTTATGCTGTCGAAATTTTCTGAAATATTCATGTGTTTAAAACATTCATGCTATGATATAAAATTGTTTGAACAATACAAATTGGATTTTAATTTTATATATAAAATTAAAAATGATCATTATTTAGAATGAAAATTGTTTAACAATGAATTCACATTTTTATGGTATATATAAAATTAGAAAATGATCATTAGTTGAAATAAAAATGTGTTAACATTGAAATCTACATTTTTAATGTAAATGAATTCTTAGAAAATAATCATTATTAAATAAAAATGTCTTTACATTGAAATTTACATTTTTTTAATGCAAATGAAAGAATAAAAATGTCAATTATTTGAAATGAAAATTTATTAACAATAAAAATGCACATTTTTATTGTATATGAGAAATGTTCATTATTTGAAATGGAATTTGTTCTTACATTAAAATTCATGTTTTTAATGTAAAGATGAGTTCAATAAAAAGTTTACATTTTTATTGTAAAAGAGAAAATATGAAAAATGATTCATATGTTGAATTAAAAAGTTAAATAATAAAAAGTTTATATTTTTATTGTAAAAGAGAATATAAAAAATGATTCATTTGTTGAATTAAAAAGTTAAACAATAAAAAATTTACATTTTTATTATAAAAGAGAAAATATGAAAAATGATTCATTTGTTGAATTAAAAGGTTAAACAATAAAAAGTTTACATTTTTATTGTAAAAGAGAAAATATGGAAAATGATTCATTTGTTGAGTTAAAAAGTTAAACTATAAAAAGTTTATATTTTTATTGTAATGGAGAAAATATGAAAAATGAACATTTTTTTGAATAGGAAAAGTTAATAAAGTTGTGTTTACCTTAAAATTTACATTTTAATGTATGTATGGATCATATCAAAAGATTCATTGCAGGAAATTTGTTGTAAAAAAAAAATTATATTTTTGTGTAATAATGATTCAGTAAGATGATTCATAGCTTGTTTAAAATGATGCAATATAAAAATATACATTTTTATGTAATAATGATTCATTAAAATGTTCATAGTTTGTTAGAAATGTTTTAACATAAAAATTTACATTTTTATTTAATAGTGAATCATTAAAAAGGTTAAAAAAGTGATAAAAGATGCTTGTTTGATAAAATTGTGTTAACATAGGCATTCACATTTTTATTGTAAATTAAAAATGATTCATTAAAAATTATGTATAGAGAATCATTAAAAATGATTCATTAAAAAGTTACATTTTTATGTATATAGAATCATTATAAATGATCATTGTTGAAAGTAAATTGTTTTAACTTAAAAAGTTACATTTTGTGTAAAGAGGATCATTATTAAATGAACACTATTGAAAGAAAATTTGTTAACATTAAAAGTACATTTTTAATGTAAGATGAAACATATAAAAAGACTCTAGTTTTATAGAATGTGTTAACATTAGAAATTTACGTTTAATGTAAAGATGAATCGTATATAAAAGATTCTGGTTAGATAAAGTAGTGTTGAAATCATTGAACAAATTATATATATATATATATATATATAAATTAAAATAAAACGAATCGCGCGCGATAGTTCGCGATTTGAGATCGTAACTTTAAACGATTATACCGAAAGATCCGACCGTCTGATTTTCCGAAAACTGGAACCGTTGTGTTCGCTTTGGAAAGATCTTTCCAACGATATAAAATTTACTAGGAACCAATGGTTAGATGTTAAGAAATGTGTAAATCAAATTCTGATGAAAACAGCGCCAGGGCTGCGCCTACGTAATGACCTGAAGCGTCATTTAATTAAAAATGGCTATTTTTATATAAATAAAAATAGCGATAAATCGTTATAAAATATTAAAAAAGATATGGAATGAAAAGAATTGATTTGAATTATATATTTTCGCGAATTATTTGAAAAGGCTGAGTTAAATCTCATTTTAAATAATTATACGACGATTGGAAGTTGAAGATATTGAAGACGGCGGTTGAAGACCGGCGATCTTCACATCGAATGGATGACTACTGATGCCCTGGATTGGTTAGCTCCTAGGAAGGGGTTACAGTGGTAGTTGCCAGACGTACTTGTTGATTGTCCAGATATGCGAGAGCCTCTCTTCTGTATTAGACATATGGAACGAGGAATAAGTTGTCTCCGGTTTCATTCAGACCCAGAATGGACTTGTAAA
This sequence comes from Allium sativum, assembly GCA_030737875.1. Lineage (NCBI taxonomy): Eukaryota > Viridiplantae > Streptophyta > Magnoliopsida > Asparagales > Amaryllidaceae > Allium > Allium sativum. The sequence goes on along the minus strand of CM060920.1, from coordinate 558,476,898 downwards.
TGGATGTATGTCTGACATTGGATTTTATTCTGTGCTGATCGTTTCCTATTAAATATGTATCTATTTGGTGGCGGAGATTTTATTCTCTTGCTTAACACCCTTCTCTGAGATGCACGAGCTCAGAGGTTATATATTGTTAGATATCAGTCGCATGGCATGAATTGTAAGTGTGGCATGCCAAGATGCAAATGATCAAGGCTTATTGTTGAAAAGTAGAGTCTTGGGGTTGATGATCAAAGCACAACTTTAATTAGCATAGCTTTGTGTATAGCGTTACTTCGCGAGCCTACACCCCGATATGAACCAGAAATGGGAGAGAACTGCAGGGAGGACATACGTTTCTTTCTAGCTAGGAGTGGTGTCATGATATGGAGCCCAGACATTTTTACTTATGTGGATGATGGAATGAGGCGCCTCGGATTTGAGTCCCTAGTGGCTCTTTATTTAAACCCCATAGGGCATGGAAACGTATTGTTCAAGCATTATTAATCCACTAAAGTATTTGTGGACCATCCCTGAAGATCCAAGGTGCAGTTGCGGCTGATCCAAAGGCTCAGGCTAGAGAGTTTCGAATTCGGTAAGGACGATCCCTTGCCTCGGTTCATGATGGAAATCCAACTTCCAATACGACACCATGTGATTTTGATTGTAAAACTAGTATGGCGACATAGTATATGGTAGCTATGCCGTATATGATTGATACATTACGATTGAAATGTTTTTGAAACATATATACATTAATAATAATATCGAATCCATTTTATCGTATCAAGCATTTTTGACCATTATAAGGTAAAACTCTATCCCCCTGTTTGCGTTGCATCGTGTGATGGGACTTGAGTCTTATAATGGTTTCATTTTTCCAAAAATCATTGCATTATTTAACGATTTACTTTATTTATGCATTGGCAATACAATGGAGTAAACCCGTTCCGCGTTAGCGGCATAGTCCTGCGATTAGCCTTATTATTAAATAGGTTAAGTAATATTTCTCATACAAGTCCCATGACTGACTCGTAGTTTGTTTCACTTTGCAAACTCGGGTGCCTTCTTTTCCACACGGGAAGCCTTGTATTCAGGTTTTAGCAGACTCATTCTGGATAGATATGGAGCTGAAGATGGATCCTATCATTTCTATTATGCTGTTCAGACTTCATTTAGTATATTATGTTTGATTCTGCTGCAGACATTTATATTACACTGAAACAATGTTATGTACTAAGTATAATCCTATTATGCTGTGTAACTCTGATGATATATTATTTCCAGTGTAATTTGATATACATTATCTGGTGTAATTCTGCACTTCTGTTCTGCTATTATTTTTTATGTGTTATATTCCAATGATTATCCTTGCTTCTGTGGCACGGGAGTTTGGGGTCATCACAACTTCACGCAAGTAAGGTATAAATGTTATAAGTGTTAATTTATCTACTTCTACATCTTAGGTACTCGATACTAGTTGTGGATCACATATTTGTGTTAATTTGAAAGAAATGCAAAAGAGTAGAAATTTGGCAAATGGAGCAAATGTTGCTGCATTTGCCATAGGAAGTTGTCACTTATCCTTACCTACTGGCTTAGTTTTAGAATTAAAAGATTATTATTATATGCCTTCCATTAGAATAAATATCAGTTTTGTATCTTGTTAGACAAGTTTGGATTTTCATTTCAAATAAAAACAGTTGTTGTTCATTTTATTTAAATGAAATATTTTATGAAAATGCACAATTTGTTAATGGTCTTTATATTCTTAACTTTGATGTGCCTATTTGTAACATAAATACTAAGCAGATTAAATCAAGTCATTTAAATACAACATGTGACGGCCCGCCCCGCACCAGTCGGCATTTCCTCCGAAAGTGCGTTGTACACATGCCCAACTAGCATGGAACGGTCGCCAAAGAAAGGAAAGAAGAGAATGAACTAATCAAGGAACTTGTAGAATGTCTCACAGCGCATGGAATAAAATATAATAATAATAACATACTTGACATAAAATAGGTGAGACAGTGCATAAGCTGATAACTAAAATCAACATCAACATCAGAGCAGCGGAAATCCAAATACAGCTTATTACAACTTTCCAAATTTACTGTCTCTAAACAAAAGAAAGCTAAAGTAGAAGATGCACCACTAATGCCCAAGCAGTGATCTTCAACAACACAGGGAGAATACTATATATACATTACGTGGAAGCCTCCTGCTCGTCTCTGGATCATCTACCCGTGCATCACCAGCTAACCTGTCTCTAGTCTGCTCGTGTGAGCACCCAGAGTAATAAGAGGAGACATAAAACTCTGGGTCAGACATAAAGCCTGGTATGAGCGATAAGCATCTAAACAAAACAATAACAGGTATACTAAACCATACCTGAACCTGGACCTGCAACCAAAGAGTTAGTACCACATACCGTACAGTACTCTAAGGTGCCATGATAAATAGTGTAAAGAATACGGGGGTGGGGTGTGCATGTCATAATGATAGCAAACAAATCATCCATAGCAACCATCCTCACATCTCTCACACAGTGCGTAAAACATACGATGTCCACCACTGTCAATCACTAGACCCATCGAAGTAGTGACGGAGTTCAACTTGTACAACTACTGCTACTACCAAGCTTACCACATGGAGTCATGACCAAATCTTTACAAATGACCCCACTTCATTGGTTTATAGCCCTTTTAGTCGTACCTAGGCCATTTCAGCCCTGAATCCGTTCACGTACCTCCCATACATAGTGATCCAAAGTCATAGACATCGATAGCCCCTTGGCACACGTCCCGCAGCAAAGCCCAATCATGAAGTGAACTCATCGGTTCCCAACTGTATCCTGAGCTCTAACTTCCCATATTGGACTACCTTTGCATCTCGGGTTATTGGTCAATACTTGGTCGGGTCGGGTTCCTTTCAAGCCATCGGTTCGGGTCGGTTCCACTGCGTTGCGTTGGTGCATGGTCTTCCTCTGACAGCGGTTCGGTTCGGGTCCACTCCATCGCGTCGGTTCGGGTCGGGTGTCCTCCTCCGAGTCGGGTCGGGTGCCATCTCCCTTCCAGCTCGTGCTTCCGCTCCGATCCGCTCCCTCGTTCTTCACGTGCTCCGATCCGATCCCTCTTTCTTCGTCCGATCCGATCCCAGTTAGCGTGACCTTCCTTCTTGCCAGTTCTCCCCAGCGTCAAGTTCCGATCCGAGCCCTTCGTCCTTAAGTCGATCCGATCCCCAGCTTAACCAGCATGGCCTTCCTTTTTGCCAAGTCTCTTTTGTGCCAGACTCCAGTTCGGGTCGGGTTTCTTGCCCAGTTCACATATCCGATCTGAGCCCATATCCGATCCGATCCGAAGCCCTGCACAACTTTCTGCAACTTTTTCCAGCAACTTGTTTACACCATTCGACGACGTTTTCGACAAATCTAACTATACTAATCAATCACAAATCATGTCAAACAGTCATAACAACATAGCAAACTAACCACAAACACCAAAACAATGAATTTATATGTCAAAATGGATCAAATATGCCCAAAACCCCTTATTTTCCCTTAAGCATGTTTAAGTAAAACTAATCATAGGGTTAACAAAACTCAATCAAATTAAACCAAATTTCTACCAAAGGCATAAAATATTATTTTCGAATTTATAGACATTTTTCCAGAATTTATTAGTGTATAAATTCGCTAATCTTCACTAATTACCCTTAATTAACTGTAATTAGTGTCAAAACGATGCTAATCACTCACCTTGGCCACAAATGAAATTCTCAGAACTGAAACCTTGCTGATTTGGGCGAGTACTGATGTCTAACAGCAGCTCTAGCCTTGCTCTTTTGCTATTTGGCCTTGTTTTGATGTAGTTTAGGCTTAATCTTCACTAAAAATGTGTTTTGGAGTGGTTTTAGAGGATGGAAGCCATTACTAAGGTCTCAAGAAGGTTTGTGGCGGCCCAAAACTGAAATGAAAGTGATTTCCTAACCCTAATCAGCCCTCCTATGCCTCTAAACCCGAAATTCCCCTCTGGGCCTAGCTGCTAATCACCCGGTTAAGCCCAATTAAGCTGTTTTTCACCATCTGAAACTTGTTTCAGCCATATCTCCCAAACGGTGAGTCCGTTTGGCTAATGTGACCACTCTACGGAATTGTAAACCATCATCCGGAGCCAATGGAAGTGGTTTCAGGTCAAAATTCCTTCCCAATCAAAAGATATGGCCAAAACAGTACCAACTAGGGGTAAAATGGTCATTTAAAAATCGGGAAAAATCATGAACATGGGAAATGACCCCAATAGTCGTCTCCCAAAGTTACATGACTATACGACTTCATATGTGAAAGAAAGAAATATTCTACGATCCTATGATGCGTAGAATACGGGTCGTTACACAACATATCTTTGGCATTGTTGTTTAGGCCATATAAATGAGAAACGCATATCAAAACTCTACAAAGATAGAATTTTGAATTCATCCGATTTCGAATCATACGAAGAATGCAAATCTTGTTTATTGGGCAAAATGTCTCAAGCACTTTTCACTAGACACAGTGAACGAGCAACTGATGTATTAAGCCTTATATGTAGTGATGTATGCATACAAATGAGTACATCAGCTAGAGCTAGGTTTTATTATTTCACCATATGTACCGATGGTTTCGGTAGATATTACGAAACAAAAATCAGAATCCTTTGAAAAGTTCAAAGAAATTAAGAGTGAAGTTCAAAAACAACTTGGAAAAAAATATAAAGACTCTTTGAACAGATCATGGAGGAGAATATTTAAGCCAAGAATTTAATGACTGTTTGAAATATTATGGAAATGTATCACAACTTACTCCACCAAGAACACTACAATAGAATGGTGTGTACGAAAGGAGAAATCACACTTGTTAGATATGGTACAATCAATGATGAGTCATATAGATCTCCAATAAGCTTATGGGGTTATGCCCTTGAAACTGTTGAATTCATACTTAATCGTGTTCCCACTAAAATGGTTTTGAAGATGCCATATGAGATATGGCCTGGGAAATGTCCTAGTATGTTTATTATGAAGATTTGGGGATGTAAGGCGTTTGTTAAACGTCTGGCTTTTGACAAACATGGACCCAAATCAATAAGTGTTATTTTGTGGAATATCCAAAAGAAACAAAAGGATATTATTTTTACAAACCTTATGAGAATAAGGTGTTTATTGCTTGAACCGGTATTATTTCTTAAAAGAGAATTAGTCTCTAAAAATATAGATGGGAATAAATTAGAGATCGAAGAAATTTGGGAACCACAAGATACCACTGAACTAGAAATCGAGCAAGAACCAAAAACTGTTGTGGAAACTAAGTTTGCTTAAAATTAGTCTAGATATTCGTAGATTTTGAAGAATATGTCGTGAGCGAGAAAGATATTTCAGATTTCTTATGACTCAAACTAGAAACGTAATGCTCATAGATCAAGATGAGCCTATTTCAAACCAAGAGGCTTGGAATGGACCAGAATCAGAGAAATGGTTTAAAGCCATGAAATTTGAAATGGATTCCATGTACACTAACCAAGTATGGAAATTGTTTGATCCACCTGACGAGGTAAAACCCATCGGGTGCAATTGGATTTTCAAGATGAAAACCGACATGGATGGTAAATTACAAACCGATAAAGGTCGATTAGTGGCCAGAGGTTTTAAACAAGTTCAAGGAGTTGATTACAATGAGAACTTTTCCTAGTGGCAATGGTTAAGTCCATTAGGATTATTCTTGCAATTGCAACCTTTTACAATTACGAAATCTAGCAAGTGGATGTCAAAATTACCTTCCATAATGGGAATCTAATTGAGAATGTGTTTATAACACAACTAGAAGGTTTGACAAAGATACCAGAAAAATTTGTAAACTGCAATGATCCATTTATGGATTAAAGCAAGCATCTCCAAGCGGGAATCTTCGTTTTGATGAAACAGTCATAGAGTTTGGTTTCATTAAGAGCGAAGTTGAACCTTGTGTATATAAGAAAATCAGTGGGAGTAACATTATATTCCTAGTATTATATGTTGATGACATATTACTTATTGGGAATGATGCTAGTTCATTACAAGTAGTAAAGACATGGTTGGGAAAAAGTTTCTTAACGAAAGACTCGGGCGAGGCAACCTATATCTTAGGTATCAAGATTTATAGAGATAGATCAAGAAATTTGATCGACCTAAGTCAGAGTACATACATTGGCAAAGTGCTAAAAAGGTTTGGCATGCAAGAGGCAAAGAAAGGATACATACCCATGTCACATGGTATAACACTTTCTAAGACACTCAATGTCCTAAATCATAAGATGATAAGGAACGCATGAGAACAGTCCCTTATGCTTTAGCAATTGGATCAATCATGTACGCAATGTTGTGTACTTGTCCGGATGTCTCATACACTTCAATAATGGCAAGTAGATTCCAATCTGATCCATTTGAAAGTCACTGGACATCAGTCAAGAACATCCTTTAGTACCTGAAAATGATTAAAGACTCAATCTTGATATATGGAGGTGAAGGGGAATTAATGGTAAAAGGTTACACAGACGCTAGTTTCCAACCTGATAGAGATGACTATAAGTCACAGTCAGGTTATGTATTTTTCCTTAATGGTGCTGTTGTAAGATGGAAAAGTTCAAAGCAAGAAAGCGTCACTGATTCGACTGTGGAGGTTGAATACTTTGTTGTTTCTTAAGCTGCTAAAGAGGCTGTTTGGATTAAAAAGTTCGTTATTGAATATAGTGTTGTTCCATCCATTGTTGATCCAATAGATCTTTATTGTGATAACAATGGGGCCATTGCTCTGGGAAAGGAACCAAGATCACATAATCAATCCAAAAACATACTTCAGTGGTACCATCTCACATGTGAAATTGTTGATAGTGGAGATACACATATTTGCAAAGTACCAACATACAATAATGTAGCAGACCCACTGACTAAAGCTTTGTCGCAGTAGAAGAATGATAGTTAACTAGTTTCACAGGTATACGAAACATGAGTGATTGGCTCAAGTGCAAGTGGGAGATTGTTAGAGTTTATGCCCTTGAGGCAATCTATTTGATGTGATTAATAACATTGTTGATGCTATATTTTATCTTGAATAAAAATATTCTATTATGTTATATTTACTGCGTAATATAAATATTAACATAATAAAAGTCCTTAGAATAATAAAACAGAATTATATAGTTTCAAGTAAGTGACTTGAACATGAGATTATATAATATAACAAGTATTGTAATTCTCAAATGTCCTTAGTCAAGTTTTATTGTAAATAGGACAACAATAAAACATTGAGGCTAGTATGTTGATTGACTGATGTTCATATCTCATTGATTATTAATATATGTGATATTAATGTCAAAGCATAAATGCGTATTAGAAAATAATGTATTAGGCAAACCCAACATGAGAAAACATCTAGAGCATGATTATTAGTGTCATAAATAATTCTTGTAGCGACAGTAATGTAATGTTCATCAAAGATTACTCTTAACAGACGATAATGGTGATTACTTGATACATCTCGAATCGATTAAATAATATGAATGATCTAGATGGAATTTAACCCTATGATATAAGTAGTGATATTCATATGCCTCTTGATTGAGTAAGATTATAAGATGCATGGCGTGCTCAAATATTGATTTGTTTTATATAATATGCTCATAGATCAAGATAAAAATGACAAAATTATAAAGAGGATGATACGTTTCATGCCTCAAGTTTAATGTTGGATATAATAGTTAAAAGGATTAAATTACTTTGATATATTAATAACAGAAAAAGGTTGTATAGAATCATTGATTTTATTATAACTTGGGTAACAGCTATGTATTACTAGATGTCGCTCACTGCTTATAATTTTAAATATAATTAAAATTATTTCCAACGTTATAACATCCTAATTAGTTACACGCTAAGAATGTTTAGAGGGAATGACCATTCAAACATTGATATTTTAAAATTGCTTAAGAAACGGTAGACCAATATTACATCGCTTTGGGATACGTTTCTTGTTCTTTAAAAGGGGGTGAATTTCTCTTTTCTTTTATATGCAAAAATTAATCCAAATAGAAGAAAAAAATAGATCTTGACTAATACCTTTTTTTAATCTCCTTCTTCGATTTCGTGGGACGATTCCGAAAGGCGTTCATGGGCACATAGAGACGCTGCCGATACCCGCAGTATTCACGATTCAAATCAATCAATTTCTTCATCAAGCACGTTCAAATTGGTACATCTTTTCTTGATCTATAAAAAGATGCTTGGATCCTGTTTATCTGGGTTGTTAAATTGTTGAAATCCGCTACCGATTTGCTCGAATAAACCCTTCACCTTTTATATGCAAATATACCCGTTTCACGTATCCAAACGTATGCAAATATCCTAATGATAACTAATAGTTCTACATGCGTGCAACATTCATCGTCTATATGCAACAATCATATGATATTCATCCATTTATAACAATCATGAAAACAAAATTAAAATGCATACATATCCATCTGTGTATGCTTTGTATCGTAGTTTGTCAATATCTAATAGTACCTAGTATGTATATATACATCCATTTTCATCAACTAGCAAACACTTGCAACCATTTACATCCATCACACTTAACATGTTCTATTAACATGTTTACAATCAATCCTACCATCCATAGGCTTAATACTAAGATCTACATTCCCCACGGATACTTAGAAGAAAACATGGGTAAGAAACTTGGATTCCCCTAAGACACCCAAGTTGCTATATCTGAAAATCCTTTCTATAAGATGAAAGATCTTATTACTGAATTTACTAATGCTTTATCACATGATGACTAACTTGTGACTTGAACTTCTCCTCCAATTTACCTAACTTAATGAGTCATTCTAACCAAATCTACTGGAGAGCTTTACCACCTTACCCACTCTAAATACTCTAGTAGTAGCAAGAAATCTTCCAAGTAAGTTAACCAATTTTCCTTCAAAAATTTTCCATCTTTTCCCTTACTATCTTGCATCCCTTTATCTGTTCCACTTATATTGACTAACCCTTTAAAGACATAATTCTTTTCAAACTTTCTATATTTTATTTTTTTCAAAACTTGGTTTATCTCTTAAAAGTTTATTAGATAAATATTAGTAAGAAAACTTATTATTCATAGAGCTATAAAATTTTCTTTTTGAAACATATATGGCTATTTTTATGAAATTTCTAAAAATATAATTTCATATTAAAGCATATTAGCCTAAAAAAAGAAAGCTTCTATTTCTGATATCATAAACAAAAATGTGGAGTTAGAATCAAAGTGTATCTCAAAATTCCTTTTTCCTTGATAAAATATATTCTTTAATTTTTTTCTTGAAACATATATTAACCTTGCCATTAATCCTTGAAATTGTTATTTCCTTCCAATATAAAGCACATAAACACTTAACTATTTAGCCATAAGCCAAATTTACTGCATATTTCAAAACGATGGTTATATAAAAATCTAACATTCTTGGATTCTATCAACCCATTCTGAAAGTTATGTGCATACTTATTTTAAAAAAACCTTTTATATGTTATTTCATGAGTAGAGTTTCTAGGGCCTACTAGTAACATCTCAAGCCCAAATGATAAATATCTTTATGAACACCAAAATTTCAATCGTTGAACATAACTAGTGGTAAAATTCATCCTCGTATCCTACCACGGTTTAAGGTATACTTCCAAATTAAATCTTTTAAAGTCCTAATTGTTATTCTTATATTTACGCTTGGTTCTTACTTGCCCTCGGAGATCTTCCCAAAGCATAGTACAAAGTATTTCCATAGAATTTACGTTCATTTTCAATGCTTTCATTCCAATAATTCTTATACAGAAAGTTAAGAATTAAACATCAATTACACCTTTACTTCTATTCAAAGTACATGTGAAACCAAACAACATTGGTCAATCAAACTTTATTAATCTTTATTGTCTTAAGTTCAAGTCGCTTATAGAGGATAATTAAACCAACAATTTATGGTCACCGAAATTTCAAATGTTTCTCCCAATAGGTAATGCGTCTATGAGCTAAATGAAAAACTGAACGTACTTATTCCAAGATAACTACTCTCATGGGTCCTTTCTAATACTACTAAGTAGAACTGCTACTGAAGTAATAATTAGAACTCATTTTAACCTTGTGTCCATAAAAGCTAAATTTCTCTTGGTGAGGTAGGATAAAAAATCGGTATATAAAAACTTCCAGTGTCTATTCTATAATAACCTACAAATCTAAGAAAAATTCTTATATTCCACAAGAGATTTTTGGGAACTTGGTCTTTGGTCCATGTGCTTATATGGTACTAGATTACTTAATACCAAACTTGTTCCTTGCTATCTTTCGATTAGGTCAACAATTCATCCACAAAGACTCCTACTAACTTACTCTAAAACTTAAGCAAACACCCCAATGAAGAAAATAACTAGGCTTAAACACAAGATAGTTCAAAAGGTATGACAATAGTTCTTAAAATCCAACGGGTGCTCTTTTAGCGGCTTCGCCTCTAATTCTTTCTACTAATCGTGACTGGTGGAAGCCATTGACAAAGAAATATAGTTATGGAAAAATCTTGGCTTCTATTAATTAATCAAAAAGATAGTCTACATGAGGCAAAGGATATGGTTTTTATTCTTAAATAACTTTCTTATGATTATTGCAGAGTCAAAAGACCTATCCATCTTTGTAGAAAAGAAGAGTGGCTCCTCTCATCCAAAAATGCTTACTTTTACTAATATTTTCCAAAAGTTCCTTAAATTATTTTTCCTAAAAATTTTGTACGGCTATTGACGTCCAATGACTTTCTCAAAATATATCTCGAAAGCTACTATTAATAGGTACAAGATCCAATCTACCAAGAAATAGGTCTAAGAAGTAAATAGTTCACCACAATTGATCCTTCATAAGCCGATCCTATGGTGTGTCTACTTTTGTGTGCCCAAGTAATTATCTTCCTTTCAACATCTGAGTTGGATCATTGTATAGCTAACCAATCAGAGCTCCATATCAACCTGCATCTAGTATTACCATGAGCATCACTCTATATCTTGAAAAGCTTCTAGCTATGGGTATGAAACTCTACTCTTTTCTTTTCTATGGAACTATGTACCTTATTGGCAATGCCACATGTTTGGCATTGTCCTAAATACAAAACCAAAAATCAATCTCTCCTCCAAGAGGTAGCATACTAACCAGTTTCAATATCTTTGGAAAATCTAGCACAATGACAAGTGAATTGATATCCCTTAGAAATGCCCTAAGGAAAGTAGAAAACTCAACATCACTGACCTTTTAGGTCGTAAGAAATCTCAAGAGTTCGTTCATTGCATGTCCTAGCTCGACAACTATACTCTTACTATCAGAAAATCCCCATAATTGGCTTGCTAATCTATCCTCAAAATTTTACTCCTGAAAATTTAAAAACATAAGCATCCCAGTCAAATTCTACCAATAGTGTCATGAGATAGCCAACTATATGGATAATCTATCCAGGCCCAAAACCAATCCATGTTAGAAAATGCCCCAAGTATCCCCTATATCTATAATTTCCAATCTCAAACTCTGACTTATCATAACAAATGGTGTCGATCCTCCTATGGGATTAAGAAACTACTACGAGATCAAGAAAATTGCCTAACTACAAACAATCAGTTAGTCTATCTAATGCACACACTATATATGTAAAGGAATTTACTACATCTTTAAAGGATAGCTTCGCCAGACCTACAAAACAAATACTCTACTTGGTTTGTCTCATGTAGGTGTGGCTATAGCTTTGCAGAACCACCCCTTCTACTAGACTGAAAAGTGTTCCTTAAAGGTTGACAGTCTTTCTCTAAAGCTATCAACTAGAAAGGAGATAGATAATGCCTCTTTTATCGGCCTCTACCTTTTCTTATCCTCATCTTCATTACTTGATTCCTTTGGTCTACACCTTTTCCTTTAACACTCTGGGCATAATGACTCCATCTCGCTAGTGCTTAGGATTCACCATTTATTATCTTCGAAAGCTAACAATATCTTCTTGAATTTTTACGGTAATACTCTTAAGTCATCTCGTAGTCCTTGGCCTCTATGGTTGTTTTATCCATGATAGACCCTTCTTAATGGTTTTCAAGTAGCTAGTTTATCCAAACTCCGATCTTGTAAAGGACTTAAAAATAATGAACAAAACAGGCTTATCCAAAATAAAAAATTCAACCTATAAAGATTTGGGATCTCTATATTCATGGGTAAGCTTAGGTAAGTTGTTCTACAGATAACAAAACAAAAAATGGAGAGAATATGAAATGGACTTGAGGGATTTTTGTAAAACTTTTATTTTTAGTAAATTTTTTGCTATGAAAATCGATTTTTTAGGATAAATACTTCATATTTAAAAAAATTAGTAATCTTATGACCATAAGCTTTGTTATCGAATGTAAAACCCCGCACCCCTTAGCATTCCCTAAAGGGCCATACCAGGGAATATAGAGCATTGTAGGTATAAAAAACAGATCATAGAGATTAAGATTCACATGACTTGAAACATAAATAATTGAAAATTTTATTTAAAACAACTTGTTATTTCAAAATAATACTCAGTACAACATGAGTTTTAATACAAATCATATGCTTTACATAATCTGATCCCAAATCAGAGTATATAATAAAATATTTCCCCTTATAAGTACAAAATTCAAACCATGACAAATAAGATGTGATAAAATAGAAAAGAGTACATCAGTACAAAAAAAAAAGATCTTTGCAATTAATTTTCTTTGGCTGCTAGCGTCAGTCGACCTCTGTCCTATGAGTCTAATGAAGGAAGAAATAGGGAGAGAGAAATGTGGCTTTGATATAAGTTTTGTGAATGAAGTAACTACTAGCATGATTAAGAAAGAAAAAGATAATTGAGTTAATTATAATTCTATTGTCATAAGGTAAAGTGCACACACACAAATTATAATAGCTTTTGAGGAATTTAGGTTATACGTCAGTTCATGCAGAAATAACTATTTAATTGTTTGCACTTTTTTACTATTTTGAAAATTTTGATTAGGATTAATTTTCCTAACTCTTTCTGTCGATCGAATTCTCCTACCTGCCACCCCTTAGCATGGTACTCTTCCATCTCTTAGCATAGCACAAGCTACCATGAACTTGCCTGTCATGATATAGTATCAACATGGATCACTATCCATTGATACACTAACAAAAGGCATAAATTACCGCATGGACATAGTGATACCCAACCAAATCCGTATGTAAGAAGATCATCGGGTTCCTAGGTTATCGTCCCAACTATTTAACACTTAGATATCGTGACTTAGAATAAGTATGCCCGATCTTGATCCAAGATCAAGGATCATCTGTCCTAGACTTGATAGGGAATGTTGCTGATACGGGTCCTAAAAACCAAAATTCTAATTGCGTTTCCACCCCATTCTCAGTCCTTGACCCGAGTTTTATTTATTAAGCTAATCCTAGATCTGGTTTTATTTATTTATTAAGTTAATCCAAGATCTAAGTTTCTGTTATTGTCCCAATCCCAAATCTAAGCACACTTATTGACTCTTTGCCTACCCTGAGCATATGATTTGTACTTTTATCATAATAGGTTTCATTATATTATTATGATGTTATAACATGTCAGTAAAGTTTTTAATTATCATAATTATCAACTATTTTTCTGTTACTGTCGAAACTACAAAACTTGTCATTATGTACAGCAAATTCCTACAAATTTGTCTAATTCATCATGATTCCTCTTTGTTATAGATCAACAATTTTTACGTGATTTTACTATAAATTTAGTTTTCTATTATTTAATATATTTTACATAGTTTAGATTTTTTTTTCATGCGTAAAGTAGGATTAAAATCTACGTCTTTTAACTAACATTTACAAATTTAAATACTTTTAGGAACAAATGCAAATAATTATAGAAAACTTTAAATAACTTATATGATTAAAATAACTATTAAGGGGAAAAGACTGGAAAACTAACTTATAGAATCTATCTGAATAAAACAGTAAGAAAAAGGTAAAAAAATACTTTCAATAACTTACTTACTGAAAAAACAAATAAAGCTGTAAGAAAAACTAAACATACTTACAGAAAAACAGCTAAAAACCATAAGAAAAACTATAAGAAATCTATATAAAAAACTACAACTATTAGAACTCAATTTCTATCGATTACTTAAAAATCTAAATAATTACAACACTTACTTGTAAACCTTAGCTCTTGCACGCACGACCTTTCTAGATCCCGTCTCTAGGATAACTATAAATATATTTATTTTTACATATCTCTCCCTAGAGGAAAAAAATAAGTTTTCGGTCCGTCTCAGTTAAAAGAGAACCAGAGGGAAATGGTTAGTGTTGTAAACGAATAGCTTGGCCTAACATCTTATTTATATTGGATCTTTGAGATCTCAACCCAGTAGATTAATAGATTTAATTTGGTTTAGACATGTCACAAAACTCATTTGGCTATCTAATCAACAAAATGATGCTTGGGATTTTGTAACGACCCAGAAAATCTGAACCAATTTAAAAATTTTAAATTGGCCAAAATAATGGATTTTAAATATTTAAAATAAATATTTTAAGTAATGGCGATGAAAACTGAGTTGAATCGACATTTGAAAACGAATATAATTAATTATAATTATATTTAGAATTGGAAATGGCGCGGTAGTTCGATAATTCGATTTCAAACTTCAATTGAATATACCGGGGGCAAAACAATCCGGATTTTAGTGAGACCAAAAACATTAGTATCTAATTGATGATATCTTTCTAACGAATCTGACCAATCGAAATTTGATAGCGGGAATCAAAAGATATGTCCAGTTGAAAATTCTGAATAGTCGCTATAGAATTCAGGCCCTTAAAAATGGATATTTTGCAGATGACCTCGGATTTCGACGAAACCACTTTTGTTGGGTCCGCAGTGTCAAGTTGTTGCTAGGTTTCAAATTTCATAATTTTTCGAATCAATATGTGAGCGTGGCAAAAGAAAACGCGTTTGACCAGTTTCAGTTGATTTTAATCGACTGGAAATTGGCCATTTTTCAAACGGTCTCAGAATTCGACGAAACTAGTTTTGTTAGGACCGTATCGTCAATACGAAGCTAGAAAATATTTTTCTGGAATTTTTCTAGTTAGTATGTGACCCCGGTAATTTGAAATGTGCGTTTAAAATTCAATATAGTGATTTAAATGTAAATTCAAACGGAAACTGATTGTAACGATCAAATCAGCTTGCGATACATATCCCATTGTGTTCGGAATGGGGGTGAAACGCTATGGGCGACAGGCGGTGGGCCTCGTTTCGAAGTCGTACGTGAAAGTCAACCATTTTGCTAAATTAAATAATTAAATAAAAATAAAAAAATAAAAAAAATCACTTCCCTCCCTTATATCCTTTCTGGCCCCCCCCCCAATTCATTTAAACGATTTCAGAGAAAAAAAAAAAAAAAAAAAAAGAAACCCTAGAAATCAATCGCGACGCCCCCCGTCTCGACTCCGAAGCCCCCCTCCGACGATCGAAGACGTCGAAGCCCGCCCCTCGTCCTTGCTCTCGCCCCCCCCATTCGATCGAAGCCTCGCGTTCGAACCTGGAAGCGCCCCCTTCGAAGCTGCCGCCGACGTCATCGAAGCCGCCCACCTCGAAAGCAGCGCGAGCCCCCCCCCTTCGAAGCCCGCCGCCGACGAGGACGAGTCGCCCCCCCTTTTTTTTTTTGCAGGTACGTTTTTATTTTATTTCATTTTTTATTTTTAATATAAAAATTCCGATTTTGGGTATAAAAACAGATTTTTTTTATAAGGGTTTAAAACAGATTTTTTTTATAAGGATTAAAACTGATTTAAAAAGATTTTAAAAACAGAAATTTTTAAAAGATTTTAAAAACAGAAATTTTTAAAAGAATTTTAAAACAGAATTTTTAAAAAGGATTTTAAAACAGAATTTTTAAAAGATTTTAAAAACAGAAATTTTTAAAAGATTATAAAAACAGAATTTTTGAAAGAATTAAAAACTGAAATTTTTATAAAGAAAAAAAACTGAAATTTTAAACAATATAAAAACTGATTTGGTTTTTAAAAATTAAAAACTGAATTTCTTTCAAAAGTAAAAATCATATTTTTTATATGTGAAAGCAAAAGTAAAAATCATATTTTTTATATGAGAAAGCAAAAGTAAAAATCATATTTTTTATATGTGAAAGCAAAAGTAAAAATCATATTTTTATTTAGTGAAAGTCGAAGTAAAAATCATATTTTTATATATTGAATAGCGAAGTCAAAATTCGATTTTTACATATTGAATAGCATCGTAAAAATTCGATTTTTACATATGCAGAGAATACGGGTGAAAGCGACAAATAGGCGAAGATTTCTATTAGGAAGAGTCGTGCAGTTGGATAGCTATTGGTGAGATTTCTGATTTAAAATTTATATATATATATGTGTTGACAATGAAAGTGAATTGCTATATATAAATATCTATATATATATATATATACGCCCCTCGTCCACAAACCATGGACGATATTTATTGGTTGAAATTGTGGTGAAAATTGAATGATTGTTTGGGATTGTTTGTGATTGATATTGGTTGATTGTGGTTGAAAAATACCCATTTGTGGTTGTGAAATATTTGGTTGAAACCACATAGGATTAGTTTGTGGAAATGAAATAAATATATATACATGCCGCCTGCGTGCGAACTAGATGCATGTTTCCCATTGTCAAAAACCGCGAGGTTTTAAGGTAGAGCGAGGAGCCGTACTAGGGACGGTGCCGGTGTAACTACCCTGCCGTTATGCTGCCGAAATTTTGAATAATATTTGTGTGTTTGAATTATTTTCATATGCTTAAACTATATTTATTCATTGTATAGAAAACATTCATGTGTTGAATTGATATTCATTCGTTGTTTAGAAATTCATGTGTTGAATGGTATTCATATTTTGAAATAAATTGTTCGATAATAAAAATCACATTTTTTATCTATATATAGAAACTATTGAAAACATTCATGTGTTGAATTGATATTCATTCGTTGTTTAGAAATTCATGTGTTGAATGGTATTCATATTTTGAAATAAATTGTTCGATAATAAAAATCACATTTTTATCTATATATAGAAACTATTGAAAACATTCATGTGTTGAATTGACATTCATCCGTTGTTTAGAAATTCATGTGTTGAATGGTATTCATATTTTGAAATAAATAGTTCGATAATAAAAATCACATTTTGATCTATATATAAAAACTATAGAAAACATTCATGTGTTGAATTGATATTCATTCGTTGTTTAGAAATTCATGTGTTGAATGGTATTCATATTTTGAAATAAACTGTTTGATAATAAAAATCACCTTTTATCGACTATATGAACTATATGGAAAAATAGTGTTTTGAAATGAATTGCTTTACAATAAAAATCACCTTTTTATTGTATGCATAAAACGTTGAAATGTGAAGTGTTAAAAATAGCCACTTGTTCAAAATAAACATAGATGAGTTGAAATATTCATTAATTAGCTAATGAAATGATTTGCACCTACTTATGTAACATTAGAATGAATGGAGTTTTTAAACCAAATAGAAATCAAATATGAAGTTGAATAGAAAATGAAAAATGATATGAACTGTATATATATGTACATGCATATTCATTGAACAGGTTATAGCAAAGGGGCTAGAGAAGAGGAATAAAATTCTGTGCCCGACAAATAGGTACACATTTACTGATTTGTTTGGGTGATGATTTTGAGCCTGATTGGCTAGCCGCTTGGCTTTTTCTTTTTCTTTTTGAGATTAGAAGGACCGGGACGCTATTTGCGATTTCCCGACGCTCCCGGTGCAGGGGAGGTTATGGCGAAATTTTTCCAAAATTTAAGGTGTTAGAAAATTTTTTGAAGTGAAAACGATATAGAAATCCTTGAATGAACTATATTTATATAACTATATAAATATAAATAAAATTAAAACGAAACGAGGCCGTGCAGTTCGTATTTCGAAACCGTGATTTCAAACGACTAGTACGGGAAATCCGACCATTGGATTTTCCCGAAACCTCAACCGTCGGGTTCGCCTTGGAATAATCTTTCCAACGGCACCAACCTTGTAAAAATCCAACGATTGGATTGTCTCGAATGTTTAATTCAAATCTGAAGAAAAACAGCGCCAGAAACGATTATATTTATTTATATATATAAATAAAATTATATTTAATCGAATAACGACGCTGCAGTTCGTATTTTGAAATCGAAACTTCAAACGATTGTACCGGGAGATCCGACCGTCGGATTTTCCCGAAACTGGAACCGTTGGATTCGTTTTGAAAAGACCTTTCTAATGATGTAAATTTTGTAAAGATCCAACGGTTAGATTTTCAGATATGTGTAAATCAAATCTGAAGAAAAACAGCGCCACGGTCGCCTTATGGCCCGAAGCGTCGTTTTGAATAAAATGGCTATTTTAAAATAAATAAAAATAGCGATAAATAGTTATAAAATATCATAAGCGATATGGAATGGAAATAAACTGAATTTGCTTGATTTATGTGATGTTTGATGGTTGAATGTGTTTGGTGTGAAAATTACATTAAAGGACAAAACCAGTGTTGTCGAATAATTTAACCATTGAAATAAATCGATTTGAAATTTTAAATATACGTGAATTATTTGAAAAGGCCGAGTTAATTCTCATTTCGAATAATTGACCGACGATTGAAAGTCGAAGATGAAGACGATGGTCGAAGACCGGAGATCTTCACCTCGTTTGGATGGTAACCGAGGTCCTGATTGGGAGGCATCCCGAAATATGGATAATGAGTGGTGATCGTTCAGACGTACGTGTTGATCGATGGGTTTGCGAGGTATTTAGTGCCTCCGGTTTCGTTCAGACCCAGAACGGACTTGTAAATGGACTGTGTGTCTGACATAGGATTTATTCTGTGTGGCATGCTAAGATGCAGTGATCAGGGCTTCTGTTGAAAAGCAAAGTCTTGTGGTGATGATCAAAGCACCGCCTGTGTGGCGTAGCTTTGTGTATAACGTGAATTCGCGAGCCTCACACCCCGGTATGAACCTAAAACGGGAGAGGACATCAGGGAGGGCCTGCGTTTCTTTCTAGCTAGGGTGGTGTCAGTGACCTACCAGCCCTGACATTTATATACTTTTCACCTATGTGGTTGTTGCTGTTGCGAGGCGCCTCGGTTTGATCGGACGATCCGGGTCCGATGGAGTCATTCGTTGGCTCGTTTACGCCCCAAAGGGCGGGGAGACGTAGTGTTCAGGCATAATAATCCACATCGGTGGACCGGCCCTGACGATCTAAAGGGTTGATGCGTTCTGATCCTGAGGGGCGGGCTAGAGCGTCTCGAATTCGGTAAGGACTATCTTTTGCCTTGGTTCATGACGGAAATCCAATTTCCAAATACGTGACGATGCGGTTTAGATTGTATATATACATTTGGCGACATAGTGGCATGGGACGCTCATGTCGTCTATGATTGATAGTTATGATTTGAAATTGTTTTCAAACATATAAACACTAGCAATAATATCAAATGCCTTTGTTTTATTCGTATCAAGCATATCTTGGCCGTTATAAGGTAAAAACTCTATCCTCCGGTTTGCGTTGCATTGTGTGATGGGAACTGAGTCTTATAACGGTTTCATTTTTATAAAAAGCATAGCGATGTTTAAAAGAAAGATTTGTTTTAAAGCACTGGCAATCCAATGGAGTAAACCCGTTCCACGAAAGTGGCGTGGTCCTGTGATTAGCCATATTATTTATGTGTTGAGTGGATTTCTCATACCAGTCCCATGACTGACTCGTAGTTTGTTTCACTCTCAAACTCGGGTGCCCTTTTTCCTACACGGGCAGCCTTGTATTCAGGTTTAGCTGGTTCTTTCTGGATAGCTGGAGCTGAAGATGGATTCTATCATTTATTTCTTTTTATGCTGTTCAGCTCCTATTGTACATATTTTGTTTATTTCCGCTGTAGACATTTATGTATAGCTGAACTGTATTTGTACTAAGTAAGATCCTGTATACTGTGTAACTCTGATGATTACTTTTATCCAGTATATTTTGTTGTTCATTCTGGTGTATTTATTTATTTCTGTTCTGCTATTATATGTTTCTGTGTTATATTCCAAAAGATAACCTTGTTTCCGTGAGAACGGGAAATCGGGTCGTCTCAACGTGGTATCAGAGCTTTGGTTAAGCTTAGTTCTGGAATATAACATTCGAACGAACTCGTCAGAAATAGAACCAGTAGTGTTCTAGGACGGGCAACTCAATACAGATAGGATCAGCAATATCCTAGTATGAGTAAAGCAGAATGATTACACCTCGATAGACACATTTACATTTGAAGTATATGTTTCTATGTTTGAAAATTATCTTTTCTGTGACCTGACACTTGATCTGCTAATTGCAGAAGTACTAGAAAAATGAGTGCCAGAAACAGAAGAAATACAGAACCCGATCTAGAGGCTCTATTAAAGAAATATCGAAATCTGAACGGAGCGCAATTCTCGGGCAATGAATCTATTATTCAAACTCAAGCTTGGTTGAGTTCTGTCGAAAGAATCTTTGAGCATATCCAGCTAAGAGATGACCAGAAACGGTTAGTAGCATCTTGGGCGCTTAAAGAAGAAGCTTTAATCTGGTGGGAATCAATCATCAGAAATAATCCAGAAGGTGATATCACCTGGGACAGATTCAAAGTGATTTTCTTAGAAAGATTTACTCCTCCCGAAGTAACCGAGAGATTATGTGATGAATTTTCTTATTTGATTCAAGGTGATATGACCATCCCAGAATATCACAAGAAATTCAATGAACTTGCTCACTTTGCTCCCCATCTGATTCAGAATACAAAGAGAAAGAATCTGAGATTTATTCATGGACTTCAAAGGAAATACCAGAATAAAGTATTGGGGCATGTGAAGCTTCCTTTTCCAGAGATGATTTACATGGCTTATCAATATGAAGATCTTCATAAGAAAGGAATGTTACGCGACGAGGAAGAAGTCGGTTCTAGTGATAAAACAGAGTCGGAAACTGATTATCCCGAGGCAAGTACAATGTCTGAGGTCAATAAGAAGCCCAGTGCCAAGAGAAAAAGGGTTGAATCTGGGAGCGAACGAATAACGACCGCCACGTGCTCAAGCTGCAATAGAAAAGGACATTTGGCGATAAGTTGTAGATCTTGGAACAAACGAAGAAAGAAGGGATCTAAATCCAAAGAGAGATTTCAAGAGAAAAGAGGTTGCAGTAGATGCAAGCAGACTGGTCATCTTGCAAAGGATTGCTGGCTCTTGAGGAAGCCTGAAGTAGTTCAGGTAAATGAATTGGCAGAAACTTCTGATCCCTCAGCAAGTCAAGAAAGGGCCGATGTTTTAGAAGGCACGCTAACTGTCAAAAACATCCCAGTTAAAGTACTGTTTGACACAGGTGCGTCGCGAAGCTTTATTTCAAAGGGTGCCGCTAAGAAACTCGATTTGAACTTGAGGAAGCTTAAGGAACCAATGACTGTCCAGAATCCGGTCGGGGGTTCTATCAACCTCAGTTGGATTTGTGCAGTACCTGTCTCCTTTTCTTGCTATAAATTCCCTATTATCTCTGTAGTCATGAATTTTGATGAATTCGATCTTATTTTGGGATTGGATTGGTTAACCAAATATGAAGCAGAGGTTAGATGCGCCGAGAGAGTTGTTAGAGCTAAGATTAAATCAGGGGGTTATATAACCATACCGTGTGAAGGTCAGAATGCAAATAGAAAAGACTTCTGGGCAGCTTTGAATGTTTCTCCAGCCCAAATTGAAAATGTTCCTGAAGTCACAGAGAACATTCCTGACCTCATCAAAGACATTCCTGTCGTCAAGAACTATGCGGATGTGTTCGAAGAAGTTGTTCGCTTACCTCCGCAGAGAGAAATAGATTTCAAGATTGCTTTGATTCCTAATGCAAGGCCGGTAGTTCACGCTATTCGAAGAATGTCCTTGAAAGAGAAGGAGGAATTAGACAATCAAACACGACAGCTGGTATGGAAAGGTCTGATCAGGCCTAGTTTCTCTGATTGGGGTGCAGCAGTGGTATTTGTCCCAAAATCTGACGGTACTCTACGTCTATGTGTGGACTATCGTGATCTGAACAAACAGACAATAAAGAACAAGTATCCATTGCCGCGGATTGATGATTTGTTAGATCGATTAAATGGAGCACAAGTATTTTCAAGAATGGACCTAGCTACAGGTTTCCATCAACTTCGAATTGCCGAAGAATGTGTTCCAATGACAGCGTTCAGAGGCCCCGACTTATTCTACGAGTGGTTAGTAATGCCGTTCGGCTTATGTAACGCTCCAGCTTACTTCGTCGATCTGATGAACAGAGTTTTCAGAGGAGTACTGAACAAATTTGTTTTGGTTTTTATTGATGATATTCTAATCTTCTCTAAATCAAAGGCCGAACATGAAAAACATCTGGAACAGGTTCTAGAAATCCTCAGAAGGAATGTACTAAAAGCCAAATTTTCCAAATGTATCTTCTGGCAAGATGAAGTGAAATTTCTGGGCCATGTCGTATCGAAAGATGGAATCGCTGTGGATCCAAGCAAAATCACAGCTATTCAGAATTGGAAACAGCCCAGTACTCCCACTGAAGTCCGCAGTTTTCTCGGATTGGCTAGCTATTACCGAAAGTTCGTTAAAGACTTTTCGAAGATATCTGGTCACTTGACGAAGCTTACAAAGAAGCATTCTAAATTCAAGTGGACTCAAGAAAGTGAGGAGGCTTTCGAAGAGCTGAAATTGAGATTGACGACAGCTCCAGTGTTAACCATCATCGATGGCAACCAAGATTTAAAAGTCTGGACTGATGCTTCTAGAGAAGGCCTTGGCGCAGTGTTAATGCAAAGAGGCCAAGTAATTGCCTATGCTAGCCGTCAACTGAAGCCACACGAGAAAAATTATGTAACTCATGATCTTGAGTTATTGGCTATCATATTCTCTTTGAAAATCTGGAGACACTATCTTCTGGGTGAGAGATTTGAACTGTTTACTGATCACCAGTCATTAAAGTATCTGTTCACTCAGAAGGACTTAAATTTGAGGCAGCAGCGTTGGCTGGAGTTTCTTGCAGCATATGACTTTGAGATTATATATACTCCAGGGAAAGCTAATGTCGTGGCCGACGCGTTAAGCCGAAAGAATGAAATGATCGCCAGTTTCATCATTGCGACTTCGTTGATTGATAAGATATCGGCTCTCCAAGAAGATGATCAATTTATCAAAGGAATAAGTCAGCGAATTTGTGAAGGCAATGCTTCGGATTTCCAGCTAGACAGCGAAGGGATTCTGAGGTTAGAAGGGCGAATTTGCGTTCCAAATATTCCTGAACTCAGAAGAGAGGTGCTTGATGAATGTCACAAATCTAAGCTCAGTATCCATCCAGGTGTGAATAAAATGTATAACGACATCAAACGCACATTCTGGTGGAAGTCGTTAAAAAGAGACATCTCAATATATGTAAGCCGATGCCCCACCTGCCAGCTAGTCAAAAGTGATCAACAGAAATTGGCTGGATTATTACAACCACTGGAAGTTCCTGGTTGGAAGTGGGAGCATATTTCTATGGATTTCATTGATGGTCTGCCTAGAACCAGGAAAGGAAATGACAGTATTTGGGTGATCGTAGATCGCTTCACGAAGACCGCCCATTTTATACCTGTCAAATCAAATAGAACCGCTCAGAGTCTGGCGCAGATATACTTCAGAGAAATAGTTAGACTACATGGAGTGCCACTCAGTATAGTAAGTGATAGAGATACAATTTTCACTAGTAAATTCTGGGAAGCATTTCAAGTCGAGCTGGGAACGAAGTTAAACCTAAGCACCGCTTATCATCCTCAGACAGACGGTCAGACGGAGAGGGTGAATCGCATTTTAGAAGATCTATTGCGGGCTTGTGTTATAGATTTCGGTGGATCATGGGAAGACCATCTGCATTTGGCTGAATTCTCTTATAACAACAGCTACCAGGCGAGTCTGACAATGTCGCCATTCGAAGCATTGTATGGTAGACCGTGCCGATCTCCTGCTTGTTGGGTCGAGCCTGGAAATAGACTTGTGTTGGGTCCTGATATGATTCGAGAAGCTGCCGACAAAGTCGATTTTATTAAAAAGCGATTACTCGCCGCTCAAAGCCGACAAAAGAGCTATGCCGATAAAAGAAGAAGAGATATATCCTTTGAAGTTGGCGAATATGTATATTTGAAAGTATCGCCGATGAGAGGAGTTATCAGGTTCGGTAAAACTGGAAAGTTAGCGCCTAAATTTATTGGTCCGTTTCCTATTCTGGAACGGATTGGAACTCTTGCTTATAGGGTCAAACTTCCTGATTGGCTGCCTGGAGTGCATGATGTATTTCATATATCTCAGCTTCGAAAGCACGTTCATGATCCAGACTTGATCGTGGAAGAAGCAGCTCAGCAGGACATTGAAATTACTCCAGAATTAGCCGTGAGGCGAGAGCCGCTAAAGATTATCGGCAAAGAAACCAAAGAGCTGAGGAACAAGAAGGTTCACTTAGTCAAAGTGCAATGGAGTGGAGATCCGCGCGATTGTACTTGGGAAACTGAGGAGAGCATTCAGAAAGCTTATCCTAGATGCCGAGTAGATATCTCTGTTTGACTCTGGTGCAAGGTACATTTACCCTACTTTGCATTACCATTTAATTCTCTATTCTGTTGCTATTTTCTTCCCATGGATGTGCATTATTTATTCTAAACTCTGAATATTAAAAACAATTTGGTTGTTGTGATGTGTGATCGTAGATTTATCAAACCACTTTCGACTTTATTCCTTTTCGGGGACGAAAAGTTTTAAGTGGGGGAGATTGTAACGACCCAGAAAATCTGAACCAATTTAAAAATTTTAAATTGGCCAAAATAATGGATTTTAAATATTTAAAATAAATATTTTAAGTAATGGCGATGAAAACTGAGTTGAATCGACATTTGAAAACGAATATAATTAATTATAATTATATTTAGAATTGGAAATGGCGCGGTAGTTCGATAATTCGATTTCAAACTTCAATTGAATATACCGGGGGCAAAACAATCCGGATTTTAGTGAGACCAAAAACATTAGTATCTAATTGATGATATCTTTCTAACGAATCTGACCAATCGAAATTTGATAGCGGGAATCAAAAGATATGTCCAGTTGAAAATTCTGAATAGTCGCTATAGAATTCAGGCCCTTAAAAATGGATATTTTGCAGATGACCTCGGATTTCGACGAAACCACTTTTGTTGGGTCCGCAGTGTCAAGTTGTTGCTAGGTTTCAAATTTCATAATTTTTCGAATCAATATGTGAGCGTGGCAAAAGAAAACGCGTTTGACCAGTTTCAGTTGATTTTAATCGACTGGAAATTGGCCATTTTTCAAACGGTCTCAGAATTCGACGAAACTAGTTTTGTTAGGACCGTATCGTCAATACGAAGCTAGAAAATATTTTTCTGGAATTTTTCTAGTTAGTATGTGACCCCGGTAATTTGAAATGTGCGTTTAAAATTCAATATAGTGATTTAAATGTAAATTCAAACGGAAACTGATTGTAACGATCAAATCAGCTTGCGATACATATCCCATTGTGTTCGGAATGGGGGTGAAACGCTATGGGCGACAGGCGGTGGGCCTCGTTTCGAAGTCGTACGTGAAAGTCAACCATTTTGCTAAATTAAATAATTAAATAAAAATAAAAAAATAAAAAAAAATCACTTCCCTCCCTTATATCCTTTCTGGCCCCCCCCCCCAATTCATTTAAACGATTTCAGAGAAAAAAAAAAAAAAAAAAAGAAACCCTAGAAATCAATCGCGACGCCCCCCGTCTCGACTCCGAAGCCCCCCTCCGACGATCGAAGACGTCGAAGCCCGCCCCTCGTCCTTGCTCTCGCCCCCCCCATTCGATCGAAGCCTCGCGTTCGAACCTGGAAGCGCCCCCTTCGAAGCTGCCGCCGACGTCATCGAAGCCGCCCACCTCGAAAGCAGCGCGAGCCCCCCCCCTTCGAAGCCCGCCGCCGACGAGGACGAGTCGCCCCCCCTTTTTTTTTTTGCAGGTACGTTTTTATTTTATTTCATTTTTTATTTTTAATATAAAAATTCCGATTTTGGGTATAAAAACAGATTTTTTTTATAAGGGTTTAAAACAGATTTTTTTTATAAGGATTAAAACTGATTTAAAAAGATTTTAAAAACAGAAATTTTTAAAAGATTTTAAAAACAGAAATTTTTAAAAGAATTTTAAAACAGAATTTTTAAAAAGGATTTTAAAACAGAATTTTTAAAAGATTTTAAAAACAGAAATTTTTAAAAGATTATAAAAACAGAATTTTTGAAAGAATTAAAAACTGAAATTTTTATAAAGAAAAAAAACTGAAATTTTAAACAATATAAAAACTGATTTGGTTTTTAAAAATTAAAAACTGAATT
Source organism: Allium sativum (assembly GCA_030737875.1). Classification (NCBI taxonomy): domain Eukaryota; kingdom Viridiplantae; phylum Streptophyta; class Magnoliopsida; order Asparagales; family Amaryllidaceae; genus Allium; species Allium sativum. The sequence goes on along the minus strand of CM060920.1, from coordinate 558,450,361 downwards.
TCTTTCAAAAGTAAAAATCATATTTTTTATATGTGAAAGCAAAAGTAAAAATCATATTTTTTATATGAGAAAGCAAAAGTAAAAATCATATTTTTTATATGTGAAAGCAAAAGTAAAAATCATATTTTTATTTAGTGAAAGTCGAAGTAAAAATCATATTTTTATATATTGAATAGCGAAGTCAAAATTCGATTTTTACATATTGAATAGCATCGTAAAAATTCGATTTTTACATATGCAGAGAATACGGGTGAAAGCGACAAATAGGCGAAGATTTCTATTAGGAAGAGTCGTGCAGTTGGATAGCTATTGGTGAGATTTCTGATTTAAAATTTATATATATATATGTGTTGACAATGAAAGTGAATTGCTATATATAAATATCTATATATATATATATATATATACGCCCCTCGTCCACAAACCATGGACGATATTTATTGGTTGAAATTGTGGTGAAAATTGAATGATTGTTTGGGATTGTTTGTGATTGATATTGGTTGATTGTGGTTGAAAAATACCCATTTGTGGTTGTGAAATATTTGGTTGAAACCACATAGGATTAGTTTGTGGAAATGAAATAAATATATATACATGCCGCCTGCGTGCGAACTAGATGCATGTTTCCCATTGTCAAAAACCGCGAGGTTTTAAGGTAGAGCGAGGAGCCGTACTAGGGACGGTGCCGGTGTAACTACCCTGCCGTTATGCTGCCGAAATTTTGAATAATATTTGTGTGTTTGAATTATTTTCATATGCTTAAACTATATTTATTCATTGTATAGAAAACATTCATGTGTTGAATTGATATTCATTCGTTGTTTAGAAATTCATGTGTTGAATGGTATTCATATTTTGAAATAAATTGTTCGATAATAAAAATCACATTTTTTATCTATATATAGAAACTATTGAAAACATTCATGTGTTGAATTGATATTCATTCGTTGTTTAGAAATTCATGTGTTGAATGGTATTCATATTTTGAAATAAATTGTTCGATAATAAAAATCACATTTTTATCTATATATAGAAACTATTGAAAACATTCATGTGTTGAATTGACATTCATCCGTTGTTTAGAAATTCATGTGTTGAATGGTATTCATATTTTGAAATAAATAGTTCGATAATAAAAATCACATTTTGATCTATATATAAAAACTATAGAAAACATTCATGTGTTGAATTGATATTCATTCGTTGTTTAGAAATTCATGTGTTGAATGGTATTCATATTTTGAAATAAACTGTTTGATAATAAAAATCACCTTTTATCGACTATATGAACTATATGGAAAAATAGTGTTTTGAAATGAATTGCTTTACAATAAAAATCACCTTTTTATTGTATGCATAAAACGTTGAAATGTGAAGTGTTAAAAATAGCCACTTGTTCAAAATAAACATAGATGAGTTGAAATATTCATTAATTAGCTAATGAAATGATTTGCACCTACTTATGTAACATTAGAATGAATGGAGTTTTTAAACCAAATAGAAATCAAATATGAAGTTGAATAGAAAATGAAAAATGATATGAACTGTATATATATGTACATGCATATTCATTGAACAGGTTATAGCAAAGGGGCTAGAGAAGAGGAATAAAATTCTGTGCCCGACAAATAGGTACACATTTACTGATTTGTTTGGGTGATGATTTTGAGCCTGATTGGCTAGCCGCTTGGCTTTTTCTTTTTCTTTTTGAGATTAGAAGGACCGGGACGCTATTTGCGATTTCCCGACGCTCCCGGTGCAGGGGAGGTTATGGCGAAATTTTTCCAAAATTTAAGGTGTTAGAAATTTTTTTGAAGTGAAAACGATATAGAAATCCTTGAATGAACTATATTTATATAACTATATAAATATAAATAAAATTAAAACGAAACGAGGCCGTGCAGTTCGTATTTCGAAACCGTGATTTCAAACGACTAGTACGGGAAATCCGACCATTGGATTTTCCCGAAACCTCAACCGTCGGGTTCGCCTTGGAATAATCTTTCCAACGGCACCAACCTTGTAAAAATCCAACGGTTGGATTGTCTCGAATGTTTAATTCAAATCTGAAGAAAAACAGCGCCAGAAACGATTATATTTATTTATATATATAAATAAAATTATATTTAATCGAATAACGACGCTGCAGTTCGTATTTTGAAATCGAAACTTCAAACGATTGTACCGGGAGATCCGACCGTCGGATTTTCCCGAAACTGGAACCGTTGGATTCGTTTTGAAAAGACCTTTCTAATGATGTAAATTTTGTAAAGATCCAACGGTTAGATTTTCAGATATGTGTAAATCAAATCTGAAGAAAAACAGCGCCACGGTCGCCTTATGGCCCGAAGCGTCGTTTTGAATAAAATGGCTATTTTAAAATAAATAAAAATAGCGATAAATAGTTATAAAATATCATAAGCGATATGGAATGGAAATAAACTGAATTTGCTTGATTTATGTGATGTTTGATGGTTGAATGTGTTTGGTGTGAAAATTACATTAAAGGACAAAACCAGTGTTGTCGAATAATTTAACCATTGAAATAAATCGATTTGAAATTTTAAATATACGTGAATTATTTGAAAAGGCCGAGTTAATTCTCATTTCGAATAATTGACCGACGATTGAAAGTCGAAGATGAAGACGATGGTCGAAGACCGGAGATCTTCACCTCGTTTGGATGGTAACCGAGGTCCTGATTGGGAGGCATCCCGAAATATGGATAATGAGTGGTGATCGTTCAGACGTACGTGTTGATCGATGGGTTTGCGAGGTATTTAGTGCCTCCGGTTTCGTTCAGACCCAGAACGGACTTGTAAATGGACTGTGTGTCTGACATAGGATTTATTCTGTGTGGCATGCTAAGATGCAGTGATCAGGGCTTCTGTTGAAAAGCAAAGTCTTGTGGTGATGATCAAAGCACCGCCTGTGTGGCGTAGCTTTGTGTATAACGTGAATTCGCGAGCCTCACACCCCGGTATGAACCTAAAACGGGAGAGGACATCAGGGAGGGCCTGCGTTTCTTTCTAGCTAGGGTGGTGTCAGTGACCTACCAGCCCTGACATTTATATACTTTTCACCTATGTGGTTGTTGCTGTTGCGAGGCGCCTCGGTTTGATCGGACGATCCGGGTCCGATGGAGTCATTCGTTGGCTCGTTTACGCCCCAAAGGGCGGGGAGACGTAGTGTTCAGGCATAATAATCCACATCGGTGGACCGGCCCTGACGATCTAAAGGGTTGATGCGTTCTGATCCTGAGGGGCGGGCTAGAGCGTCTCGAATTCGGTAAGGACTATCTTTTGCCTTGGTTCATGACGGAAATCCAATTTCCAAATACGTGACGATGCGGTTTAGATTGTATATATACATTTGGCGACATAGTGGCATGGGACGCTCATGTCGTCTATGATTGATAGTTATGATTTGAAATTGTTTTCAAACATATAAACACTAGCAATAATATCAAATGCCTTTGTTTTATTCGTATCAAGCATATCTTGGCCGTTATAAGGTAAAAACTCTATCCTCCGGTTTGCGTTGCATTGTGTGATGGGAACTGAGTCTTATAACGGTTTCATTTTTATAAAAAGCATAGCGATGTTTAAAAGAAAGATTTGTTTTAAAGCACTGGCAATCCAATGGAGTAAACCCGTTCCACGAAAGTGGCGTGGTCCTGTGATTAGCCATATTATTTATGTGTTGAGTGGATTTCTCATACCAGTCCCATGACTGACTCGTAGTTTGTTTCACTCTCAAACTCGGGTGCCCTTTTTCCTACACGGGCAGCCTTGTATTCAGGTTTAGCTGGTTCTTTCTGGATAGCTGGAGCTGAAGATGGATTCTATCATTTATTTCTTTTTATGCTGTTCAGCTCCTATTGTACATATTTTGTTTATTTCCGCTGTAGACATTTATGTATAGCTGAACTGTATTTGTACTAAGTAAGATCCTGTATACTGTGTAACTCTGATGATTACTTTTATCCAGTATATTTTGTTGTTCATTCTGGTGTATTTATTTATTTCTGTTCTGCTATTATATGTTTCTGTGTTATATTCCAAAAGATAACCTTGTTTCCGTGAGAACGGGAAATCGGGTCGTCTCAGATTTCATGAATTTATGTTTTTAAATCTCCGACTTTGCACTTGGACATAAATTGCGCCTAGGAAACTAGGGGGATGACCCACAGCCATTGGAGGTCGACCTGTAGGTTGATCTGGGTAAGGCCGGGATAACTAGACCTATACTAATTTTCTTACTTTTTCCAAACCAAAATTTCTACTTTTTGAAATCTTTGATAAATATTTCAAATTAGTTTGGATTTTGATAAATTATATATGAAAATTCTCTAGAAAGTTGTGGCAGACATGAAGGAAAAGTTTCCAATGCCAAGTTCAGGAATCTTTAAAAGTTTTTTTATCCCCTTTCTATATTTATAGTTAGTATCGTTTTATTAAATTCATAATTCATTTCTCTTTATTATTATTACTATCTAACTTTCAATAAATTTCGTTGATACCTTACTCGATTCCAGTTTATGACACGCAGTAGTTTTTTAATTTCAAACATGCATGTTAACACTAGTGAATTAATACTTTTATTAACTTTTAGAGTTTGCTTATAACATTAGTCTTTAATTAAATTCCATTCATTCTTTTATAATTATACCATTAACTCATTAGTTATTTTTTTAATTACTTTGTAACGTTATGCTTATTTAACATTAACTTTTAATATTCAATTTTCTAAAGGATCTTAATTAATTATTATTACTTTAATGTTTGGGTTGTTACAATAGAAGTCTAAACTACAAAGATTGTTTGTTAACAGTTTTAGTAGGTTGAAATTGGAGCACCAGCATACGCTATATAATAGTATTACGAGAAAGCAAAATTGCAAAATTCATAAGCACCAACAAATATTTAAATATATATTGCCACCAAATGGGAAAATCAATATATGATCAATTATTCTTATTAGCATATATATATATACACACACACACACCTACATTTTTGTAGTATAGTTACACGATGGATTCAGATACTTAAACTTCACAACCATCAAGTTTAGTCACTCGGATTGGTTGGGAAGGGAGTATGGATGTGGGGATTGTTAGGGATTGCGGAATGGATCGTTAAGGCAAAACCAACACTAGAAAGGGGAGGGGGGATAGTGTTTTTTTAGAAATTTAACAAAATCTAAAATTTATATGATCTACTATATGAATCACACACCATAGGGATAATCACAGACACAGATTCAAACACAAACATAAAAATAAACAAAAATAAAATGCAGAAAAGGAAAGAACACACTAGATCTGTTTCGGATTACTCCTACATCCAGTCCCATGCAACGCCGGATTACCGCAGAATTTTGTTACTATATCAATATCCAAGTACAACCCCCTTGATTTCACGGGTACAAGGTTAACACCAATTCCAAACACCCTTGATCAAGTATATTCCCCTTGATTTCACGGCTACAAGATTAACACCGCTCCGGTTCCTTGATTTCAAGGCTACAAGGAAACACCTTTTTCCCAAACACTTCCCAAACAGTTACAACAGCCCTATAACTCTTCAGTAACACTTCAATTCAAAGAGTAATGAGTAAAGAGTGAGAAGAGAAGAAGCTTTATGTAAACAGAATTGAATTTGGTGTAGTATAAGTGTAGAAATCATAAAAATAAGAAACAATAATGGTGTAGAGAAAGGAGATGAAGATGGAGAAGAAGAATGATAGAAAAGATTCGAAATCAGCCCATATTTATAAGATTTAAGGTAGCAATGCTTATGAAATGTTACAAATAGTGAAAAGACACTTCCTTTCAAAATAAAAAATATGACAGTTATATGTCGACATAGGCATAAATGTATGTCGACATAACGTAGTATAAAATTGAAGTTTAAGCATTTTTGAAGTGTTTTGATATATGTGTATATATATATATATAATTCTGGAAACTCTTGAACTAAAACATAGTGTTATAAATAAGTATTATAAAGTATAAAATCATCCAAAAACATAAATATAAGATATATGAACATATTTATACAATTATAATGTTTAAAACTATATAAAATATAAAGTATATAAAGGTATACATATATAAAAGTTATAAAACTTGAGTTGAAAAACTAATGTAAATTAGAGAAAGTAAAATAGAGAAAAATAAAGATTGAAGATAGAATTTGAAAATAGGATCTGAAAATAGGACTTGAAATTTGAAAATCAAAAATTGAAAAATAGAATTTGAATTAGAACCTGGAGTGCTATACAGATTCTTACATAAACTAGACTCTATTATTACTTTTATCTTGAACTCTTGAAATCTTGATTACTCATGAGTCTTGAACAGTCTCTTAAATCTGAATCTCTAGAATCTCTTGAACTGTACAGTCTTCGGTATTAATTCTTGAACATAAATCCTACATATGTGTGTGTGTATAAATATATTCTTGATAAAAGTGTTAGTATATATTTTATAATCAATTAATATTGAAATAAGGTTGTTGTCATCAAAACTCCATTCTCCAACAATCTCGTCCTTTTTTATGATGACAACCATAGTTTATAAAATATCGTATCTATGCATACCAGTTGATGATGATTCGTCTAATATCATTCTGTCTATATGAATCATATAAACAAATTCTATATTTTATAATTTCTCTGTAACAACCCGGATTTTCAGAACCAATTTAATTTTTTTATTTTGGCTATTTTAATGAATTTTGAATATTTAAAATGATTTATTTTAAATAATAATGACTAGAAATATATTTCCAATAGAATTAGAATGTATAAATTTATTTTAATTATATAACGAGCTTGAAATGGTGCGGCAGTTTGAAAATTTGATTTTGAACTTTAACTGAATGTACAGGATTCAAAATAAATCGGATTTCAGTAAAACCAGAAATATTTGGATCTGCTTAATTATATCTTTCTAACGAATGTGAAAAATTTAGATTTCATAATATAAATTGAAAGTTATGTCCAAATTAAAATTTAGAATAGTCGCTATGGAATATATATATATATATATATTCTAAAATTATATATAGCCCAAAAAGTCACATTTTGCATGTGGATGAATTGGGACTTGAAACCACTTCCATTGAGTTCAAAATGCCATTTGCGACTTCGAAAAGTAGGAACTTTGATATATTCCGAGATCCGGAATAGTGGCAATTGGCTGGGATTTTCAGTTAGCAATACATAGCCCTTAAAAAGTGAAATTTTGCGCATGAGCTCAGAATTCGATGAGATAAATTTTTCTGAATTCAAAATGACAAATCATTATTGATTTTCAAAATGCACATGGAACAGAATTGGTTGTCGTGCGAGCTAAAACAGTTCAGGGTAAAACGACATGTGGTCGTGCAAGAAGAAAATGTGCGCTAAAATCGTATTTTTGAGCAATATCTGGGCATCTTAGCAAATTTTAACGGATGGTCAAACGAACTCGGAATTCGACGAAACTTGTTTAGTTGGACTCGTCTTGACATCTTCTATCTCGTGTTCGAAATCCGTAGCAAACAGAAATCGTTTGTATTCGGACGATATGCGAGAAACATGCATATAATCACTTTACTTCCTTTCTCTCTTCATTATTTTCCTTCTTCTTCTTTCTTCCAAATTCCTCAAAAATGGCCTCCTCCCTCCTACCGCCGCTGCCACCCCTCCCCCACCAACCACCGCCGTTGTCAGCCCCTCCCCTTCCTCCGGCGCCACCCCCCCTCCTCCTCTCTGTCCTCTTCTCTCTCTCCATTTGTGAACCCTAGCCCCTAAATCCACCACCACCCGCCACCGTAGGCCCGTCCACCACCGCCGCCACCCACCAGCACCACCCCCCACGTCAGTTAGGCCCCACGCCGCCCCCTCCAGCCACCAGTCCGACCGTGGACCCCGCATGGTCAGAATCCCCTTTTCACCAAATTTCCAGTTTTGCAAATAACCCTCTGGCCTTGTTTCTTCAAATACCTCCCAAACCATGCATTTCTAGCCGAAACTCCACTAGTCCAAAGTTGTATATCACGATTTTCTCTTCGATTTGGATACATGGAAGTCAAATTTTGGAGTTCGGAGCTGTTCGCAAAACACGTCCGAAGTCAACAGACCTGTAGTTGTTTTTCGCGATTTCCGGCTAATTGGTGTGTTTTTAGTAGAAAGTCTATAGTCAAAAGTTGTCCGGAACGGCGCATTTGGGCTAGGGATAAAGCTTGGTGGAGATTGGAGGCCGTATGAAGACTCTAGAGAAAAAGAGGCGAAATCGGAAGATGGGAACGACAAAACAGAGACCGCATGACCAAATTCTACAATAGAAGTGTCGAGGCGATTGGTATAGCTTGGATGAGAAATTCTCACTCTAATTTTGTTTACAATTAAATATATACTAGGATGCAGACGGTGTTTAGTAGCACCCGACACCTTTGATTGAAACCATAGATGTTTGGTTGTGTGTTTTGATGGATTTATTTGTTTGAATTTGGTTTGGGATGTGAATGGATTGAATTGGTATGTGCAGGGCGCGAGCCAGTATCAGGCGAGGGATAAGGCTAGACCTTATTCCGGTTCTAGTATCGCGCCGTTATGCTGCCAAAATTTTCTAAAATATGTTAGAACCATAAAAATATCATTTTTATTGTATAAATGAAATGTATAAAATATTCATGTGTTGAAATAAATATTTTATCATTAAAAATATAATTTTTAACGTGTATATGAATGAAAATAAATATTCATTTACAAATCAGACAACTTGTTTATGTACACTCATTTACCTGATATTGATTAGGACGATATATTTTACCCATCGCCCAATTGCACAAATAAAATCTATGTGTGTTGACTTTAACCCTACACAGGTATGGGATGATATTTCACACACATTAATCCCAATTGTTTAGTTGTATGTCAATTGATTGGTTGACAGACTGTTGTAAGCGTTAATTATTTATATTTAATGCTTATGCAGTTGTGTAGTGCACTCTGTATGATGGTTGATTGTTTATCATTGTTGTTGTATACATATGATGTATGAAACCCATATAAATAACATTATATGGTAATTGACTGTGTCTAATTCCAATTCAGAAAGAATGAATATTTTAAAATAACGAATATTTTAAAATAATATTCAATAAAGGATTAAAATCTGATTTTAATGTCCGATTTTGGATGGACACGAAAATATTAAAATATGTGAAGCCATATTGATTAGATATGCGCCATTTTGACGCGAACGATATTTATATCGATTTTATTCATTTTTATAATGAATATCGAAAAGGAAATAATTTGAAAATCTAATATTTTGAAAATATTATCGTTTAAATAATATAATCATAAGGAGTATTCAATTTTGATTTAAAATTGGAAATGAAGTTAGAATCATTTTAAAACGAATTTATAAAATACGTTTTAAATGGAAATCGACGAAATATGTATTATATATTTTATATATATAATATAATACCTGAATAGAATGTGCCACATCGCGGCCATTCGCGAATTTCGACCATTGACTTCAAATTGACATTACGAGAGATCCGACCATCGGATTCTCCTAAAACTGGAACCGTTGGGTTCGTATCGTAAAGAGATTTCCAAAGAATATAAGAGATTTGATATCTAACGATTGGATTTGGAATTATGTCCAAAGCAAATTTGGAAAAGGTCGTTGTAAGTGAAGTTCGATGACCGTTTATGGAAATCGACTGAAAGGGCCATAATAAAATTATTAAAAATATTAATAATTTGTGTAAAATCATAATAAATGATTTAGAAAGAACTAGGATGAAAAATTCCATATTTGAAAAGATAAAAATATATTTTTATCGAAATGAACTAGTTATTAACTAGAATTATAATCCAATTATTTTTAAATTAATAAATTGGATAGAGAATGGTTTAATATAACCAGAAATTTCCAATGAACAAATTGGAATGGATTTGAATGGAAATCATCTTTGGAATATTACAATATTGGATTCCATGATTATATGGATATTGTTATGGAAATTTGAAAGATATATTTATATCATTATTTCCATTACGATATTTGTTGGTTTCAGAATTTGATATTGAATATAAATCGATATAATTTCTATTCAGAGCCATGTATGTGATATCAAATGGGATTTTGGGTTTGTCGCGAATGGTGTCTTCAGTAACACTGTTCTTAAACCCAGTTGAGAAAAAGAATAAATCTTTTAATTAGGATTTTGTGAAGTTTTCCAATTAATTAATATTTAATTGGAATTGAATAAAAGAATTGGATTTTGGGTTTGTCATGAATGGTGTCTTCAGTAACACTGTTCTTAAACCTAGTTGAGAAAAAGAATAAACCTTTTAATTAAGATTTAGTGAAGTTTTCTAATTAATTAATATTTTGGAATTGAATAAAAGAATTAGATTATGGGTTTTTCGTGAATGGTGTCTTCAATAACACTGTTCTTAAACCCCGTGTGAAAAGCATAAATCTTTTAATTAAGATTATTGGTGTTTCCAGTTATATTTAGTAACTGGAATAAAATGGAATGTGAATCGGGTTTATTGTGAACAGAGTTTTTAATGACATTTGTTCTTTAACCCGATTTACAATGAAATGTGATTTGGAATTTATAAATCTTTTTATTAAGATTCAATGGAAAATTTCCAAAGTAAAGTTTTCCGATTTAATATATTAAATTGGAATTGAATGGAATTCGATTTGATAATAATCGAAGTGGGTTTTTGTGGAGGAAGACTGTTAATATATATGGAATTTAGAAGGCTTCGTCGTTATTCCATTTATATTTTTAGTTGGATACGGAAATTGATATCGATTACATATTGATCTGTTTTCTATGAAAATTCCATAATTAATGGAATGTGATTTTGGGTTTGTCGTGAACTGTGTTTTAAAAGACATTAGTTCTTTAACCCAGTTAAAGACAGGATTACATCTCTAACATTGTATTTTGAAATGTATTGTTGATCTCTGCTAAATATGTATCTGTTTGGTGGCGGAGAATTTATTCTCTTGCTTAACACCCTTCTCTAAGACGTATGAGCTTAGAGGTTATATATCGACAGAAATAAATGGTACGGTGTAGGGTGTCGATGCAACATGTTTGATTTCCCAAAGTTAAATAATCATTTATATTGATTTTTGGGAAGATTAAAACTAAGTGGAGTTTTAATGAATTTTTAATTAGATTGAAATATGAATTGATAATTTAAATCATCAAATTTGGGAAATGAACGAGAATGGAGTATCACCAGTTTTGCTCCTAGCGATAGTTAAATCTTTAATTAGATTTGATTGTGAAATTGTAAATTACCGATAACACCATGGTGTTAGATATGGAGTATTACTAGTTTTGCTCCATGGGATGAATAGGTTGGGATTGGGAAATGTAATAAATGATTACTTCGGTAAGGTGCGCAAATCCCGGCTAGTTTTGGATAAACCTTAATTTGGTTTGAATTGATATCCAAAGGAAGATTAAAGAATAAATTTAAAGAATTTATCTTTGATAAAATTAATGGGAACCTTTCCCTAATGATTTGAATATTTGAATAAAAGAATATTCTGGATTGGAACGAGGCGTATGTTGTGTTTTTATAGCACTTGTTTATAAAATACGCGAGTTATTTGGAAAGGCCGGGTTTATACCCATTCTGAATAACTGATTCGACGATAAGTCAACGATGAAGACGGTGGTTGAAGACCGGAGGTCTTCACATCATTTGGATGATTACCGATGTCTTGATTTGGATGTACATCTAAGACATGGTAATAAGTGGTGATCGTCCAGACGTACTTGCAGATCAACCAGATATGCGAGGACCTCTCTCCTATATTGGACATATGGGACAAGGAATAAGGTGCCTCCAGTTTCGTTCAAACCTAGAACGAACTAGTAAATGGATGTGTGTCTGACATTGGATTTTTTTCTAGTTGATTGATCTCTATTAAATGTATATCTGTTTGCTGGCGAAGAATTTGCTTAACTCCATTCTCTGAGATGTACGAGCTCAGAGGTTATATATCGATAGACATCAGTTGCATGGCGTGAATTGCCAGTGCGGCATGCTGAGATGCAAGTGATCAAGGCTTCTATTGGAAAGCAGGGTCTTGTGGTTGATGATCAAAGCACGACTTTAATATAGAATAGCTTTGTGTATAGCATTAATTCGCGAGCCTCACACCTCGGTATGAGTCAAAAACGGGATCGGACTACAGGGAGTGCACGACGTTTCTTTCAAGCTATGGGTGGTGTCATGTTATAGAGCCCAGACATTTATTATACTTTTACTTATGTGGTTGTTGGATTGCAAGGCGCCTCAGATATATCAGTTACTACGGAGCCGATGGATAGGTCCGATAGGAGCAGGAAACGTGTGTTCAGGAATAACGCATCCTCAAACGTAAGAGAGGACCGGCCCTAAAGCATCCAAGGGTTACCCAGAGTGTGTAGTCCTGAGGCATTTGCTAGAGTGTTTCGAAGCGGTGAGGAGCTATACCTGGCCTCGACTCATAGATGGAATCCAATTTCCAATACGTGACATTTCAGTTTTAGTTGTAAACCTACATGGCAACATAGTAGCATGGGATATTATGCCATCTATGATTGATACATTTATATTTGAAGCTGTTTTTGACACTATACACTTATTATAGTATATAATGATTTGTTTTATAACGTATCAAGCATGTTTGGCTATTATAAGGGAAAACCCTATCCTTCGGCTTGCGTTGCATTATGTGATGGGACCGAGGTCTTATAATAGCTTCATTTTTCCAAAAAGCATTGCGTTGTTTGTTTTATGCACTGGTATTCTTGGAAGGAAACCCGTAACTGTTTTAGTTCTCACACTAGTTACATGACTGACCTGGAGTTTACTGTTTTAACCTAAACTCTGGGTGCCCCTATTTTCCACACGACCAGCTAGTAGTTTTGGTTTTGTAGATTATTTCCTTTTTAGGATCCTGGATTTACAGCTGGATCTATATTCGGAACGCTCTATATCTTTATATTTCTACCAGTTGTGTTATGTATTATTTTTCCGCTGCATTGTAATTTTAAATCTATGATATTTACAAAATGTATATTATTTATTCATAATCTATTATATTCTTGTACTCTGATGTAATTGTCGTAATAAGCAATGAAATGTTCTTCTGTTTGCATTCTGATTTATCGTGTTCTTAACTCAATCCAGGCTTTCCCGTTAGGGCGAGTTTGGGTCGTTTCATCGTGGTTTCGAGTCCAAATTCATCCACATGCAAAATGTGACTTTTTGGGCTATATATAATATTAGAATATATATATATATATTCCATAGCAACAATTTTAAATTTTAATTTGGACATAACTTTCAATTTAGATTATGAAATCCGAATTTTTCACATTCGTTAGAAAGATATAATTAAGCAGATTCAAATATTTCTGGTTTTACTGAAACCCGATTTATTTTGAATCCTATACATTCAGTTAAAGTTCAAAATCAAATTTTCAAACTGTCGTGCCATTTCAGGCTCATTGTATAATTAAAATAAATTTATACGTTCTGATTCTGTTGGAAATAAATTTCTAGTCGTTATTATTTAAAATAAATCATTTTAAATATTCAAAATTCATTAAAATAGCCAAAATAAAAAATTTAAATTTTTCTGAAAATCCGGGTTGTTACAATCTCACCCTTTGGCGTTATAAAAAAATAGTCTAAAACTACTCACCCTAAATCCTATAACTATCTAAATAAATCTTGTACTAAAGTAAAATATTCCCCCTTAATCCTAAATATATCTATATAATGCTATAGTTGTAATGGTACTTCCTGTTAGACCAAAAAGTGGTTCTAACACCCAAATTGACTAAAATTGAAATAAAATAAGATCAAAAGTAAAATGGAGACACAGAATTTATTATGGTTCGGCGTCGAAAAGCCTACGTCCACTTTATAATCACTTTCCTCGATGATATAGATGTAAATACATTGAGATATTCACTCAATTTCACTCACTTTTCACGTACATTCATTCAATTATCTCAAAATATATGTTGAATGACGATTTGGATTATCTGGGAATGCTGGAATTCGGTTCCTGAAAGTGTTTTAACTCTCAAAGTGCCAAAAAGATCCTTTTAAATGTCCCTTGACGGGGTATTTATAGGTGGAAATTCACTAAGATTCGGTTCGGGTCGGAGCTACGTGTCTTTCATCCCATCGTTCTCGGGCTTGGATGGATTCCAGTGTTGACAGCGCGTCAGAGTAGTGGTCATCGTGGGTAGGAAATGGTCATAACCACTCCGAACATTCAGGAGATCGTGGGGTGAAGGGATATGGTATGTTGGGTTCGGTTCGGAGGAGCGAGCAGAAGGGGTTCGGATCGGGGCATCCGATCCGACCCGACCCGACCTGAGCTGAACCAGAATCATTGTCCATTTTGCTCTGTTCTGTACCGAACTAGTAGTAGCCCTCCGATCCGACTGGATAGTAGCCCTCCGATCCGACTTGATAGTAGCCCTCCGATCCGACTGGATAGTAGCCCTCCGATCCGACTTGATAGTAGCCCTCCGATCCGACTGGATAGTAGCCCTCCGATCCGACCCGATATTTTCTAAGAAGGAATGTTCTTCAACGCTTGACACCTCGACTTTGTGTTGCCTAGTTCACAAAGTAGGCTAACATTTTGCCCCCTCAAAGGATGCTTCTGTTGGATACGGAGCATGCTTTGATTGTCATTGCACAGTGCCTTCCTGAAGTTGAATCGTTGAAAAGTTGTACCATTGACATATAGAGACACGCTGCTTCAGGGAGTTGCATCTTTTGATGTTTATTTATGTACTTCGCATAGTATGTAAATCCCTTTCTTCATTTTCAAATAGCTGGGAGAACTCTTGATAACATTCGATTATCCTTCCACGTAATTTTCCTTTAGATTTTCCTTGTGTTTTTATTTTCCTCTTCGAATTTTAATTTAATTTAAATGCCAAGTTGACACATGAAATTCTGTTCGGTTCGGGCTTCGACCCGAACGGCTCCTCTTCTTTTTCTGTTTCGTATTGGGCTAGCAGGCCAAACTGTGCTGGTGGGCTCTTGATCCGGTCCGAGTGGGAAGATAGGGCAGGAATACGAGGGGTCAGTGCTATTATATATATAACTCCGTCACTCGTCTGTTTTCTTCTTCCTTTTCTATTATTCTCGTTTTCTAATTCTCATACCGAAACCCTAATCCTCAAAGAATCTCAAAATTCTTGCTTCGATTCTTGAAATAAACATACAGGTAGTCTCGAAACCCTGAATCTTATTGTTGTAACTGCTTTTAATCAAGATTTTGCGGTTAATTTGAACAAATTGGGCATATTCATGGCATGGCTTCGATGCCGTGGTTGTCTCCTTCCTCGCCGTCGTTGCTGCTAGCTCCGCCACCACCTCGAGGCGCTAGGAGGTTGGAGTGGATATATGCTCATCCCTATATGGAGTTTTGGAAATCGAATTGGGTTCGACTGTGGTTGAGGATGAAGAAGAAGATACAGAACATGGAGGATCGGTTCGGGTGAAGAAGTATGGGGGATGTAGGAGAAGAAAAGGATACGAGGTTTTCGGCATCGGATCGGGTCGGGGTTAAATTTGAAAGAGGGAATGCGAAGTCTACCTAGCCGGATCGGGTCGGAATGTGGATCAAGAAAGTAGGGGCGTTGGGACTCAAGTCCATCTGATCCGCTCCGAACACACAATCCCGAACCGGTCCGATTAGATACCCACTTCTGACCAGAACAAAGCCTTGCCTCCGATCCAATCCCATCATTTATACCCGAACCGATCCGAAGCAGCCCTAGCTTAATACACCTGAGTCTACCTGATTGGCTAAATCAATACTTGACATAACTTCCAACTTCATGAACAGTTAGGATAGTGCCCTGCGAACATAAATGGACATCAAGAACTACCTTGAACATTATTACTTTGCCAAGATTTTGCGTCGCACTTTCGAACATTAACTTTACATTTTCTGCATACACTGTTCACACTTTAGTTTATACACATACACGGGGGGATACGGGCTAATTTACTCTAACTTGTGCTATTGCTTCTTCAATAGTTTCATGACCATGACATCCAGACACTCCTCTAGATTAGCAGAAAAGAAGGAGGTCCCAGAGACATCCAACAAAATTACTCTTGAAGACATATCTTCTTCCTCGGATCCAGAATAGGATGATGAGGGCTCAGACTACGAAGTTGAAACTCACGAAAGTGATAATGTGTCTTCTGAGGGTGGAGTTTCCCTGGGTTGTGAAGAGGAAGGAGGGATTGGAGATGATCGAGCTCCTGATGAATTTGAGTCTGCCAACATACTGGAATCACCTCAAGATTCTGTTGAATCGACGATCGACAATGATAGACTTATCCGAATACGACTAAAGTACGGGATACCCAAAGGGGATACCTTGTTGCCATCAAAATCTGATCGTCCCCACAACCCTTCGGAGGGGGTATATGGCAATCACTCGGTTGATGTGCATGGTCGGGGCTATCCCTCCATTTTCTTCTTTCGTCGTCGATTTTCTAAGACAAATGAGGATTGCCCCCATGCAGCTGCATCCCAATTCCTATACTTACTTGTACACCCTATATGTAGCGTACCGTGAGATCTTAGGCGTAGAGCTCACTTTTGACGACGTTCACTTCTTCTATAACTTCAAGCACCGGACTCGAGAAACTCCTTCTTTCTGTTACTTCGAGTCTGTCCCTAAAAGGAAAATAATTCCAGCACCGTTTAGTAGTAAAGCGGGTGACTCCAAGCTGGAATGGTTTTATGTAAAGCAACAGCCAGGGTGTGCTAGGAGATGGACGAAATCAAGTAAAGCACTGGTTTTCTAAATTTCAACTCTGTACATCCAGACCACCACATTAATCCGCTTTTCTTTTTGTTTGCAGTTGATAATGCAAAACAGATATCGGATCAAGTGTTCTTTGATCGGATGCACCGACTCCTTAATGGTGATCAGAAGTTTTTAACTATTGATGAAGTCCTTAAGGACGAATATCTTCATCTTTATGGGTTGCTGTCCATTACCCGTAGCATTGGTCATGGGACGGGTCCATATGTATATATTCCCCCTGTGGATATAGTCCCAGAAACGGGCGAAGTTTCGAGAGCTCCTACAGTGCCTCTTCAGACTTCACCCTCTCCATCTTCTACTCAAGATGATGAATTGGCTAACATGGCCGAAAAGCACTGCGAGGGGTATATTGTTCCCGAGGATGCCATTTCCCCGGAAAGGTCAATGTCTTCCAAAGATATGCCGATTGACGCTTCTGAGGGAGATGTCCCTAGTACCGATGACCCACTATTTCAGGGTTTGGGGGATCTCCCCTTACCTGAAACTATTTACACTTCATAGGATTTTGGGAAGAATCCTTTAGTTTTCACTTCTTCCGAAGAGACCACTCCTGCTAAGGCCAAAGAGCCCGCTCGTACTAGTCTGGCTTCAGACTCGGGTTTGCCGGGGGGGGGGGACACCACTAAGGACGCACTTAACACAATAGCACCACAACTCACAGCATCTTTCTTTTTGTGAAAATATTGATCCTGAATTTCATTCGTCTTGTTGTGCAGGTACTATGTCCCGATCCTGTTATGATATCAAGAAACTTCGCCGCAGCATGTCTAATCCGCCCCATGATACTGAGTATGATCGTCGCGAAGATCGCAGTAGGGAGGATAGAAGGCCTTATGATCCTTATCGTTCATGGTCCTCATGCTCTCGCTCTCCTGTTCGAACAGACCCAGAGCGGTATAAAGGTTACCAAGGTCGTCGGGAAGAGGACAGGCCGCAATCAAAAGGCTCAATCTCTTCTCAAGAAAAGCGCAGTAGGGAGAGGAGCCCGCCAAGAGATGCCGAATCACGAAGCAAGCGTAAGGTTCCCGCTATACGGTCTAGAAAGGATGAAGAGGACATTGAGCCCTCCACGCACAGGGATACCGAGCTGACATTCCCCGCACCTCCACCGCTAGATGCTGAAACTGCAGTTAAGCGGGCGTATCTGGAGGAGCAATTTCCTGAACATTACTTCGAAAACTTGACTTTTTTACCTGCTCTCGAGCCTATTTCTTCGAGGTGGGCAGATGAGGCCAAAGCAAAAATAGATGCGGTCGAGAAACAGTATTCAGAGATGTTCAAGTATTCGCGCAACCTTTCCAGAATCATCCGCACTTTAATCACGAATGCTGACTCGATGCAAAAAACCTCAGAAGACGATGCAAGGGCCTTAAAAAATTTAGGAAAAGACTTGGAGGATACACAGGCTCAACTTGTTGTCGCTCAACGGGGTGCTACTAGCTTCAAGCAACAATTTGAAGATTTGCAAGAACGCTACCATGATTTGCTTGAGTCCCATACCCAAGAGCGTTCAGAATTGAAAAAACAAGCCGAAGATGCCAAGTCAGATGCTGCCAAAACGCGACTTGCTTATGCTGACCTTGAGCGGGAGAAGGCCGAGTTAGTGAGGAAGAATGCTGAATTGGAAAAGAGAAACGCTGACTTGGCTTCTAAGCTAACGGAGGCGGAGAACAGGGCTGCCTTAGCGGAGGGTAATGTCGAATGTGCTATCAAGTCCGCTGAAGAGGCCCGCAAACAACTGTCGGAGGCTGAGGGAGAGGTGCATGGTTTCGGCGAATTAATGATTGAATTCTTTGCGCATATCATTCGCCGCCGGAACATTTCTTGGATTGAAGATTATCCATCTACCCTAGTCCAAGTATGGAGTCAAATCATTGAATGGGAGAAAGAGGAGCTCAAGGTTGATTCCATTGATGAGGACAAACTGATGAAGAAATATCTACGAGATGATGAACCAGAATGCCTAGCCGAAGGACGCCGCCTCATTGCTGCTGTTATGGACGAAGAGAGGCGGAAGGCTAAGCAAAAGAACATTCCTGAGGCTGGTTTTTCCTTTACCGCCTCTAAAACTTCTGAAGTAGAGGGATATGATCCTGAAAATCCGGGGATCCCTCGGGCATCTCTTTTATCCCCCATACCCGAAACGGCATCGGAGACAGCGGTTACTCCAGCCGAGAAGTCGTCGGAAGGTATCTCTACATTTTCACCTCAATTCGTCAAAGCTATTTCTACCTTTCATCACGTAATTGAGAAATCGATGAAGAACCCATTATTTTCTCCTGAGTTGATAATTGTTGCTTCTCACTTTGTAGGTATTGAACCATCCGAGAAGACAGATGTGTCCCAGGGAACCGCCTTTGGAGCAGAGCCTACGGAGAAGGCTAAAGGGGGAAAAGACAAGGCTGCCCCCATAGATTCAGGAGAAGGAATTGAACCGTCTAAGGCTGACACTCCTCATGATGACGAAATGATAGATGCCTTAAAAGATGATGGCGGCAACGGGGGACATGAGGAAGACCCTGAGGTGGCTATAATCGGGGAGTCGAAAAGCTCCGATGATGTTACCTTAACTGCACTGAAAGCCGAACAAGATAAACGCATGCAGCTTAAAGCTGAAGACTTAGACCCTGAAAGCCTTAAGCCCCTCGCAGTAGTGGATGCGGGATCAAGGTTAGTTGTTAAGCTTTCGACTAGATCTATTACAGAGGAACTTGCTAAAAAGTCTTCTCTTGATTCCAGCATTCCGCCTTCCGGGAAAAGTCAACAGATTCCAGCACTTCAGCTTCAGGGAAGAAAAAGTCAAAGCGCATCTTGACGGAGGCCGAAAAGAGGCGAGGGATGCGGGGAAGGCTGCTAAGAAGTCCAAGCCCGCTTCAAAGTCTAAATGATGGAGTGTATTGCGTTATTTTAGCATTTGATTGACCCATAATTGTTGCTGCAAGGGTGGCCCTTGCACCTTCTTTTTGCCTGTTTTCCTGTACAAATTCGTTCATTTGTAAATAAAAATAATTCGTTTTCTGCAATGTCTGTTAGTTATCAGATCTGTACTTATGTAAAAATGCATGTCCTACTATAGTTGTGTAATGGAGTTATGGTGGGGGGAAATATGTGTGTACATATATGCCCCCAGTCAATCTTGAAAAACTATTCAAGATTTAGTCAAACAGTCTGAATGTCCCCGATTCTCCGACGGGGTCACATTCTTTGTGTCGTCGATGCCTGTCGTTTTTTCTGGCATTTTTTATACTCTCCTGTCTTATACTCAGGTTAGAGTTCTTACTGAGGCGGTCTCTTGTCTAGGTGCACCTTCACGCCTCAGAGGACGTCGTCTTCCCGTCCTTTATACTCTCTCTCAATTCTCGAGAGTTAGAGTTAAGAAGGTCGTCTTCCCATTCTTTCATGTCTTATCGCACAAACAGTCGTTGTGCTTGTCCCTGCATATAAGCTGTTTTCAACCTTTCAGGTTTTAAATCATCTTATATTCCATAATCGTAACGGAATAGTAGTTGAAGGTATATATAATGCAGGAAAGTAAATGACACACGATATTTTTATAGTGGTTCGGCTAAGTCGTAGCCTACATCCACTTTATAGTTCTTTTTTCATATCAACAGACTTTTCTAAGGCAAGTCGTGCCTTTTTACAGAGTTCATAAGGAAAACAGCAAAGAGTACAACGTTCCTAATTCAAATATCGCATCAAGTGTTGGACATTCCAAGCCCTAGGTACCTCTTCGCCATCTACGGTCGTTAACTTGAAGGTTCCTGTTTCAAGTTTCCGTTGGATGACAAAGGGTCCTTCCCACTTTGGACCGAGGTGAGTAAGGGATGGAAAGACTCGCTTTAGCACCAGATCTCCCGATTCAAAATCCTAAAACGAACTTTTTTGTCATAATAGGGTGCCATCTGGCGTCGATGTCTTGACGCATGCAAGTCTGCCTCGTCCCTTTTTTCTTCGATTTCATCAAGAGACTCGAGTAAGAGTGCCCGATTTGTCATCGGGTCATAATATGTTACCCTGTGAGAGGGAACTTCAAGCTCTACTGGAATTACTGCTTCTGAACCAAATGAGAGAGAGAAAGGGGTATGACCGGTAGCTGTCTTAAACATTGTCCGATATGCCCACAAAGCTAAGGGCAATTCATCCACCCATTTTGCCTTTGCGCGTTCTAATCGTTTCTTGAGGATGGATTTTATGACTTTGTTTATCGCTTCTACTTGCCCGTTTGACTGTGGATGAGCGACCGCAGTGTACCGTTTGTCGATCTTATATTTCTGGCAGAAATTTATGAATTCGGCACCATCGAACTGGGTTCCGTTATCAGTTATAATGGTCCTTGGGATCCCAAATCGGCATATAATATTTCTAACCACGAAACTTATCACCTTTCTCGCCGTGATTTCGGTTAGGGGCTCAGCTTCCACCCACTTCGTAAAATAGTCCACGGCGACTATTGCATATTTCGCTCCTCCTTTAGCAATTGGTAGAACTCCGATGATGTCAATTCCCCACATGGAAAACGGCCAAGGACTCACCATCGATCTGAGTTGGGTCGATGGTGCTCTGGAATTTTGGCAAATCTCTGGCACTTGTCGCAGCGTCGTGAATAATCAGCTGCGTCTTTATTAATTGTGGGCCAGAAGTATCCATACCGCAATACCTTCTTTGCTAAGGTCTGACCTCCTGTATGATCTCCACACTCACCTTCGTGTACTTCTCTTAGTACACGTTTGATGTCGTTGTGTGCTATACATCGTAACAGGGGCATAGAAAATCCTTGTCTATAAAGAATATCATCTTGAAGGATGTATCTGGTGGCCTTGCGAACTATAGCCCGTCTCTCACTCTTCTTTGACGGGAGTATCCCATTCTTAAGGAAATTCTTAATTGGGGTCATCCACGACTCCTTCTCCGGTTCTGCTTCGAAAGCAAATTCAATTTCCATCGACTCAAAGCTTGGCGATCCCAACGTTTCAATTGGAATTATTTCGGTTTCTTCCGGGTTGTCGGAACTAGCTAGCTTTGCTAGCCTGTCTGCCTTCTGGTTTTCGGCTCTTGGGATATGCATTATGTTATACCGTTCCATGTTGCTCAACAGCTCTTCCACTTTCCCAAGATAGGCGATAAGTCGAGGTCCCCGGGCCACAAACTCCTTTCGCACTTGGCAAACAACTATTTTGGAGTCGCAGAATATATCCTATGTCTTTATTCCGAGTTCTTTAGCAAGTTTCATCCCGACAATCAGGGCTTCATATTCGGAGTCGTTATTAGTCGGTGAAAATTCTAATCGTAGAGCGTAATATAACGATCGTCCCTCAGGAGTAACTAAGACGACTCCAGCTCCGGACCTTCGGTCGTTCTTGGCTCCGTCTGTGTACAGCTTCCATGGATCTAATTTTAACTCGTCCTCTGACTTGACCACTTTTTCATCGATCATTTCCTCCTCTGGGATTGTGAACTCTGCTATAAAGTCAGCCAGAGCTTGCTCCCTGATTGACCTCCGCGGCTGAAAATTTAAATCAAATTGACTTAATTCAATATTCCATTTGATCAAACACCCCGATGCTTCGGGTCTCTGCAACACCTGCCTCAGAGGCTGGTCAGTGTATATGGTTATTGGGTGAGCTTGGAAATAGTGATGAAGTTTTCGGGAGGCGATCAGGAGGCTATAAGCAAGCTTCTCAATCCTTGGGTAGTTGCGTTCTGCAGCTGCTAATTTCTTGCTTACATAATATACCGGCCTTTGCACTTTGTCTTCTTCTCGGACCAAGGCTGTGCTTACAGCGTGAGCCGAAACCTCTAGGTAAACAAATAACTCTTCATGATCCACCGGCTTTGACAAAATCGGTGGTTTCTCTAGTAATTCCAATAAATTTCGAAAGGCCTCAACAAAGTCCGGAGTCCATTCGAAGTTCTTCTTTCCCCTTTTAATCAAGTCAAAAAATGGGACGCATTTGTCCGTTGCTTTGGAGATAAATCTACTCAACGCGGCTACTTTCCCTGCAAGACTTTGGACATCTTTGATTCTCCTCGGTTCTTCAATGTTTCTTATCGTTGCTATTTGGCTGTTACTGATTTCAATCCCTCGAGAGCTCACAATGAAACCTAGAAACTTTCCCGATGCCACTCCAAATGAGCATTTCAAAGGATTTAACTTCATCCGGTACTTTCGCAGGATACCAAACATCTCTGGCAAGTCTTGTGTATGGCTGGAGGACTGTTTCGATTTGACAAGCATATCATCCACATAAACTTCCATAGTCTTCCCTATTTGGTTATAAAACATCCTGTTCACCAAGCGTTGATAGGTGGCTCCAGCATTTTTCAATCCGAACGTCATGACCACATAGCAATACAACCCCAAATTTGTAATGAAGCTCGTGTGTTCTTGATCTGGCACGTGCATAGGAATCTGGTTGTACCCGGAATATGCGTCCATGAAAGAGAGAAGTTCGTGTCCCGCTGTCGAATCTACAAGTTGGTCGATTCCGGGGAGTGGGAAACTATCTTTCGGGCAAGCTTTGTTCAAGTCTGAAAAATTAATGCATGTCCGCCACTTTCCGTTTGGCTTTTTTACTAAAACAGGATTCGATATCCAGTCGAGATATGTCGAATCTCTAATAAATCCATTCTCTTTCAGCTTCTCCACTTCTTCTTTCAGAGCTGCCGACCTCTCTGGGCCCAGAACACGTCTCTTTTGCTTTACAGGCGGGTGTTTTGGGTTTATATTTAGTGAATGACTCATGATGGATGGCGATATCCCACACATGTCGGCGTGGGTCCAGGAAAACACGTCCAGGTTTGACTTCAGGAAGTTAGTTAGTTCTTTGGCTCGATGTGGATCCAACTGGGATCCAATTTTCAAGACTCTTGTTGGATCAGCTTCGTCAATGGGTATGTTCACTGTCGCTTCGTTAGGAGTTGCATTTCTAGCCTCTAGTTCCTCATCTTTTCTGGGATCCAAATCTTCAGGCGTTCCTTTGGGCAACTCCTTCGGGGCTGATCCCTCTAATTGCTACGCCGAACCCTCCTTTGGAGGAGGCGAGGCACCTTTACTTTCGATGTTGAGTCCCTTCATCAACAGCTTTAATTCGGCAACATAGCAAGCCCGTCCGGAGACTTGATCTCCTCTCATTACTCCCGTTCTGGCTTCAGTTGGGAACTTAAGCAATAAACACCAAGGGGCGATGCAAGCCCTGAACTCTGCAAGGGCAGGCCTTCCCAAAAATGCGTTATAGGGCGAATCCACGTCCAACACTACGAACTGAAGCATTCATACTCTTCGACGTTCCCCTTGCCCCAATGTTACGGGCAATTCTATATACCCCATTGGAGCTGTCGACGCTCCGTTGAAGCCTCGGATCCAACCTTCGCATGGCTTCAAATCTTCAGACTCAAGTTTCATCTGATCGAATGACTTTTTAAACAAAATATTGACAGAGCTTCCATTGTCTACTAGCACCTTATGAACCAATGCCGGTCCAATGGTAGTGGTAATGACCAACGGATCTTCGGTGGGTGACTGGATTCCGGTATTGTCTCTGCTACGGAACACCACGTCATCATACATTGTCCTCTGCTGTTTCACAGGGGCGATATCTTCCAAATCATCACATTCATCCACATCTACGTGCTTAGCTGCATTAACGTATTGGTCCATTGCTCTAAAACTGTGGATAGCTAGGTGGGGTCCACCTACTATGGTGTTAATAACAATTCCCTTGCCTTTCTGCTGCGCTGTAGGCTTGGGAGAAGATTGGTTCTGGTTTGGAGCCTGTTCTCCTTGCCCCCTGTCTCTTGGCGCAGCCTTATATTCATCCAATTTTCCTTCGCGCAGCAGCTTCTCAATCACATCTCTCAAATGTCGACATTCATTCGTTGAATGCCCATGAGTTCCATGAAATAAACAAAATTTTCCAGTTGCGATTTCTTTCTCCGTTGAGTCTCGAGGTGGCGGTTTTTTGTATTGCAAAACATTGTATATATCCAAGTAAATGTTCTCCAGAGTGTCGTTTAGCGGTGAATAATTCTCATAGGTCTGGAACCGGGGTCTTTTGTTAGAATTACTTCCTCGGTTCCTATTTCTCCTGTTACCATTCATGTTACGGTTACTGTTGCCCCTGTTTCCATTATTATCATTTCCACTCTTGTTTCCGACATTCACCTCAACTTTCCCGGAACTTTCTCCAGACTGCTTCACGGCGACATTACTCTGAACAATTTCTTTTGAAGCCGCTCCGGACTTTCTCTTCCTGTTTGCCCTTGCCTCCTCTCGTCTTAATTGAATATCGGCCTATTCATAAAATAACTCTCTCGTGGGAGGTGGCTTCCCAGAAAGATAATCTCCAAACTCGGAGTCGGGATCGACTCCTTCCATCAAAGCCATCAAGATGGTGGGCTCGTGTGGGTCACTGACTTCTGTCACAGTTAAGTTGAAACGGTCGAGATATGACTTCAAAGACTCACCCGGCGCTTGCTTAATTCTTGATAATTCAATAACATTCTTAGACTTTCGGGCATGGAGCCGGAACTGATTCATAAAACGTTCGTTTAATTCCCTAAAATTCGATATCGACCGAGGAGGAAGTCGGGTAAACCATAGCAGCGCCACGTCTTCTAAATAGATTGGGAAGGCTTTACACTTCACTGCGTCAGGGGCAGCAGCAGCATTCATGAGCCATGCATATCGCATTAAATGTTGTCCCGGGTCGGTTCTCCCATTGTACCTGTCCATCTGCGGCAGGTTAAAACGTCGGGGAAACTGAAAGTTGAGGATGTCGTCATTAAAGGGAGTATGGCTTCGCTCAATGCCATAATCTTCATTGGTGTAGTTCCGACATTCAGACATGATCTGGCGTACCATAGTCCATACATCAGCATTGGTCAAGGGCCGTTCAGGCTCCCTGGCTCTGATATCCGGATTTCCTCTGGGCTCTTGATCAGGGGACGCCCTCCTTCTGATGTTCGGGTTTCCTCTGGGCTCCTGATCAGGGGACGCCCTCCTTCTTCGAGCCGCTTCTGCTCTGCTTTGTTCCCTACGTTCCCAGTCGATCTCGGGAGGAAGGGGCTGGAGCATTTGTCCCTGAGTGGGATTGGTAAGGTTAGGGTCTCTAGGTAATACATGGGATCCCCGCATTGGTAACAACATAGGCTCTCTCAAGCTCGGATCATTGGGTCCTATTACCCGTGCAGCGTCCTCGCGGGACCCCAAAGATCCGAACGTCAGCTGCTCCAAATTCTAAGGTCGTTCGAGCGGCCTTCTTTCACGGGGCCATTCTTCCTCAGAAGAAGAAGACTGATCCATTGATGTGTGATGAACCGGGGATGGGGTTCTCTGTCTGCAGAGTTCGCTAATTTCCCTGCAAATGATTCTCATGTTCTCTTGCATTATGAGATTGGTGCGCTCGTGGATTTTCATAGCCTCCCTAGTGCTCTCAAGCATGTCAAGAAGGCGCATTAAAAATCTCCTTGGGTAATAGGCGCAGATGGATTGATCTGATCATTGATCCTGGTGGCTGGAGTCGGAGCATTTGGAGGAGCTCGAGTAGAGGTTCCAGCATCACCTAGCGACGGATCGGAGCTGAGCAATCTGTTCGGGTCGGAGATGGGTAACTTGTTCGGATCGGAGCAGAGCAACTTATTCGGATCGGTTCGGGTTAGGGGAGTGCACTGCTTCAGATTCTCCTACACGGATCGGATCGGAGCTCTCTCCTTGAGTTCGGTTCGGATTTCCTGTATCTGTCCGATCCACTCCCGAGCTCTGCCCACGAGACCTTGTCACAACCGCGTTTTGCTGATCTTCCCCAACTCCGTTCCCTCGATTGGTCTAAACTTCCTTGCCTTTTCCTTTGTCCATAGTTCTTCAACAATCAACCAACAAATATTCAAAAGCGTCGAAACTTGAGGATTAACTTCTTTGAACTCAACGGTCCAAAAAGTAGAACGATAATCCGGAAAAACAGAGAATTCAAATGATTCTCAGTGAAAGCACCAAAATGTTAGACCAAAAAGTGGTTCTAACACCCAAATTGACTAAAATCGAAATAAAATAAGATCAAAAGTAAAATGGAGACACATAATTTATAGTGGTTCGGCGTCGAAAAGCATACGTCCACTTTATAATCACTTTCCTCGATGATATAGATGTAAATACAATGAGATATTCACTCAATTTCACTCACTTTTCACGTACATTCATTCAATTATCTCAAAATATATGTTGAATGACGATTTGGATTATCTGGGAATGCTGGAATTCGGTTCCTGAAAGTGTTTTAACTCTCAAAGTGCCAAAAAAGATCCTTTTAAATGTCTCTTGACGGGGTATTTATAGGTGGAAATTCACTCAGATTCGGTTCGGGTCGGAGCTACGTGTCTTTCATCCCATCGTTCTCGGGCTCGGATGGATTCCAGTGTTGACAGCGCGTCAGAGTAGTGGTCATCATGGGTAGGAAATGGTCATAACCACTCCGAACATTCAGGAGATCGTGGGGGTGAAGGGATATGGTATGTTGGGTTCGGTTCGGAGGAGCGAGCAGAAGGGGTTCGGATCGGGGCATCCGATCCGACCCGACCTGAGCTGAACCTGAGTCCTTGTCCATTTTGCTATGTTCTGTCCCGAACTGGTAGTAGCCCTCCGATCCAACTGGATAGTAGCCCTCCGATCCGACTTGATAGTAGCCCTCCGATACGACTGGATAGTAGCCCTCCGATCCGACTTGATAGTAGCCCTCCGATCCGACTGGATAGTAGCCCTCCGATCCGACTTGATAGTAGCCCTCCGATCTGACTGGATAGTAGCCCTCCGATCCGGCCTGATATTTTCTAAGAAGAAATGTTCTTCAACGCTTGACACCTCGACTTTGTGTTGCCTAGTTCACAAAGTAGGCTAACACTTCCTAAATTCATCATTATCAATTATCAATACAAACCAATTCAAGTATCAAAATTACATATGTTTTAAGTTATATACAAACCAATCCAAGCACACCACACCATATGTTTAATATATACAAGTTTTAAGTTAAACAATCCAAATCAAACAAATTCAAACAAATCAATCAAATTAAACGTTTCTTGGGACTTCTACCCAACCGGCTTCTCCAAAGATTGGATCCTTCTTGATGGCCTTCCAATCTTCATCTTCTTTGGTTGGTGGTGCTTTAGCGAGATTATTGTCTTCGTCTCTGATAATAGACGAGATTAGCCACCGTATTGCATCAAAGTGCTTCTCTTGCTATTCAAACATCTTTATTTGGATTAATTCAAGATGACGTTGGTTTCATGGAATTATAGAGAGGATATTCTTGAAGGAATTCAATGTTTGTTAAAGATTTTCACTTATATTATGAATTGGATTTGCTATAGTTTTGATAAGAAATGAATAGAGAAGAAGGAGAAATGAAATAATAAAGTTTTTTGGAAGAAATAAGCTTAAACAGGGTCTGAAATTCGTTGGATTTTGAACGGACATGAGTTAGCTATTTAATTTTAAATTTTGAAAAGTTATGAAAATTTGGCAGTTATATGTAGACATATGAATCATATATGTCAACATATCTATTAAATTTTTTTGAAAATTTTCGAAATTTGAATCTTTTGATCTTATATTATATTATATTTAATTCTTAAGTATTTACAGTAATTTAAAAATAATTTTAACATAAATAAAACTCCATTCATTACTTCATAAAAAGCAAATACATCCAACTAATTAAGACACGCTAAATACGAGATTCGAAAGCAAATATAAGCGAATATTAAAGATAAATAAAACTAGATAGTTTCAACGGATGATGAGGAGGAAGATGAGATTCCAAGCTTTCTTCCCATCTTACGATGAACTTGGTCATTTTGGAAAAGTTCGTTTTGAGCTTCTTTTGATTGTTGAGAATCTTCACTTGGTTTTGAACAATCATCTCTCTGGAAATGTGTCTAGTGTTAATGGGACACTCAACACTTTCTAAAGAAGTTTCTTCTTCTTCCACTTTTATAGATGCTTGTTCTTGTTGCATTCAAGCTTGTTTGGCTTCGAATGTCTCATATGGTTGGAAAGTGAGAGGAATTTGCATGAGATGTGTGTTTGAGGATTCAAACACTTTCCTTGGCACAAATTCTTCTTCATGAAGTTCAACTCCAAAGTATTTGAAAATGCGGGTGAGATAAACTCCATAGTAAAGAATGTTCTCCCTTGATGAAGTTTCTTTGGGCTTGATTTCTCTTAAGATCATATCGGCCTAATTTATGTATAGCCACCACTATTGGCAAAGTGGGCTTTTTGAACCTTGAGAGTTGGATTATTAAAGTTTCTGAAACGGAGAGTGATGACATGTTGGCGGAGAAGGTTTACAATTCTCGTTTTGGACGGAAAAAGCGATTTTTGAAATCCATTTGAGCATCACTTTCTAATATATCATGATAAGTTTCTAAATCGGTTTCATCGATAACTAAATACAAAAAATCCGAGCCAATGCTTCTATAATTTAAAATATTTCCCAAGACTTCGGCATCAAGAACAATTGGTGTGCCTTTGACGCTACTCCAAATTTGGTCTTCGTTCCCTTCGTAAAATCCGCTATTAAGATTCGCATAGAACATCTTGGCAAGCTTAGGATAACACACTTTGTAATTATCCCGTGAGTCAATTAGACTCATGACTTCATTGTGTTTAAAGAGAGAGAGAGAGATAAGATCATTGGGAGGAAAATCTTCAAAGACGGCGAAAGCTCTTGTATTGACTTTAGCTTTTACCAGATAGTTAACATAGGTTTTGATAGCATCTCTATCATTATGAAGATAACCTTTGATGGTTTTGGTCAACTTCAATTTCTGAGATGAATTAGAGGAAGCCATTAATTTGATTGTTTTGAAGAGAATAGATATGAAGAATATAGTTTGAATTGTGAATAAAAGGTAGAGAGAATAGATGTATATATAGAAATTGAATGGATATGAATTGAATAGGCACCGCTTTTCAAAATTCAATGACCCTCAGACCTTTTGAGTTGGTGAAAAGTAGAAAGGAAGTTTGAAAGTTTAAACCTTTGAAATTCAAATTTTAATTTTCAAGTTTCAGGTAGATATGTCAACATATGGACATATGTATGTCGACATATGTGTTAATTTTTGAAGGACATTTGGTTTTTGTGACTTGTGATTTAAATTATAGATTTATGTTTCAAGTTTAACGATTTCCTGAAATAATTCTAATCCTAGCAAACATCCAAAAAAATTATTTTATTATTTTATTTATTGTTTATTATTATATTGTTATTTGGAATTTCAATTTTCAAATTTGAATTTTAAATTTTAAATTTAAAGTTTGAATTTTAGGTTTTAATTTTAAATTCAAAACAAACAAAGCAAAAAACGAAGCAACCATTCAACCAAAGAAAATTTAAAAATTAATTAATGTGTACCCGATTTTTAGATCCTTTTCTTCGATATTTTCTGAATTCTGAATTGCCCTGAAGCACATATTAGAATTTCCGGTTTCAGGCTCTTCATCACTTGATGATGAATCTGAATCATCTAACGTTGCTGCATATGATTTCTTTCTTTCCTTTGAAGAATTGTAGTTGTCTGTTTTTTGAGTCGATTTATCTGGATATGGAAACATTCTCCTTATATGGCCTGGTTGTTGCAGTTATAACATCGATCATCATTTCTTCTTGAATTTCCTTGGTTATTGTTTTGAAAATAATTTTTCCTTCTATATTTTAGAAATTTTCTAAAATGTCTTGTTCTGAGGGTTGTTTCTTCTTCATCTTCACTACTTGAGTCAGAACCATTTCTTGTTGCTTTAAATGCGATCTCAGTTGGCATGTTTTCCTTTCTTTTCTGTAACTGGACTTCAAAAGATATCAGATTTTCAATTAACTCTTCAATCTTCATTTCGCTGACATTATTGGCTCAAAGTTTTCTGATCCCATTTGGGAATCAATGAACTTAATATTTTTTTGACTTGGACTTCTTTAGAATAAATTTTTCCAAGTGCTATTAATGAATGCATTCTCTTAAAATCTGTAATGAATATCGGAGATAGACTCATTCTCATTCATTTTGAATAACTCAAACTGATTAACTAACATTAATATCTTAGTTTGTTTAGGTTTACTAGTCCCTTCTTTAGTAACTTGTAAAGTTTTCCAAATTTTATAAGCAGTTTTACATACAGACACTCTATTAAACTCATTTAATTTCTGCCTAATAAACAAAAAAACATATTTATGGCTTTAGAATTGCTTTATGCAGCAGCCTTTTGTTCATTTGTCCACTGTGCAAAATCAGTTGTGGGTTCAACAAACTCATTCTGTGTACTATTCCATGTGTCTAATCCTACTGATTGTAAATAAATTTTCATTCTACATGCCCAGTATGAATAATTACTACAATTAAACAGTAGCGGTCTAATAGTAGGCTAATTCTGTACAAAAGAACTATTATTGCTACCAGTGTTGGTTGCCGTTATAACTATTTTCAAAAATCGGATTATGAACTTTTTGAAAGTCCTTTCTCTAATACTAATTGTTGGGGATTGCGGAATGGATCGTTAAGGCAAAACAAACACTAGAGGCGGGGTGAATAGCTTTTTTGAGAAATTTAACAAAATTTAAAACTTATATGATCTACTATATGAATCACACACCACAGAGATAATCACAGACACAGATTCAAACACAAACACAAAAATAAACAGAAATAAAATGCAGAAAAGGAAAGAACACATCAGATTTTATACTGGTTCGGGTTACTCCTACGTCCAGTCCCACGCAACGCTGGATTGCGCAGAGTTTTATAACTATATCAATATACAAGTACAACGCCCTTGATTTCACGGCTACAAGGTTAATACCGATTCCAAACACCCTTGATCAAGTATATTCCCCTTGATTTCATGACCACAAGGTTAACACCGCTTTGGTTCCATGATTTCAGGGCTACAAGGAAGCACTTTTTTTCCAAACACTTCCCAAACAATTACAACATCCCTATACTCATTAATAGCACTTTGATTCAGAGAGTAATTAATGAGTAGAGAGAGTGAAGAGAAGAAGTTTTATGTAAATAGAATTGAATTTGGCGGAGTATAGGTGTGGAAATCATAAAAATGAGAAACAATAATGGTGTAGAGAAAGCGGATGAAGATAGAGAAAAAGAATGAGAAAAAAGTTCGAAATCAACCCATATTTATAAGATTTGAAAGGTTGCAACGCTTCTGGAATGTAACAAATAGTGAAAAGACGCTTCCTTTCAGAATCAAAAGTATGACATTTATATGTCGACATAAGCATAAATGTATGTCGACATAACCTAGTATAAAATTGAATTTTGAGCATTTTTGAAGTGTTTTGATATATATGTATACATATATATAATTCTGGAAACTTTTGAATTAAAACATAGTGTTATAAATAAGTACTATAACATATAAAATCATGTGAAAACATAAATATAAGATTTATGAACATATTTATAAAATTATAATGTTTAAAACTATATAAATATAAAGTATAAAATATAAATATATAAAACTTATAAAACTTGAGTTTAAAAACAAAAGTAAAATAGAGAAGGTAAAATAGAGAAAATAAAGATTGAAGATAGAATTTGAAAATATAATTTGAAATTTGAAAATTAGAAATTGAAAAATAGAATTTGAATTTGAATTAGTACCTGTAGTGCTATTCAGAGTCTTACATAAACTAGACTCTATTACTACTTTATCTTGAACTCTTGAAGTCTTAATTACTCATGAGTCTTGAATCATCTTTTAAATTTGAATCTATAGAAGCTCTTAAACTGTATAGTCTTCAGTGTTAATTCCTGTATATAAATCCTGCATGTGTGTGTGTATATATATATTCTAGATAAAAGTTTTAGTGTATATTTTATAATCAATTAATATTGAAATAAGGTTGTTGTCATCAAACACCATTCTCCAACAGGGACATGAAGCTGGAAAAAACTGAATTCATTTGGATAACTTTTTAGATTTGGAAAAGTATAGAAAAAAATTCTAGAAAAGCTTGTGAATAATATGGATAAGGAGTGTACATAATTCAAGTACCATCTTCAGCAAACTATGTTCATAACTCAAAAAGTTAGATCAAATTTGGAAAGCTAAGCATGAATACATGACAATAAAGGTGAGGGTCCTACCTTAGGGATCTCATTGGGTGACCTATAGGGGTCAGTACAAATGCCTTCACGGGGATCGATACCGATCCCTCTAATAGTTAGGGATCAGTTTTGACGACCTAGTTTTTGAAACTCTAATATTGAATTAATGTAATTAGAATAGATGTGTTGAGTTAGAATTCTTTTTGTAGTTAAATTTTTTGCAATCAAATTGTTATAAAGTTAAGGTTTATTTAATAAAGAATTTTATTATGATAGAAATTAAATTTATTAATATACTTCTTTTTTTATAATATTTAGAAATGTTAATTACTAAGTGAAACGTGTAACAAGTAATTTTAGACTTGAATAGGTCTAAAGTTAATAAAGGAACGCTTAAGTAAATATACATTAGTTTTAAACCAAAACATCTTCACAAATAAATAGTTTGCAAGTGGAGTTAACACTTTTGATAAAAAATAAAATAAAAAGCAAGCTTCTATGGATAAGAGAAATGCAACCCAATTAAATAAAACTCATTGTTCATGTTCCCCATACCCATTTCCTTAAGCCCGACTGTATTCATTCACTATCCTCAAAACCCATAGCCCTCTCTTCAATTCACCAAGCCCTAGTAGAAAATGTTTACATGGAAAATAGAAAATCGAACACGCGCCCATTGACTTGAAGGAAGTCATATCAAGGCGAGATGTTTGGAAATAGGGCTATGCTGAAAGGGCAAGGTGGAGACAGACTCATATTAGGTTGAGATAGGGATAGCAACTTGGAGGCACGAGTTTGGGGGCAAATGATGTTTAATTGACGCTAGAGGAGGCAAGGGTAGTTTCCGTGTGGCTCGCGACATGAGTCAATGGTTGCAAGCATGTTGGACTTGGCAGAGTAGTCGGAAGTGATGGTTGATAGGCTTAAGAATGGAAATTAAGGCTGAGTTTTTCATAGTGAATCAATTGACATTTTGGTGCTTATCAAAACTATATGGATGCTTGACTCGACAATCATTGAGGTGAGTTATTCACATCTCACACTACTATATCTAAATATGAATATCAATTTCTGAATGCTTCACTTATGAACCACTTATGAAATGAACAAAATTCTAGTAGCGATTAGTTTAAAATAATTGAAATAAATTGCATGATATGGATTCAATTTGTTTCATGGATGAATTGGTCAATTGTGTGTTTAAAAATATTGAAAATGAATCGCTAAAATCCATTAAAAATTAATTCGGTTGTGCAATTAGATTATGAGATAATTATGTGTAGTTGAGTGATCATAGCTGTCAGAAAGCAATTCAAATTGCTAGACAACTCCGTACTATGAATCAATTTTTTTAGAGAGATATTATCTCTATTTTGAATGGATTAACTATTTAATGGTTAAAATATTCAAAAAATGTGAATTTAACTGTTTTGTCCTTTTTGGAATCTTGTTAATAAAATATAATTAAATTATATAAAGATCTAAATTTTATTTATTTCAAAATTTTATTTTAAGCTTTAAAAAAAGTAATATTAGATTTTGAAACCTTTTTAAATCTACTATCCCAAATATATTAGTTTTGGAAGTGTTTAGAAAATAGAATATAAATTATAGTATTATTTTATAAATACTATTATGAAAGTAACAATTTTGATTTCAAAAGATTTTACTTACAAGAGGGGTTTAAATGATTTTGAAAATGTTTAAAAAACTCTATTTAAATAAACCACTTTTTCTTAAATTAGCAATTTTTATGAAAAAAATATATTCTTGAAAATATAAATATTAATTTAAAATTTCTTTTATTTTATTTTCTATAGATTTAAGATTTTATTGAGATTTCATGCATTCTTATGAAATAATCTTTGAATTCAATTTCCGTTGAATTTCGTGTTTTTCTATGAAATGAGAAATTTTAATAAATGATTGAAGTGTAGGACTGGTATCGGGAATTTCTTTACGACTCTTTCGCTTATTAATGCAATTTTTTAAATTGAGTTTGAATGGAACTTATTTGTTTTTAATAAACACTTTAATTTACTTTTCGGTATGGGACAGTTAGCTAAATTCTTGTGATTACTTAAGTGGCAGTAATTAACATTTAGAGTTGTATTATCTAAGTATGTTCAAATTTGATTTTTAGATCGATAGATCCTTAAGAGAGGATGATTCATTTTTCATCGAACTAAGAGTTTGATATTTGCAATGCATGATGAAACTGATTTGCTATATGTTAGCAACATTG
Source organism: Allium sativum (assembly GCA_030737875.1). NCBI lineage: Eukaryota > Viridiplantae > Streptophyta > Magnoliopsida > Asparagales > Amaryllidaceae > Allium > Allium sativum. Next base: position 558,415,078 of record CM060920.1, on the reverse strand, counting down.
TCATTTAGGGTGAAACAACTTTGTTAGGTGTTAGCGACCTTGTTATTCAAGGCATATCTACTTCGACAGGTGTTAGCGAACTTGCAATGGCTGGCGAAACTATTTGAGAGGTGTTAGCGAGTCTAACGAAATTTCTTTGTGAGGTGTTAGCAATGTTGTCATGGTTATTATATGCTCTTTGGATAGGAGATTACGATTATTTATTAGTGATGATTATTCTCCATAAATTTTTTGGATTGATATTTAGTATCCTTTTGCTTTGGAGAACTTTTGAATTATCATCACTATATGGTCCATTAGAGACTTATGTTGATTTATGCGATAGTTATTTTGATGCATATGCTTATTTATGATTGTTAGGTTTTAGGTATATTTCTATTATGAATTTTTTTTTATTATTAAACCATATTTTTATGATAATCGATTTATAAAATTAAGATTTGGATCAATATGCCTTATTATGTGTCCACCAACACTCATGATTTCCACGATAGTGAAAATAGATGTTTGTGATGGAAAATAAGCGAGTTGCGGTGTAAATATGCGGGGGGAAATGCGAGTAAATAGTTACATAGTAATAATAGTGGTTCGGCTCGTCGGAGCCTACATCCGCTTTGGAAGTTTTATATTTTACTACTTCACTTTTATGGATTACAATATGGAATTGGTATATTTTGGAATATACAAGAAGTATGGTGAATTTAATTGTTATAGTGAGCGATCCCGAGTGTTATGCTTAGAGAGGAAGGTAGTAGGCTATGCTTCGTGATCCAAATCTTTGGAAACAGAAGGAGGATCCTTCAAGAGCCCGTGAATCCAAGACAAGTTGAGTGGGGATTGAGAGGCTAGGATGTTCTCATGAGGCTACCATGACCATGATGGTAAGGAGGTCCAATAATGAGTTTTTCTTATTCTTCCCAATTTGCCAAGGCAGTCCAAAATAGTCCAATTGTCCAAGAAGATGGTTCTACTTGTTCCTAGAGTGATGGAAGGTGCTAGGAAGGCTGTAGGAAAAATATCTTCTCCCTAGGAAGCCATGAAAAACAAGGAGCCAACCAAGATCTAACCCTTTTCATGCTAGAGATTGAGGGGTATTTATAGGAGAAGGTAGGTAGATGGAGCAGGTGGAGTAGGTAAGGCTATAGGGCCTACATCCGTAATTTGTATCTTGGGGATATCAGTACCGACTCAGGGATCAGTACCGATCCTGGTACTTGTCTTTTCTCCTTCTTTTGTATCTTGCTGTGCTCTCCCACTCTTCGCGTTCATATCCTATATGTTCTTGGCTACTTTATATTTATACCAATACCTACGCTTTGCTAGATCCTGGAGTTAATGGACACTAGCAGGATGCAAAGTGGAGAGTGGATGGTATATAACACGAAATAGAGGGAGAACCGAGGATACACAAAGGGCTGGTGGGTCGGATATAAAAAGGTGTGTAGAGATGGATACCAATCCCAGGAGTTGCATGGTGGGATATGGTTTCAAGGATAGAAATTAGGCAGTCATACTCCAAAGATACGAAATGAGGGATTTGCATCAAAAGGATACAATCTTCGGGGGTTTATGGAATTTTGAGTAGTTGTGAGGTCGGGATACAAGTTAATGATGAGGCTGAATGCCAATCCCTAAATGTTTGTTTATTGTCGATCATTTTGGCCTAGTCAAAATGAATATTCTTGAATGAATTCATCTGGGTTTAGGCTCTAAATATTTCGGCAGCGCTTCTGGGTCGTTGACCCATGCGATGGGCCGAGTCGTGTAGGCTTGAGCTGCTTCTGGGAACCATACAAAGGTCGGTTAACACTTACCCCCTAAAGGATAATTGTGGTAACATGACATGTTATCAGTTGAGCCAATTATTCTTGAAGACCAGAAAAGTCTCTGAGTTACGTTGAGTGATCGGTCGTAACCTTTCCGTTGAGACTTATTGGCGGCAATACGGATTTACAACATTGCCAAGATTTCTAATTGGTCGGATTGGAATGTTGTCCTATTGCTCAAATGAACGTCCATTTCCGATAGACTCAAGAAATCTGATGTTAGCCATCGTCTCCCGCTTACATCGGGACGTAAACGAGTCATTATCAACAAAATGTCACGTACGCGCTCACATATTTTCATGTGATTTTGCGCGATACGATTGGAGTGTGAAATAAGTAACATGATATCTATGAGGAATGCCATGGGCATGCGACCTTGCAAGTTAGCCTTCGGAAAGTTGTTGAATTGGGATTCGACAATTTGGTGTGTACTCTTGGACTTTTTAAATTTGCGAGTATGTGAATGGTCAATGATTCGAGTTGGTTTGGACGAATGAGATTCCAAAAGCGTGTTTGCATGATCATTGACCATGGCTTGGACGCTTGATCGCTTAATTTGGTTATCGAAACATTATCGAATTAAGATTTTATAGTTAGGTGTCCTCCATGGAATCGTTTAGTTTCCTAAGTATACGATCGTTTAACGATTCAAGTCAGTCTCGAAGATCGAAGTTTCAAAAACTCGTATATGCGACCATCGCCTTTTGAGTTCTGAAGTAGCACATTGATCTTGAAGTATTCAAGTCCTCCCCTTTTTCCACCTTCTTTTTTTACCGGTGTTAGATATAAAAATGGATCTAACACCCAAGTTGTTCAATTATGTAGAAATTAATATCAGGAAAAATGCTAGAAAATCTGGAAAGACACAAGATTTATAGTGGTTCGGCGTTTACGAGCCTACGTCCACTTTATATCAATGATTATACTTAAAATCAGAGTACAATCGATGTTTTATCCCTCAATCTCACTCTTACAATGTTGAATTCACTCAATAATTTCGAAACAACTCTGAATAATAATGGAGGTGTGATAATGGTGGACATAGAACTCAGAATTGCCAAAAAGATCCCCAAAAATGCCAAGTTCTGGGCTATTTATAGATGATTTCCTCAGGCATATCGTGGTCATACGTGACACACATCTCGAGAATCTCGGACTGGTTCGTGGCTTGATGGAGAATCGGTCAATATGACAGTTATGGACAGGTGTCATGAGATCCTGCATTCTCGGATCGTGGATGACTTGGTCTCATCCATCTCCTGCGCCTGGATCAGATCGAGTTGCTGAGGGCGGATCGGTTCGAGGCTGCAAGGGGCAATCGCGAGCTGGAGAAGACACAGCGAACCGACCTGGATGGAGCGATCGCGATCGAGACTTTATGGGTCAAAGGGATGAAACATCACGTCTTCCTCGTGTGTGGACCTTGGTGGCTTGGTCAAAAAGCTAAGCAACATTTTGCCCCCTCGAAGTATGTTTTATCGAGGATGGAACATGCTTCGAAATTGCTGAATGGACATTTTCTCGGAACGATGCGAACCAATGGTCACGTTCATTTATAACGTCGCCCTGCCGTGGATGGTTACGCTTCTTGACGAGTATAAATATCTAATTAGACCGCCAACCATTTCTTCGCTTATCGGGCAATTTCCATCTTTTAGGCTCTCGGAGATATCATTATTAAATCGCCAAGTAAGTCTCAATACTCCTTGTATAAAGAAGTATTTAATAACTTTTGTATTTCTGCAAATTTGGAACTTCTCTTTTCCAATCCGCTAATCATGTTGGGGCTCGAATCGTCGTCTTTCATCACGAACCGTGGTGAACCATGAAGCAGGTCTAGATGGGATCACCTCATGTGTCAAGGGCCATCGCCTGGAAGGATCCATACTTGAATCGCAGTGGGTTTCTTTGGCGGTTCGTGGCCCATCAGGCCCAGCGGATCGAATGGGACAAAAAAGGGGATACGAACGGTCAACAATTTACCTATATAAACTGATCTCCTCTCTCTTTTCCCTTTCTTCTGCGTTCGTTGTCGCGCCGCCAGCTCTTTTGAGAAAAACCCTAGTTTCTAAATCTCCAAAAACCCACTTGTCTCCCAATTTTTAGAAAGGTAATCATATTTGAAATGTTTTCATGTATTTCTACCCTCGTTTTTCCCGCGTTTCCACGGATTTAAGAGGAGAGAATGGTGGAGTGTTGTGACATACGAGGCTTTAAAGCTGACGAGATGTGATGGGTGTCACTGTTCGAGTCTGGAGATGGAGAAGGGAATAGAGGAAGGAAGAAGAAGAAGAAGGAGGTCGAATCGGTTTGTGGTGATGGCGAGGTGACGATTCGAATCGCATCGTGATGATGGAGAAATGACGGGAGAAGAAACGAAGATGGACCGTTAAACTGACCAGCGGATCGGATCGCGAGGATGAAGGAGGATCGTTTCGTGGAAGTGGGAATTATGGTGGATCGTGAGGGGCTTGTTGTGATCCGATGATGGGACAAGTGCTAGAGCGTCTCACGATCTGAGGTTCCATCACGATCTGAGACTTTCCCATGATCCGATTACTTCTTCACGACCCACCAACACATAGCGATCCGAACTCCGTCTCACGAACCAATCCAATGAACGATCCGATGTATATGTTGACTAATAAACACAACATAACTTCTGATATATTGATGTATAGTTAGGTTAGAGCCCTTAAGAGATCCTTCTGGATTGACTGACAGCATAATTTGACTGCTGTTAACGACTAATCCTTCGATGATCTTGTTAACTTTTATGCTTTTCTTTAATGCACGCACAAGCACACACTTGCACTTGCACACACGGGGAACGGGTAACTGTATTCTAATCTCTCATATTTGCTCACCAAAACAGCAATGTCGGATAATCTTTCTCCTGAAAGATCTGAAACAGAGGTGGACCCGGAGATGTCGGAACACCACGATCCCGAGGTTCCTTCAATTATCCCAGAGGATGAGGATTCTGAATCTGAATATGAGGCTGGGACAGAGTCTAATTCATCTGAGAGTACCTCGCTAGAGGAGGAGTCCGAAGTGGAAGACCGAGCTCTCGATAAGATTCCCGGCGTTCTAGGAATTGAGAAATTCACTGATTCTTTACCCTCCAAACTAGATGATATAAAACTTAAGAAAATTTGTTTGAAACACGGGATCCTGTGGGACGATGTGAAAACACCCGAAAGCGGAGATAGACCTCATCTTGCTCTAGAAGGGTACATGGCAATCAGCCGACTCATGTGCTAGGTAGGCGCTATTCCTCCGTTTCCTCCAATCGTCATTGAAACCTTAAGACGATTGTGTATTTCCGCTATGCAGCTTCATCCCAATGCTTATGCAGCCTTGTACACTTTATATGTGGCGTATGCAGAGGTTCTGCAAACTGAGCTTACCTTTAAAGACATGAAATTCTACTATCTTTTCAAGCACCGTTCCACAGCGACCCCAAATTTCTCTTTCTTTGAATCAGTAGCCAGCAGGAAGGTTCTGTCCCATGGTTACAACAACATAGGGGATACCAAAGCTGATTGGTTTTACATAAAACACCAAGCTGGGTGTGCGAGGAGGTGGCTCAAATCTAGTAAGTTTCGAGCCTCCAGATACATGACTGAACTACATAACAAAGTATTAACATGTTTCTTTTTCCTTTGCACAGATCACACATTCTCCAAGACAGAAGGCTCAGTGTATAACGATCGATTATCCTGTCTCCTAAAAAGAAAGTCGGACTTCTTGAAGATCAAGAAATGTATCACTGACGAAAACCTTCACAAACATCATCTTTTGGACATAAGATTCGGACTTGGCGCGGGTGGCAAACCTTACAAGTATGTGCCCCCAGCTGAAGGAAAAGGAACTTCTCAAGCTGCAGACACGACTACTCTTCGCAAGAGTCCTTCACCGATGATTAATCAGGACGACGAAGATTTGAATGTGTATAAAGGAGATGAGGGACGAGTTGATAAATCGAAGGAGGTTGCAACCTCCGGGGGACAGTCTCCACTGAGGACTTCATCGCCAGTTGAGTCTGTCGCTCACGACGAATTAACGGAGGAACAGATTTTCAGAGAATTAAGTAACATTCCTTTGCCAGATGATATCTATACCCAAGAAGATTTCGGAGGGGAACCAATCTTTCCCCTTTCCGAAGAAACGGGTGCTCCGGTTGGAGAAAAAGGAGTTACCCAAACAAACCTAACTTCGGGCCCTGGTCTGTTTTTTTTTTTTAAAGGGATTCCACGGGATTCATCAAACACATGCACCATTTATCATAACACTCTTTTGCTACTGTGGTTCATAGTTCTAACGCGCTCTTGTTTTCTTTGCAGAAAGAATGTCTCGCAAACGGTTTTATTCCTACCGTTCCCTTCGTGAGGGCACCCCGAGCCTCCTTCCGGATCCTGAGCACACTTGTAGCGATAGTCGGGGAAGGGATAGCCGTCGACCCCGGGATTCTCATCAATCTTATTCTGCATGACCTCGATCTCTGCCGAAGCAAAGTTATGGAAAGCCACCTAGTCGTCCAATGCCACCAGCTGGGGGGAAGCAACTTCCTAAAGATTTAACCCCTCCAAAAAGCACTCCTTCTCATGCCCAATCTTCTAAGAAACATCCTAAGCCAAAGGACAAGGACAAAGATGAGGGCAGGATTATAGAGAATGGGAAGATAGTTCCTACTTCCTCTGGTGAGCGTGGCCTGGACACTACTGCTGCAAGGGATGTTGCCCCCAGTTCTGAGAACACAGCCAGGTTGGAACGTTTACAAAAACAGTTTCCTGACATTTACTTTGAGAGGATGGTGTTCGTCCCAGATCTTGAACTGGTCCCCGAGGATTGGGACACAGAGGTGATAGGGTATGTCTGCCATGCAGCTAAACAATATGGGGTAATGAAGAAGCATGGGGCTACACTATCTTCTATCATCCGCCGGATGGAGACGGATGCAGCCAGGGCCAAAGTAAAGATTGACAATGATGCTAGGGCCAGGTGCAAAATGGAAAAAGATCTGGAGGATGCACAGGCCCAACTGGCTTTAGCTCGGCGAGACACAGAGAATTACAAGTCCGAGTTGGAAAGTGCCATGGAGCGTTTTCGCAATGAGCTTGACTTAAATAGCCAGGAACGGGTGGCCCTGAGAAAAGAAGTGGAGGATCTCAGGGCGGTTAACACCGAACTGAAGACAGTTCAGGATCGCTTTTCCGCTGAGAAAGAGGCTTGGGAGAAAGAAAAGGTGAGCGTAAAAAATGACCTTGCCCTTGCCAAGAAATAGAGGGAGGTCCTAAACGATCAACTTGCTCAAGCTCAGGAGCGGGTAGCTGTCGCCGAAAGAAATGCCAATAGCGCTCTTGAGTCAGCAGCTGCTGTGACTGATAAGCTTGCCTAAAAAGAGAAGGATATAGACAGCTTTGAGGGATGTTGTTCGATTTCTTAGGTCAAGTTATCAAGCGTCAGGATATCTCTTGGATTCCCGACTACCATGTTACCCTGGCCAATATATGGGATGCTATTGTCCAGGGTGAGAAGCGGCGACTGGGGGTCGACGAAATTGATGAGCACCAACTAATGCAAACTTTTCTAAGAGGTGAAGAGCCCAAGGCTTTGAAGGAAGGTAGACGCCTTATCCATGAAGAAATGGAGAAGGAGAAGAGCAGGCTCAAGGGTAAGGATAAAATTGACGAGAGCTCAAGCTCGGTGGCAGAGCCCAAAACATCCGAAGTGGAAGGATATAACCCTGATGATCCATTGATCCCCTTGGTACCTACTCCTCCGATTGTCGGGACCACCAGTGCAAGTTCGGGAGATGGGTGAGCCGAAGGTATTTCCACATTTTCTCCACAGTTCATTAAAGCAATCGTAACTCGTCGTCGTCCCATGGGACAGACAACTGACATGGCAACATCTTCTCCCGATTTGCTAACCCTTATTTCTAATGGTGTAGGTACTAAGGCAGTTGAAAAGGGTGCAGAGGAGAGGGCAGAGGCCGAGAGGGTTGAGATTCCCCCGAGTTCTGGTATCGAAGCTTCTGAGTTCTCAAAGCAAACTGGGGGCTCAACCAGTGATAGAGTTACAGTAGCACCCACGAAGTCTGGCACCGATGCTCCTGTAGACAGCGAGATCATTGCTGCTTTGCGTGACACAGATGGCGGTCATGGAGATGAGGAAGAGGAGGTAGAAATCATTGACGTGGCCAAGGGAGATGATAGCGAAACCTTGGCTGACATACAGGCTAGGAAGGAGAAGCAGCTGGCTCTTAAGAGGGAGGAACAGAATCCTGTGTTCGTGACTCCTATTTCTGAAATCGACCCCAAGACCGGGTTGGTTATAAGATTCTCTTCTAGGTCGATAACTTCACAGCTTGCCTCCGAACCCTCCAGTCCTTCCCCGGAGCCCCTTGTCGACAAGAGGAAGAGGAAGAAAAGTGACCGCTCCGGTACTGATAAAGAAGAGTTAGAAAAGCAGAAGAAGGAGAAGAAATCAAAACCATCTCCCAAGCGCAAATAGAATGCAGCTATTGGCTCACGTTTTAGTTTGAGAATTCCTTTTTAGCCAAAAAATGTAGTCGTGAGATTGGCGCTCACTTTTTGCTTAGTTTCTTGTTTTTTGTATATCCGTTTCCAGTAAATAAGGACCTATTTCTTTTGCGTCAAAGTGTTCCTGCAAATTCATCATGTTAGCAGAGTTTAAGTAATCATAATTGAAGCTTTCAAAGTTAAATGTTAAAGTTGTAAGTAACGATCATTAATCATAACGAAAACAATCATCGGTAAATACATGTGTTGTGTAATTGGATAGTAAGGCACGTATACATTCCTAATTGATCGTCATTGTAGTGCCTGGCCAGGGCATGTTGGCGATCGGTTAGAATTATATTCGTACTACCCTGATTTTTCCATTGGATAATGGTTCTTACGACGCTAAGTCTCTAGCGCTTTTATACTCTCCCGATCCTTCGGCAGGTTAGAGTTTGCATGGCACTAAGTCTCTAGCGCCTTTATACTCTCCCGATCCTTCAGCGGGTTAGAGTTCGAGCTCGATTTTTGGTCTGCTCACCGATCCTTCAGTGGGGCAGAAGTTCTAGGGGCGCTAAGTCTCCAGCGCCTTTATACTCTCCCGATCCTTCAGCGGGTTAGAGTGTTGTCAAGGCGGATTTATCATGGTGCAACTTCACGCCTTGGGGACGTTATCTCTGCGTCCTTTATAATCTTTCCCTGATCTCGGGAGTTAGAGTGCAAGCTGTAGTGCGATTTACCTCGTTGCACATCTTGGATCTTTAATTATCGTGAACTTTCCGATCTACTGGACGACATTTTGAATTGGTTGTTTTGAGATTGCTGCAACAATTCTCGAAATGGTAACAGTATATATCAAGATAAAAGAGTAAATAAGAAATGGTGCAGTAAAGGTAAATGACACACAGTATTTTTATAGTGGTTCGGTCGAATCATGACCTACGTCCACTTTATAATCTTTTGTTCAAATAACCAGACTGTTCTAGGCAAGTCGAGCCTTTTTACATCGTTCTAAAAACAAAAGAATAGAACTGACACTTTTTATGTCAGGTAAAGCCGCAGATACTGGGCATTCCACACTCTGGAGATTTCTTCTCCATCTACGGTCGCTAGTTTGAAGGTTCCATTATCAAGTCTTCGCAAGATGGAGTACGGCCCTTCCCATTTCGGGCCGATATGCACCGGGGTTGGAAAGACACGTTTCAGAACCAAATCTCCGGGTTCGAAGGTACGTGCTCGGACTCTTCTGTTGTAATACCGAGCTACTTGTTGTTTGTGCCTCAAGGCACATAAGTCGGCTTCATCCCTTTTTCCTCAATCATGTCCAGGGATTCAAGAAGCAACTCATTGTTGATCATTGGGTCGTAATAAATGGCGTGATGGGATGGTACCTTTAACTCGACCGGAATAACTGCTTTGGCTCCAAAAGCTAGGGAAAACGGGGTGTGACCCATTGCCGACTTGTACGTAGTTCTATAGGCCCATAGTGCCAGGGGCAGTTCATCGACCCACATAGCTTTGGCCCTCTTCAACCTTTTCTTCAGAATGGATTTGATCAGCTTATTTGCCGCTTCAAATTGTCCGTTTGATTGCGGATGTGCCACAGAGGTGTACCTTTTCTCGAGGTGATACTTCTGACAGAAATCTCGAAACTCCGTGCTGTCGAATTGGGTCCCATTGTCGGTTATGATGACTTTTGGAATCCCAAACCGACAGATGATGTTCTTAACGACAAAGGTGATCACTCGTTTGGTCGTAATCGTGGTCAAAGGCTCTGCTTCTACCCATTTAGTAAAATAATCCACGGCCACAATAGAGAACTTTGCTCCGCCCTTTGCTATGGGGAGGCTTCCAATGATATCGATTCCCCACATAGCGAAAGGCCATGGGCTTATCATTGTCTTCAACTGGTTGGGTGGCGTCCTAGGGATTTTGGAGAATTTTTGGCAAGCATCACAACGTCTTGCATGCTTGGCTGCATCCTTGTTTATAGTGGGCCAGAAATAGCCATATCGCAGTATCTTCTTTGCCAATGTTTGCCCTCTTGTGTGGTCACCACACTCACCTTTATGGACTTCCTTCAGCACACGCTCGATGTCGTCATGAGCAATGCACCGGAGGAGAGGTATCGAGAAACCTTGTCTGTATAGGACTCCGCCTTGCAACACATATCGGGAAGCCTTCCGTATGACCGCGCGCCTCTCGCTTTTCTTATTTGGGAGCGTTCCATTCGTCAAGATATTCTTCAAGGGGGTCATCCATGACTCCCTTTCAGGTTCAATTTCCAGTACCAGATCAACTTCCATTTGATCTACATTGGGGAACCGTAATACTTCAATCGGGACTAGCTCTGTATGTTCTGGATTATCGGAACTAGCCATTTTTGCTTACTTGTCCGCTCTTTGATTTTCTGCTCGGGGAATATGAGATATACTATGGTGCCCAAAACCACCCAATAATGTTCTTACTTTTTCCAAATATAATATCAACCTTGGACTCTTAGCTTGAAATTTTTCATTAACTTGGTTCACGACCAAATTGGAGTCACAGAAGATGTCTAGCTTTGTTACCCCTAGTTCCTTTGCAAGCTTCAATCCGGCAATCAGAGCTTCGTACTCGGAGTCATTATTGGTCGCATGGAACTCCCATCTAAGTGCGTAGTATATTATCCGTTTCTCTGGGGTTTCAAGGACCACTCCAACACCTGATCGTCTGTCATTTTTAGCTCCATCAGTATATAGTTTCCAGGCATTAGGGTCAGGGAGTAGCCTTGGCAGATCGTCTTCCTTAGTTCTCGCATCATCTTCTGTGACAGTAAACTCTGCTATAAAGTCTGCGAGTGCCTTCCCTCTTATCGACCTCCGAGGTTGGAAGTTCAGGTCGAATTGACTCAGTTTGATGTTCCGTTTGAGCAATCTTCCCGATTCCTCTAGCCTTTGCAAGACTTGCTTAAGCGGGTGATCAGTATAAACAGTAATGGGATGAGCTTGGAAATAGTGACGAAGCTTCCTGGATGCAATGAGAAAACTGTACGCGAGCTTTTCTATCTTTGGGTAATTTCGTTCTGCGGCTGCCAATTTCTTGCTCACATAGTACACTGGTCTTTGCACCTTGTCCTCTTCTCTTACCAAAGCTGAACTAATTGCGTGGGATGACACTGCCAGATACACGAATAAATCCTCGTGATCCACAAGTTTAGACAGTATCGGGGGTCTTTCCAGATGACTCAACAAATTTTGGAAAGCTTCTACACAATCAGGAGTCCATTTAAAGTTGCGCTTGCCTCGCTTTATTAATTTAGGGATGCATTTATCTGTAGCTTTTGAAATAAATCTGCTTAGTCTGCCACTTTTCCAGCAAGGCTTTGCACATCTTTAATCTGCTTTGGTTCTTGGATATTTCGGATTGCTGCAATTTGGTCTGGATTAATCTCAATTCCACCAGAGCTTACAATGAACCCAAGGAATTTTCCAGATGCTACCTCAAATGAGCATTTCAAAGGATTCAATTTCATCCCATATTTTCGGAGAATTTGAAACATCTCTGCCAAATCGTTGGTATAGTCGGACGACTGTCTGGACTTTACCAACATATCGTCGACATATACCTCCATAATTTTCCCAATCTGGTTGTAGAACATCCTATTCACCAACCGCTGATATGTTGCACCGGCATTTTTCAGACCGAAAGGTATTACCACATAGCAATATAACCCCAAATCTGTAATAAAGCTGGTATGCTCTTGGTCTGGGACATGCATAGGGATCTGATTATATCCTGAATAGGCATCCATAAAGGAAAGGAGTTCATGACCTGCAGTTGAATCTACCAATTGATCGATTCTAGGCAACGAGAAACTATCCTTTGGACAAGCTTTGTTTAAATCATAGAAATCGATACACGTTCGCCACTTTCCATTGGCCTTTTTTTACCAACACCGAATTTGAAATCCAGTCAGGGTACGTCGAATCTTTAATAAATCCCTTACTCTTCAGTTTCTCGACTTCTTCTTTTAATGCGGCAGACCTTTCTGGACCCAACATTCACCTTTTTTGCTTGACAGGAGGATGTTTTGGGTTAATGCTTAGTGAATGACTCATAACCGAGGGAGATATCCCACACATGTCTGCATGGGTCCAGGCAAATACATCCAAGTTAGCTTTCAGAAACTTTATTAATTCCTTGGCCCGATAGGGATCCAACTGGGATCCAATCTTCAGGACCTTCTCCGGGTCACTATTGTCGATCGGTACATCCACAGTTGCTTCATTGGGAGTCTCCATTCTGCCCTCAGGCTCTTGATACTCTCTGGGATCTACGTCCTCGGGCAACTCTCTGGGCGACCCTCCCAAAGGTACTTCCTTTAGTTGCTATGACGATTCCTCCCTCGGAGGGGAGGAGCCACCTTTCACTTCTATATCTCTTCCTTTGCGGAGCAGCTTTAACTCTGCAATGTAGCATGCTCGTGCCACAACTTGGTCTCCTCTAACAATACCCACACCAGAATCCATGGGAAATTTCAACAATAAGCGTCAGGTTGCAATACAGGCCCCGAATTTGGCAAGGGCCGGTCGGCCTAAGAAAGCATTGTACGGCGATTCAATATCCAAGACCACGAAGGGGAGGATCCTCACTCTCCGGCATTCCCCTTCCCACGGGTCACTGATAATTCCACGTACCCTATTGGAGCGGTTGAGGCCCCATTAAATCCTCGTATCCAACCTTCACATGGCTTTAAATCCTTCGGTTCGAGTTTCATTTGGTCGAGCGTTTTCTTGAACAAAATGTTGACGGAACTCCCGTTATCTACCAAAACTTTATGAACTATCGCTGGGCCAATGGTGACGGTGATAACCAATGGATCTTCAGTTGGGGAGTGTACTCCAATACTCTCTTGCTCGCGAAATATGACATCATCGGACATCGTCTTTTGTTGCTTAATCGGAGCGCTGTCCTCGGGGTTACTGCACTCTCCCACTTCGAAATGCTGTTTAGCTGCATTTATGTATTGATCCATAGCTCTGAAACTGTGCCCCGCTAGGTGGAGCCCACCAATTATGGTATTGATAACTATATTTTTTCCTTTTTGCTGAGCCGTTGGTTTGGCAGTAGGTTGGCTTTGGTTTGGGGCTTATACGGGTTGCCCCCTATCCCTGGGAATCACCTTATACTCATCAAGCTTCCCTTCTCGGAGCAGCCTTTCAACCACGTCTCTCAAGTGACGACATTCGTTCGTGGAATGACCGTGGATCTGATGAAAAATGCAGAATTTCCCGGTTTCTCGCTCTTTCTCCGTTGAATCTCTTGGAGGAGGCCTTTTGTATTGGAGGACATTATATGTATCCAGAAAGATGTTCTCCAACGTGTTATTTAACGGTGTGAAGTTCTCAAACGGTCTGGGCTGGGATCTCCTCTAAGCGTCATTTCCTCGATTTCTTTTTCGATTATTATTGTTATTCCCTGATTGGCGACTGCTGCCTTGATTCTTGTTCCCAACGTTAACTTCAACCTTTCCTGAGCTATCTCCCATTTGCTTGATGGCCACGTTGCTTTGGATTTCTTCCTTTTCAGTAGCTTTTATTTTTCGATTAGCGTATATGTCCTCTCGATGCAGGCGAATATTGGCTTTTTCATAAAATATTTCTCTGGTCGGGGGAGTTTTACGAGCCAGATATCTTCCAAACTCGGTATCTATATCAACGCCATCGATCAAGGCCATCAACACAGTTTGCTCATGTGGATCTTTGACTTCTGTGATAGTCAAGTTAAAATGATCCAAATATGACCTCAGGCTTTCGTCCAGTCGTTGTTTAATGAGGGATAGCTCGATCACATTTTTAGACCTCTGGGAATGAAGACGGAATTGGTTTACGAATTTCTCACTCAATTCCCTGAAGCTGGATATGGACCGTGCTGGAAGGCGGGTAAACCACAATAACGCCACATCTTCCAAGAATATAGGGAACGCTTTACATTTAACTGCGTCTGTAGCTGCCGCGGCATTCATTGACTAAGAGTACCGCATTAAATGCTGGATGGGATTAGTCCTGCCCGTGTAGCGATTCATGGTCGGCATATTGAAGCGCCTCGAAAATGTAACATCCAGTATGTCGTCAGCAAAAGGTGTGTGACTGTGGTCTATGCCCCAATCTTCATTCCTTTGTCCACGGCTATCTACCATGACTTGTCTAATCATTGCTTCAACCTCTGCATGGTTAGGGTAGATTCAGGATCAGCACTCCTTGCCCAACATCCTCCTCCGACGTTTCTTTGACATGCTTCTATAAAATCTGGGCCTTGATCAGAACTCCCTTGCCCCCTGTCGCCGCGGTCGACCACGCGACGAGCGGGAGGCATACCATTCCTTGGTGGTAGAACAGGTTCATTTAAATTGCGGTTACCAGTCCCTTGATTAAATGCCTCTTCTTCTCGAGATGGGAGTGACCCAAATCGAAGCCATTCTATGTTTTCGGGCCTTTCTAACGGGGGGCATCGTTGGTTCCTTCGGGGCTCTTCAGATGACGATGTATGTTCCGGAGAAGAAAGCCGGGTTGGTGAGGAGACCCTCTGCCTTATGAGGTCATCAATTCGCCTGTCCATAGCAGTCAGATTCTGTCGCAATACTGAACTCTCTTGCTTCTGAGCAGCTAACTCGTCAAATAGTTTGTCCCACATGTCAATGATGCGAGAAAGATCCCCTTAAGTAGCCGGGGCAAAAGGATCAAATTGGTCACCAACATTCTCTCTTATACGTAAAGAGCTTGAGCCAGGTCGAGCAGATGTACCAGCACGAGAGGAACAAGCCATAACCTCCTTTCCCGGTCGGGTCATAGTCTGCTTGTCTCTTTGGATCGTGGGAATGTTGTGGGGACGGTTCGTGACGAGGTCGTGGGAGCGAGTGGTAACCCTTTCAGCTGGTTGGATCGTGATCCCCTTAACGGATCGGTTCGCCCCCTCTTCTCGGCGATTCGAGAGCTCCTCCTCGACCTGCTCGTGCACACTTTCCTCGATCGCTTCATTTGTAGCTTCGTTCGCTTGCGAAGCTTGTAATTCCTTAGACTTATTTCCAGACATGATATCGGGGTATCGCTGAAATCTTCAAAAGTCGAAACTACTGAGTTTTGGACCGTCTTCTTTGGACTTGAATATCCAAACAGTAAAGCGACAATCCAACTTACTGAGACTTTGTTCTCAGTGAAAGCAGCAAAAATGTTAGATCCAAAAATGGCTCTAACACCCAATTGGTTCAGTTATGTAGAAATTAATATCAGGAAAAATGCTAGAAAATCAGGAAAGACACAGGATTTATAGTGGTTCGGCGTTAATGAGCGTACTTCCACTTTATATCAATGATTATACTTAAAATCAGAGTACAATCGATGTTTTATCCCTCAATCTCACTCTTACAATGTTGAATTCACTCAATAATTTCGAAACTACTCTGAATAATAATGGAGGTGTGATAATGGTGGATACAGAACTCAGAATTGCCAAAAAGATCCCCAAAAATGTCAAGTTCTGGGCTATTTATAGATGATTTCCTCAGGCGGATCATGGTCATACATGGCACATATCTCGATAATCTCGGACTGGTTCGTGGCTTGATGGAGAATCGATCAATATGACAGTTATGGACAGGTGTCGCGAGATCCTGCATTCTCGGATCGTGGATGACTTGGTCTCAGCCATCTCTTTGTCTCCTGGGCCTGGATCGGATCGAGTTGCTGAGGGCGGATCGGTTCGAGGCTGCAAGGGGCAATCGCGAGCTGGAGAAGACACAGCGAACTGACCTGGATGGAGCGATCGCGATTGAGACTTTACGGGTCAAAGGGACGAAACATCACGTCTTCCTCGTGTGTGGACCTTGGTGGCTTGGTCCAAAAGCTAACCAACAACCGGGATCGGTACCGAACTAAGGATCGATTCCGATCTTGTTAATTAAAAAATTTCTAAGTGTTTTCAGAGCACTCACAACTCCCGCTATAAATAAGCGGATACAAAGTTTACTTCTCCACCTAGCATATTCCGTACTTGTGAGCACTTTGAGTCTCGAGACCTCGAAAACCATTGATTTGAACGTCGCACCTCTCACTTAAATCCCAACTCCGATGGGTTGATCGCGAGTTTGTTGATTTGAATTAGTTTGCGAGTTGATCGGAGGTGAACAGAGGCCTTGGTAGAGATCGATTTGGGCTCTCACCATGGCAAACGTTGAGGGGAGATGAAAATGAAGCTGAAGGGGAGTAGGAGTGCAAAGTTTTTGCAGGAGAATGGAGCCGAAGTACGGGGATACGAAGAGGTTTTCATATCCTACTAGAACCTACACTTTTCGTATCCCTGAGAAATAGGAGATGAACGATTAGGGATATGGAGAGCTTAGGAGAAGAGTAGATCGGCAATAACCGCGCTGCGTGCCAGACATGAATAAGAACTAAGTGTTTGGAATGCAAAATTTATTTTCATGCCCCGAGACTTAGTTATTTTTGTGGATGGTGTAACAACACTAAATTCGACAGACCTGGATTTTTTCTAAAAAACCAAATTTACTGAAACTCGAATCGATTTGTCTGGTATCCTGTAGAAAGAAAAAGATAAATATATCAGAGCTCACAATAAAACATCTCATATCGAAATGAATAAAATATAATAGTAAATACACACTTAACAATATAATGACACTAACTAGCAAGTGTTTTTAAGCTGCATAATCTCAACCACCTGTCTAACCTATGTGTTTGTTATGAGGAGGGGTCAGAAAAAAGTTCTAATGAATGGACAAATTATACTTTCTGCAATAACACTACATATATCATCCTATCATTGGTTCTTTACTTATTAAGTATTTCATGTTTATTTCACATTATACTTCCTATCGTTACACATAAATTGTACACATATGCTCCACAGTAGATTAACCTGATAAATAATATATATATATATATATATCTATATGCCCAATATATCAAGATACTCCCCATGATACCCTCCTCGAGTGGTCCTCATCGTCTACTATGAAAAAACGTACCGTCCCTCCATCTGCATGCTACGAAGGTGTATCGAGTCTCCAACGTTGCACCACGAAGGCGCCAAATACCGAGTTCTTAATGGGACTCAGTCGGGGGCTTTACTATATTTTTTCAAGAATGGCCTCGGGATAGCCAAACACGAATGGCTTCGTTAGGCCTGAAATATAGATATCTAAAATTGGTCTTTCTCTTCTGTGGCTCTTCAAGGCCCCACCATCCTACCCCTAATGAAAAACTATTCAAAAGATTTAAGCGATCAGTGCTAACAACCAATCTAAACAAACATATGGTTCCCTGATCCAATGACCCGATAGTGAAGATCATTGGCCTTTTGGTTATAATCCGGTCTTTCCCGTACACGCTATGACTGATGATGATAGGCGTCTGACGACTTACTATCCTTAGGTGGATCCCGACCATGAAGCCTGCTCTCCTGAGCCGAGGCAGCAACCGAAATATCCTAAATCATCCAATCAATCTTTAGGTTGCCCCAAACTACGGTGTAACAAATGTTGCCAACTCACCAGATAGTAATGTACAGACCATAGCTTAGTGGGTACAGCCCTAAGCTTACCACAGAGGACCGTCACGGAGTATCCTCAGGTCCAATAGAAATCCCACACTACCCTCCAGTCCTGTCAAATAAGTTGGATGTGCTCCCACTATGTCTCTCGGCACCTTTTATGATTTACCTCGTTAGGTTCTTCATTCTTTGGGACAGGACCAAACACATATCGTTATTTTATTAGACCTTATGTCTAAATTATTCTTATGTTTTGTTTACTTTTCCTTTTTCATTGATCTATAATATTTATTTATCTATTCAATTGAATATTATTTATTTATAAGTCAACTTTGCTGGTTTCCATAGAATATTGATAATTATGAGGCTACCATAGAATACCTGTAGGCATACTAAACTTAATTTCCAATTTCTTGTTTATTTATAATAAGGTTTGTTCCTTTTTTTTCACTTTCAAAATTATAACCTTTATGTTATAATATTTCTTACACACAAGTGCCACTGAACTGTGCTTATTATATTTCAATTATAAGTTTATGATAAATCCTTATCATTTTATAACTACTTTCAGTTATGTTACCTGCAACACCCCGCATTTTTGTAACAATTAAATAATTAAATAATGCATATAAAAAAAGAAAAATTTGAAGAGCTTCCAAAGTTTGGCCACAGGAGTAGTGTCAAAACATTCATGGTGATTTTCTGGTCAAATTAGACCTATGGATTGCAGAAAACCGATTTAAGATGAAAGGGATACCCTTAAATGAAACATTGCAACCAAACATGAAAATAAGGTAAAGAAGGAGAGAAATGAGTGCTATTGTTTCTAAACTTATTAACAAAAGACTTTATAGCTCAGTTGGTTGAGGCATTGGATATGTAACATAGAGGTAGGGTTCGACCCCGGCGGTGACATAATTTTTATCTTTTTTTTAGAGAGGGTCAACTGAACATACAAATATATGTATGTGCATGAACATAAATAAAGGAAAAATAATGGTAATGTATAATTTAAGTAAATTCATACATTGAAGAGGAGGAAAATTAGTACAATTTTTAATGCATTAAGAAAGGTAAGAAAATACAAGCAATTAAAAGAGGTAGTTTGGATACTAATTAATGCGATGACATTATAAAGAAATGATTAATTTCATGCGAGCATTATAGTGGAATATATATATATATATATATATATAACATAGAGGAAGGTAACGCACACCAATAAATACAATAAGGAATAAAAAGAGGAAGAATTATAAGTTAACGCATTAAAAAAAAGGTACATTTGAAAAAGCATGCAATAAAAATGTCAAGTAATGACATCAGAAGGAACGCACAAGTATATATGGAAGGTATTCAAAATAAAAACATTTTTCACATTAAAAAGAGCAATCAATGCAAGGGTTAATAAGAGAAGAAATGCCATGGAAGATAAATGCATGAAAATGGAAGGTTAATGTGTGAATAGCGCACAATAATATTCGAAAGAAATGCATTAAAAATGGTAAATTGAGGCATTAATGGGAAAGAGTTTAAAAAGAAATAAGTCATGCATTAATAAACTAATAGAGGCAAAATTTGGAATAAAATAAAGGTTGTGCGCATAAGGAGGCTTTGTATACGCATAAGGATGTCTTATGTATGAAGATAATTCCAATTAAAGATAAGGATATACAAACATGAAAACATGCAATTAATTAAGGAAGCAGGATAGGCACAATTAATTTAAAAAGGGAGAAAAACTAGAAGGCTATTAAAAGTTGCAAAACATTAAATTATATATGTATATGCAGCATAAAATAAAGTATGAAATGCAAAATGGTCTTATTCGTAGTTGACTCAGCATTTCATGTACGGTTAGATTGAAAAACCTAATATCTAACGGTTAAGCATTGGCTCTGTTAATCTATAAAAAGGGGCTCTCTCTCTTCCATTTTATCCACCACAATTCTTCATCTCTTTCTCCGCCTCCATGACATTCTAAATTGAAAAAATAAAATGGGGAGATGCTGCTAGAATCTAGATTAACAAAGAAGATACAAGAGTTATAACCCACCTCCAACTCTACAAAATGATAAAAGTCGGCTTTCTTCTACAACAACTATTTAGAAGAATTTCAAGATCTGCAAATAAGGTGAACAAATTTAAGTTATATCATTTTTGGTAATGATATATTATCGTTTAAACACTCCCTGTTATCATATAATATGAATTTGCTAAAATAATTAAATGTATTGAATCGTTGTTACGACATGTTTAGACATGATATGTTGAAATATTTAAATACATGTTAGAAAGAATTAAATTGATGAATATGATATGTTGGAATATTAATATGCTAAAGATATTAATATGTTGGGAAATTTGCCAAAACATGCATAGCAATTACTGTTGTTTCAATCCTATGTTACTTGATACATTTATGCACCTGGACCTTTAACGATAGAAATCGAGAAAATTACATGTTAAGTTAGAAAAATTGCATGATTTGGTGATCACAAGTTATTGTTAAATTTGAACAATTATCTGTTTAATTAATTACATGATAGAATAGAATTGATTATATATAAGAAAGAACATATGACATGGAATAGGAATAATATGATGACCTGTAAATTATAAATTATAGTGGAAATTTGAAAGAAATAGACATGCCTAGATTATATAGAAGATTTACAGTAAATAAGAAACTGTAACCGTGCTTAGACACGAGGTTAGATTACACTTGTGGTAGAAGTCTGCCCGGAACCGCCCGGCATATCCAACATCCACATGTGGTAAATCTAATGTGAGGGGTCTATGTGTATAATTAAAGCATGTAATGGTTCTAAGACACGTGGTTAAGTCGACTTGTGGTAGAAGTCTGCCCGAAACCACCCGACAAATCTAGCATCCACAAGTGTAGGCTTAAAGTGAGAGGTCTAGTGCATAAATAAATACATACATAAATAAATGTTAATAGAAGGAATGATAAACAACATTAATGGGAATAAATGGAATTGAAAGAAAGATACAACAATAAAAGAAAATGGGAATGAATGGGGAATGATAATATTGTATTATAAATAAATTACATTAATGAAAGTGTTGTGTAATAGGTAGACTTGTCCTAGGGACAAGTGAAGATTATAACTTAGGTTATAATAAACTAGTAAGGAAATGTGATAACTGATGAAATGAAATAAGTGACACTTAATTGTAAATTAAGTAACCAGTAAATGGGGAAAACCTGATATTAGTTGAGAAAAAGGGGAAAACTTTTGAAATAAAAGAAGTTGTACTTAAATATAAATTAAGTAATTTGAAAACTTGGAAGTCTAAAATATGCTGATAAGAATGTTATGTTTAGATTTGTCCTAGATACAAGTAGGAATTATTTCTTAGGATATAATAAAACAATAAGGAAATAGGAATAACTTATGTTATGGGATAAACTGTATTTAATTGTAAATTAAGTTATTTGTGAGAACGAGAATCTAAAATCTACAAATGAGGACAACATAAGTTATATTTATAGGAAGATAAGACTTATTAGCGAACCTTAATTAAAAGAACTAAGATAATAAGTAAACAACGTTAAGTTGTATGACAACATAAGAGGGAATTATGTTTAAATAAGAAAGAATGAGGCAACTCAGGAAATGAGGTAAGTTATATTTAATCATAAATGTTAAGTGACATGTTAAAAAGAAAACATGTGAATTAAGATACATTTTAGAACCATCTTTTTCTCTAACATTTTGGTGCTTTCACTAAGAATTGAATTCTCAGCTTGACGGATTGTTGTTCTACTGTTTGGATTTTCAAGTCCGAAGAAAATAGTCCGCATTTCCACTGGTTCATTTTCGAAGATTTTAACAAAGTAAAGATGTTATAACTGCAAAGAAATCCAAGGATCCACGAGCTTCTTGAGCAAATGAAGCTAATAAGGAGAACATTTAGGAACATGCCGAGGTGGTTTTCTCGGCTCACGGCTCGTAGGGGGCGAACTGACACCAGGAGGGGGTCATGACCTAATCGCAAGAAGGCAACACGAGCCGCCCCCATGAGCACACCACGAGCCGCATACAAGGAGCCATCACGAGCCACTCACAGGATGAAAGGGTCACGAATCGATCCACCCAAGTGACCACGACCCGGCCAGGAAAAGAGGTTATGACCCACTCCACTCATGCATAAGCTTTAGCTCGACCCGAATCAAACATTCAACAGTGAATATTGATAATCAGTTACCTGCCTCTGCTCCAGTAATAGAAGGAAATTCGTCCCGTGTTCTCGACATGTTGGACATAACAAATGACGCTTTGGAGGCTCAGCGACGTAAGAGTACATTGATGAGAGAAAATATGGTTGCGATGAGAAGACAGATAGACGAGCTTCGAAGGTCGATAATGCCTTCACCGACTCACCGTCTTACTTCTGACTACTCCTCGTTAGAAGAACCTCCTAGACCCCCATGACGGAAATTAGAAAGGTCTGAGAACATATAGCAGCTTCGATTTGGATCCCTTTCTCCTCGAGCAGAAACGACACTTAACCTGGGACCTGACAACCGTAACTCGAGTAATCCCGCTCTTTTGCCTACAGGAGAACCTACAATTCTACTTAGAGATCAGGGTGTTGATGACCTTATTTAGAATCAACCATTGCTACCCCCTCTCTGCGTGATTGATCGAGGCCATAGGGGACAAGGAAGCTCTTCCCAGGCTCTAGACTTGGGGGCAGTACATCGAAGAGATATTGGGAGGCCGCAGGGCAAGAAGTGCTGATCCAAAATCCACATTGACTAATGCTGACGTTGAGGCAATGGTAAGGCAGATCATAGCAGATAGCCATGGACAAAGAAAACGAAGATTGGGTATAGACCACAGTCATACGCCCTTCACGGATGACATATTATACGTCTGATTCCCGAGGCGATTCAACATGCCGACTATGAATCGTTATTCAGGCCGGACAGACCCCTTTCAGCACTTAATGAGATATTCATAGTATATGAATGCTGATGCCGCTCCCGATTCAGTGAAATCAAAGCATTCCCGATCTTCTTAGAGGATGTGGCTCTAATGTGGTTTACACGCTTGCCTGCTCGATCGATCTCCAACTTCAAGGAATTGAGTGGAAGATTCATAAATTAATTCCGGCTCTATACTCAAAGGTCCAAAAACGTAGTTGAACTATCACTCATCAAGCAGTGTTCTATTGAAATTGTGAGGTTGTATTTGGACCGCTTTAACTTAGCAGTCATGGAGGTTAGGGACCCTCATGAGCAATCTATCCTAATGGCCTTAATTGATGGGGTACATATAGATACGGAGTTTGGCAAATACTTAGCCAGGAAACCACCGTTAACCAAGGAAATATTCTATGAAAAAGCCAATATCCATCTGTGCCAAGAGGGATTATATGCTAATCGAAAGAGGAAGGCCATGGATAAGAAAGATATACAGAGCAATATGGCTTCAAATAGTCTGGAGATAGCTCTGTGAAGGTAGAGGTCGATGTTGGAAATAAGAATCAAGGTAGTGGTAGCCAGAATGGGAATGACAGTCAGAAGAAGAATCAGGGAAATGATTCACAGAAGAGACCTCGGTTCAAAGCATTTGAGAACTTTACACCACTGAATGCTACATTAGAGAATATTTTCCTGTACACTTATAATGTTCTCCAATATAAGAGGCCTCCACCAAGAGATTCAACAAAAAAAGAGTGTAAAACAGGAAAATTCTGCCTTTTCCATCAGAATCATGGTCACTCCACAAACGAGTGCCGTTACTTGAGAGACGTTATTGAAAACCTGCTTAGAGAAGGGAAGTTGGACGAATAAAAGGTTGCTCCAAGAGACGGGGGCAGGCCGGATAGGCCCCGAATCAAAACAAACCTGCTTCTAGGCCCAATTCTCAACAAAAGGGAAAGAATATTATTATCAACACTATAGTTGGTGGGCCTCGCCAGGCTGGACACAGCTTCAGGGAAATGGATCAACATGTGAATGCAGCCAAGCACATTGGAGTAGGGAAGTGCCGTAATCCCGAAGATACTGTGACGAGAAGGGATTTCGCTCGGTCCGAACCTGTCGCTAAACCGACCCAGACCGTTCGAAACGCCCTATCGTTCGAGAACACGACAAATCAGAACGCAGACGGAAGAACATTTCATTGTATATTACAACAATGCATCAGATTACAAGAATATACAGAGTATAAATGAATTCTACACAGAAATATCAGAGATTTAAATTACATTTAAATACATAGCAGCGGAAAATAATACAATACACAACTAGAAGGAGATATACGGATACAAAGCTTTCCGGATATCGTTCCAGCTGTAAACCAGGATCCTGTGAATATAAATCTGCAAAACCAAAACTACTAGCTGCCCGTGTCAAAATAAGGGCACCCAGAGTTTAGGTCAAAACAATAAACCCCAGGTCAGTCATGTGACTGGTGTGAGAACTAAAACAGTTAATCTTTATTTTTAAAGTTAGGTAAATCAAGGGACCACGCCGTATAACACGGAACGGGTTTCCTCCCAAGAATACCAGTGCATAAAACAAACAGCGCAATGCTAAATAAAGAAAAATGAAGCTGTTATAAGACCCAGGTCCTATCACACAATGCAACGCAAGTCGGGGATAGGGTTTTCCCTTATAACAGCCAAAGAATGCTTGATACGTTTAAAACAAATCATTTGATACTATTATAAGTGTATAGTGTATAAAACAACTTCAAATCATAAGTATCAATCATAGGCGACATGAGCGTCCCATGCCACTATGTCGCCATATATAGGTTTACAAATAAAACCGCAAATGGTACGTATTTGGAAATTGGGTTTCCTTCTATGAACCGAGGCCAGGGATCGTCCTCAACCGATTTTAGACAATCTAGCCCATGTCTAGGAACAGCCGCAACTGCCCCTTGGATCGTCAGGGCCGGTCCACCGATGTGGATTATTATGCCTGAACACTACGTCTCCCCGCCCTTTGGGGCGTAAATGAGCCAACGAATGACTCCATCGAACCCGGATCGTCCGATCAAACTGAGGCGCCTCGCAACAGCAACAACCACACAGGTGAAAAGTATATAAATGTCAGGGCTGGTAGGTCACTGACACCACCCTAGCTAGAAAGAAACGCATGCCCTCCCTGAGGTTCGTCTCCCGTTTTTGGTTCACCACCGGGGTGTGAGGCTCGCGAATTCACGTTACACAAAGCTGTGCCACACAGGCGGTGCTTTGATCATCAACCACAAGACTTTTCTTTTCAACAGAAGCCTTGATCATTTGCATCTTAGCATGCCACACAGGAAAACCACTCTATGCAACCGATACCAGTCACACAGAATGAAATCCAATGTCAAACACACAGTCCATTTACAAGTCCGTTCTGGGTCTGAACGAAACCGGAGGCACCTAGTACCCCGCATATCCATCGATCTCCAAGTACGTCTGGACGATCACCAACTGTTTCCATCTTCTTGGGTGTACAGCCCAATCAAGATCATCAGTAATCACCCAAACGACGTGAAGACTTCCGGTCTTCGACCATCGTCTTCATCTTCGACTTATCGTCGTATCAGTTATTCAGAATAGGATAAACCTGGTCTTCCCGAATAACTCGCGTATATTTTATAAAAGTGTTACACAAACACAACATACGCCTCATTCCAATTCATCAGTCACTAACCGTAAATTAATCAAGAGAATAATTCCCCAAATATGTCGTATCAGTAGGAGGTACCGCTTAAGCATACATGCATTATTATGTTGTATTTCATTTTGCATAAGTGCACATTGTTTGCAAAAATTGGATGCAAACATGATGGATGTATATTATGCGAGGGGTTATTGATTTTTACCCTTATCAAATTTCGGGGATGAAATTTCCTAAGGGTGGGAGAATGTAATACCCCGCATTTTTGTAACAATTAAATAATGCAAATAAGAAAAAGAAAATTTTGAAGAGCTTCTTGAATTTGGCCATGGCAGTAGCGTCATTACGTTCGTGGCGATTTTCTGGTCAATTTAGACTTATGGATTCCAGAAAACCTATTTAAGATGAAAGAGATACCTTTAAATGAAACATTGCAGCAAAATATGAAAATAAAGTAAAGAAGGAGAACAATTAGTACCATTGTTTCTAAACTTATTAACAAAAGACTTCATAGCTCAGTTGGTTAAGGTATTGGATATGTAACATAGAGATCAAGGGTTTGAACCTCGACATTGACATGATTTTTATCTTTATTTTAGAGAGGGCCAACTAAACATACAAATATATGTATGTCCATGAACATAAATAAAGGAAAAATAATGGTAATTTATAATTTAAATAAATTCATACATTGAAGAGGAGGAAAATTAGTATAATTTTTAATGCATTAAGAAAGGTAAGAAAATACATGCAATTAAAAGAGGTAGTGTGGATACTAATTAATGCAATGACATTATAAAGAAATGGATAATTACATGCGAGCGTTAAAATGGAACATATACATACATATATACATAGATATATACATACATACATACATATATATATATATATATATAACATAGAGGAAGGTAACCCACACTAATAAATGCAATAAGGAATAAAAAAGGAAGCATTATAAGTTAACGCATTCAAAAAAAAAGGTACATTTGAAAAAGCATGCAATAAAAATGTGAAGTAATGACATAAGAAGGAATGCACAAGTATATATGTAAAGTATTCAAAAGAAAAACATTTTTCATATCGAAAAGAGCAATCAATGCAAGCGTTAATAAGAAAAGAAATGTCGTGGAAGATAAATGCATGAAAAGGAAAGATTAATGTGCGAATAACGCACAATAATATTTGAAAGAAATGTGTTAAAAATGGTAAATTGAGGCATTAATGAGAAAGAGTTTAAAAAGAAATAAGTCATGCATTAATTAATTAAGAGAGGCAAAATTTGGAATAAAATAAAGGTTGTGCGCATAACAAGGCTTCGTATATGCATAAGGATGTCTTATGTATGAAGATAATTCCAATTAAAGACAAGGATATACACACATGAAAACATGCAATTAACTAAAGAAGGAGGTCAGGCACAATTAATTTAAAAAGGGAGCAAAACAAGAAGGCTATTAAAAGCTGCAAAACATTAAAATTATATATGCATAGGCAGCATAAAATAATGTATGAAATGCAAAATGGGCCTTATTCGTAGTTGACTCTACATTTCATGTACGGTTAGATTGAAAAACCTAATATCTAACGGTTAAGGATTGGCTCTGTTAATCTATAAAAATGGGTACTCTCCCTCATTTTTCCACACACAATTCTTCATCTCTTTCTCTGCCTCCATGACATTCTAAATTAAAAAAATAAAATGGGGAGATGCTGCTAGAATCTAGATTAACAAAGAAGATTCAAACCCCGACGGTGACATAATTTTTATCTTTGTTTTAGAAAGGGCCAACTAAACATAAAAATATATGTATATGCATGAACATAAATAACGAAATAATGATAATGTATCATTTCAATAAATTCATACATTGAAGAGGCGGAAAATTAGTGCAATTTTTAATGCATTAAAAAAGGTAAGAAAATACATGCAACTAAAAGAGGTAGTGTGGATAATAATTAATGCAATGACAATATAAAGAAATGGTTAATGTCATGCGAGCGTTAAATTGGAACACACACACACACACACACACACACATATATATATATATATATATACACACGAGCGTAAAGGCATGCGCTTCGCGCGTGATCAAGGTGCGTGCTTCGGACGTGATCAAAGCACGAGCTTCACACATGATGACGCCACGCGCTTCGTGCGTGAACTGGTGTACCTAAAAACATAAACTCACAACAGTAATACAAACAACCAAAATTTTGATATCTGCTTCTTTAAAATAGTTACACACGGTTGCCACTTAATGATAATCCCTTGATTCTAGTATGAGGCCTTTTGACCGGTCATCCCTAACTTCAACATGTGTACATGAATTTCAACATGGAGTTACAAAACTCAGATGATAATTTTTTCCATGAAGTTCCATTGCATTTAATTGGACTTACCATGACCACTGCAAATAACCATAAAGAAAGTGAGAAAACTATATATAACCTATAGTCGATATTCATTGCCAAATAATCAGAGGATCTAGCCAACTTCAAATTGTTAGTGATAAATCCATCATCTATCATCCATGTAATCACTAAAAATTAAGTCCGTTTCAACTTTCCTACCCCAAAATTTTATTGCACCTCTATTATATGCTCGGGTAAAGAAAATTGTAGAAACTGTCAAAAATTTAGTAAACTTACGTATACTTCATTTTATTCCACAATTAACTTTATTTACCAGCTCTAATACAAGGACAAATGAGTGATTAGTAATGAATTTTAGGAATTTAGTAATAATTTTTGGCATACACATAGTAAGAACAATCAGGAAAACAAATTTAAACAACATTATAAATCATTATGTAACATATCATGAAAATAAAACTGAGTAGTAAAACAATTTTAATACAAACACACTCATTATAGAGTAAACTTAATACAAAAATTCCAAAATAGCATACAAAAGCTGATTGATTCAGTTTACTGGTTTCGAAAAATTGAAGGGGAAGATTGGATATAATTGAGTGGGCAGAAGAAAATAAATAGGAAGTGGCATTGTAGACGTAATACTAATATATTCAATTACTTGTGCATGCAGTGTTGAATTCGGGGAAATTACCCTTTTCGTAGTTGGATGGTTTGTGATTTCTTATTATGCATAAAACTTAAATATATTAATAAATTATGGAAAATTGTAAGGCAATTTAAATAAATGTGGTAATGATATTTGGGCTTATTTTAACGTAACATTAACAATTCACCAATGTAGCATTTTCTACTTGGAACATGAAAATATATTTAAAAATGTAACTCGACATAGAAAGGAGGTAACAGATTTGAAAATTGTTAAAAGAATATAAATTTTAGAATTTAGCAATATAGTAGAATCAACATTGGTTAGCCGAGCTCAACATGAGATAAGAGCTCATAATTCTGAAATGAATACAAAATATAATATATATACATAGTACATTTCCTTAGTTTTCTGTTCATCATTTTATCTTATTCTATTTTAACTATATTTGAAGCCACAAACACATAGCATATTGATCCAAATTTCTACCAAATATCTTATGCATTCCATTATATATATATGTGTGTGTGTGTGTGTGTGTGTGTTACAACTACTTGAACCTGGAATGCCTTGCCTTATCAAAACAATCCATGACTTAAGAGACTTCACTGCATTATCAACCATGGCAATTTCATCATGTTTGAATTTTGTACTATAATACTCGTTTGTTGAATCTTGAAGTATTATCGTTCGCTAAAGGATTTTTGAAGCTTAGAGTAATTTTTTCTCATTGCTTTATCTTCTTTTTTCCTCTAAATAGAAACGACCTATTGCTAAAATGTACAGTTAACAAAAAAAGGGTAATATGACAAACATACCATGGTTACATCACACCCTTTCTAGTTCCAAATATGGGGCATTAAAACTTGTAAGTGAAGCATCTATAAAATTATATACAATGTAAGATCTAGCAAATGATAGACCACAAAACAATAGTTTCAAATTAAATTATAACAATCTCAAGTTACACATAATACATAATGGTAACAAAAGATATTTTGTACATGGACTACTGAAGATATTTTATAACAGATATGCAATGATAATAATATGGATATCCTAAACAGACCTGCATTTCAGCAAAAGAGAACCAAAACATAATTCATGAAATGCAACCGTTTTTTTCTCCCAATCCAATCAATTCATTCAAGACCATGCAAAACATATCAGCTTTCATGGGTTGGTTATTAGAAAAGTCGATGTAAGAATTGGTCGCAACATGCTGCAGAGCTAGATTGTATCTGAGAAGTGGGTATGGATGTGCTGCTATGTGAAAATTTTAACTTTATATAAAGATTACGATATGGCCCCCATAAATGCAATTGTCTAACAGTAATGCTCTACATTTAAAAGTATCGCATATGTTATTGCCTACAGATATAAAAAAATAACAAACTTTCATTGATTAAAAATGCATATCCGTAAAATTTGCTTAACAACCTTTACTAAATATAGTTATTTGTAGGAAAATATAATTATAGTAAACTTGCATTATTTTGAATAATATTTGATTTATAATGTAATCACAATACTATCAGTAAACACATGAATATTTTTCTTCTGGCCATGAATACCATGACTAATTTAACTAAACATAATTTTGATGTGTGTAGTTTTTAAGCAGTACACTATGAGTATAAACAGAAGTAAAATAAAATAGGATAAGTTATACCACTATAAAAATATATGCTTTGCTATGAGCAGTACACTATGCGTTTAATAACAATTAAATAAATTAGGATAACTTATATCACTATGAGTACATTGTTTGGTTTGACAACCTAATCCTTAACATACAGTAAAATAAATATTATTTTATTTGGGAACATAATCCACTATGAAATATCTTTTTGGTTTGACAACCTAGACCTTAATAGACAGTAAAATAAATGATCCCATGTAATCATTTGAACAAATCCACTATGAAAAACATAAAAATTCAACATCAAAGTAAAAGTAATTTGGTAAATAGTATTAGAATTAGGTGTATCAAAAGTACCAAGTTTAAGATATAAGGAGAGGTATCTTAAGGAAGCAGAAATTGAACTTCAACCCTTGATTTGGATTTTTTTCATTTATCTTTTCCGAATTGAGGAAGGTTCTGATCATGAGGGAAAAAAATTGAAAACCAAAGTCGTTTAGTAAAATTAAAATATGCAATAACTTAAAAAAAGTACCGATTTTTCTTCATCTGATTCTTCACTTATCCAAACAAATCCCTTGTTCATGGACTTGTAATTTGAGCCCCAATCATGAGATAATTGAAGCCCTACGGTGTAAAGATTACAAAAGAAATAAGTCAGGATTTTAGCCTAAGTCTGTTGATAATTTAAGGTGATAAGTTTACATAAACAGTGAAAGAAAGAGCAATAACTGTTGAACGTGGATGCAGAGGAATGAGAAGATACATGTTCATGGTTGATAAAGAATGGTTCTACAATGTGCGAACATAAAATGACAAACATATCCCTCGTATTAACTTTCTCTGCTTGTTTGTGTAACGACCCGGATTTTGAGCGACTTTGGTTATCGACATAAGCTCGATGTCGATAACCAAAACATCGAAAAATCTCGGTAATAAATGAAAGAAATTAGAAGGTGAGAATAGATAAGATAGAAACTTAGAACAGAAGAAGAAGAAGAACACAACATCAGAGTAACACGAACCTCACAGCGGAACGAATAACATATAATAGATAACATAACTTTGAAATATAACAGTTATGTATACAATAGCACTTATCAGAGTACAACACTTACAACACAGCGGAAATAAACTATAGCTATATGATCTTGAAGCCTCCTGCTCCAAGCTCTCCAAGTATATCTGTAAAATCCTAACTACTTGACTGCCCGTACAAAATTGGACACCCAAGAGTTTAGGGAAAACAACAAAGTAAACTCCGGGTCAGTCATGGGACTGGTGTGAGTAAAACAGTTTATACAGGTATATGAACAAGTAAACGATATCTCATAAGACCACGCCGCAGAACGGAACGGGTTTTTCCCATATGAGAATCCAAAATATCTTTATATCAAAAACCTTTTGATATTATAATAATGTCTATGTACAAATAGATATCAACTAGCAGAAACGCTTTCATCTCACGTTTTACATATATAGTATACAATCAAAATCGCAAGCACGTATTGGGTAATGGATTTCCAACTATGACAAGGTATGGAACCACCTTCCGATCAGTGTACTCTAGGAACGATACACTGGAGTTAAACAAGAACATCTTGTAACTTAGCCACACATGACCGACCACTCATTTTGCTTGAGTGTATCGAATGTATATCACCAACGGTTGGGATCAGCAACCGTTCCCGTATATATATGGGACAGCATTGATAGATAAAAGAAGCAAATGAATATTCTCTAGATAGGTGATTATACACCCTACTTCGGTGCAACCGACTTAGCCTTGCTGCCTGCCCGATTTCTATCATTTACCGGTTGATGAGGCTAGAAGCTACGCTTTATCATCACATTAGATTCACTTCGAGTGCCACATTGTCAGATCCATCGAAAATCACTAATTGACGCCTACAACAGTACGTTACGTGTTAGCTAATGAAGTTTCCTTCTCCGCTTCCACTCTTGGTATAGTTGAAGAAATCAATGTACGTGACCTTTCTGGAAATACTCTGTCAGACATTCATCAACACAAGTCATCCTCATTCACTTAGAATGTCACATCGTCATACCCGCCAAATCACAAATTGACTTATCCAAAAATAACACGGGTATACAGCTAAGAGAAACGAATTCCTCCGCCACCAAACATGAATACGTTTGAACAGATCAACTTACGCGATCCATTGGATATACTCTGTCAGACCTTCGTCCATACAAGTTGTCCTGAGACTAGACAAACCGAAGGCACTACTCAGTATATCCATCTTAGTCACTGTTATCTAAGAATTATATAGCAGCCCTTGCACTTTACTCCATCTTCAAATTATCTTTGGCATAAATGATTCGCAACGCTTATGCCAATACAGAGTGGTTCTTCGGATAATAATCCAACCGGTCTCTCCATATTAACAACGTTAAAATGGTTAAAACTTCGATAGTCTGTGATTTAACCATCAAAGAAAAACAAGTGTGCAAACAACGATATTATTTCCAGATGGAAATTATATCGGTAAATCATCAACATATATCTATATATATATATTCACATTGCCTTATTTTCTATGTTTAGAAAATATATGTTATTAACACTGGAAAACGTTTTCCATTTGCTTATTTATAAATCACTACTCTTCCCCAACTATCAGTCCCTGACTGTGAACTAGTATGAGAACAATTCACTAAGTATAAATCCCGAAGGCCGAAACCAACATCAGATAGACACTTAGGAAACCATTCAATTTACTAATCTCTAGTCAGTTCTAATTTTACTTAACTCTATTTGATTAACTCTAACTGGTCAACCTTAATTAATTAACTCTAACTGGTTTTACTTGGTTTGACTAACTCCATTTATTAACTCGACTGACAAATTCAACTCGATTAACTGAACTAATCACTTTGATTAACTCGACAAATTCACTTTGGTTAACTTAACCAATTCACTTAACTAATTCACTTAGTTTAACTTAACTAATTCACTTTGATTAATCTAACTATTCACTTAACTCCTGTCGAATAAACTATATTCGATAACTCCTCTAACTCTACTCGAATAAACTATATTCGATTAACCCCTTTAATCTATTCGATTTGATAACTCCCCTTTTCGAATAACCAATATTCGATTAACTCACTTCGAATAACCAATATTCGACTACTCACTTCGAATAACTAATAATTGATAACTCCTTCGAATAAACTATATTCGATAATCTCCTCTCGAATAACTAGATTCGATTAACTTAACTTATTTAACTTAACTTGATTAACTCTTATTGAATGACTAGATTCGATCAACTTAACTTATTTAACTCATCTTGATTAACTCCTATCGAATAACTAGATTCGATTAACTTAACTTATTTAACTTAACTTGATTAACTCCTATCGAATGACTAGATTCGATTTAACTCCATTCGCTTGACTCTAGATCGCAACGATCACAATGGTTACGCCTGATTCCCTTAGGCAACATCCGACCGTCTTAGGCTATTTACAGCCCTGCGAATTACGCTAGCAGTCGTACGAGATGGCAACTTACCCTGAATACTATGTTTGACTAACTCTATCTCAAATAACTATATTTGATTAACTCTAGTTCGTTTTAACTCTAATCGATTAACTCTAACTGAGTAACTCTAACTCGATCAACTCGACTTGATTAACTCGACTTACTTAACTCAACTGGTTAACTTGACTTACTTAACTCACTGGTTAACTTGACTTGCTTAACTCACTGGTTAACTTGACTTACTTAACCCAACTGGTTAACTTGACTTCCTTAACTCACCGGTTAACTTGACTTACTTAACCCAACTGGTTAACTTGACTTGCTTAACTCACTGGTTAACTTGACTTACTTAACTCACTGGTTAACTTGACTTACTTAACCCAACTGGTTAACTTGACTTACTTAACTCACTGGTTAACTTGACTTACTTAACCCAACTGGTTAACTCTATTGAACTGGTTAACTCTACTGAACTGGTTAACTCTACTGAACTAGTTAACTCTATTCAACTAACTCGACTCGACTAACCCCTTTCGAATAGCATATTCGTTTTACTAACTTTCGAATACCATATTCGATTTACTCCCTTCGAATACCATATTCGATTTAACTCCTTTCGAATACCATATTCGATTTACTTTATTCACTTTATAAAGATTTCCTTGTTAACAACGTTTTATTCATTTGAAAAGATTTACTTTTAAATAACAGTTCTACACTTTAAAACTGATTTCCTTTTTATAACGTTTCCTTTTCAATTCTATTTGTAAATGGTTTACAAATATTCCCTTTTCAAATTTATTCTTGAAATATTCTAACTCCTTAAATTCTCTGAAAAATTCGCCATAACCTCCTTTGTAACGGGAGCATCGGGAAAATCCCCAAACCCGCCACACAGGCCTTTCCATTCAAAAAGAAAATGGTTTGTAATTATTTCCTTTTTGAATATCTCCTATTTATAAATATTCCAATTTATAAACATTTCTTATTTATAAATATTCCACTTTATAAATATCTCTTATTTATAAATATCCCATTTTTAAATATTCTATTTTCAATATCACTTTGAAAATCCCCTTATCAACATTTCGGTATGTTATGGTATTCAATCATATCAAATCACGATGTTCAATATCGTCCAAGTACATATAATCGCCCACAGATTTTATATCACATCATATAACAATATATGAAAAACAATAAAATAACTGTTGAGGAATCCAGTCGGATTCCTCCAACCTGTCTCCCTGCATCCACAGATGTTACACAATATGATTATCATCACTTTCAGTTCAATATAAATTATTCTGATAGCAGAATCAATATATAAATATTTAACGGTTTATATATATATATATATATATATAATTACATATATATATAATTTTCACTAACTGACTAGCAGTTTAATCAATCAACCAACACACAGCAATCAACAGAAGATTAACAGTTCTAACAATACGTTATGAAAATATAATTGTTCAGAGTTGGTGAGTTTTACTCACAGTTGCGCGTCAGCCGTTAAATAACGGTTTGCGTTATTTGATTCAGTCGGACAATTTATTTCACCATAAATTGTAACGAGCTCGGATTCACTCCCGGTCAGTCTTATTGTGTTGCTCCCGTCCATACGATCCCAAAGGACCTTGTTTCGCTGAAAACCGATATCGTATGATAAAATTACGACCCTTAGAAGTTAATAGATATTTAAATCGAAATAAACTTGGATTAAAAATCAAATGGGCTTTAACCTCCTTCTCCTTGGCCCAGAACCCACCACTTCTTCTTCCCCAAACCACCAAAATCCCGTCGCCAGCATTTCACTCCCCATGACCGATTTATTCCCTCAACAATTTCTCCTCCATTACTCCATTACAAATCAAAGGAAATACACCAAAATTCCTCTCTTCGCATTCTCTTCCTCCCTACATCCT
Organism: Allium sativum; assembly: GCA_030737875.1. Classification (NCBI taxonomy): domain Eukaryota; kingdom Viridiplantae; phylum Streptophyta; class Magnoliopsida; order Asparagales; family Amaryllidaceae; genus Allium; species Allium sativum. The sequence continues at coordinate 558,379,404 of CM060920.1, read as the reverse complement.
CAAAGTCACGCTCGATCTCTCTTATCGAATCACGACATCAGGACCACCCTGCAAACCCGCGACGTCTTTTGGTGCGGACATTCCTCAAAAAAATCCCAACTGAGCTGAATCCATACCACAACTCGAATACGATGCTCAAACCATGAATCAATGTTTAATTTTCCCTGAACTTGTAAAACCCTACTTCCGCTAAAACACGTCGGTTTCAGGAAAACTGATCGAACAACACAAAACCGAGGGAAAATGGGAGAGAACCACTTGTTGAATTCATAAATGTATGTCATACGATTTATAGAAATTCCTAGGATTTTATTTTGATTTTTCTTTTGAGGATGAAAGTTTTGTTTTTGCTGAAGAAGAGCATTTGAGAACGGCGGAAGATAGGTTGACTGTGGGATTAGGTTTTAAGGAGTAAGGGTGGGCTATTTATAGCAATTTCAAAATATCTAGATATTTTTGTAGAAGGCATATTCCCGGTATATTCCCTTTTTCTTAATTCGTTTTGCCTTCTAAAAATCTGTGTGATCACATATGATACTCAAAAATCACCAAACTGGATATGCAGCTACAGTTCGACATTACGGTCCCAACGAAACTGGTTCGTCGAATTCCGACTTCGTATGCTCACACAGCGTATTTTTAACTGTCAAAATACTGACTGTTTTTCACTCTAAAAATAGTACGGCCACACACTGACTCTAAAATCATGAAACTGGAAATCTAACAACTATTTGACATTGCGGATCCAACAAAACTAGTTTCGTCGAATTCCGACTCCGTTTGCAAAAGTGGCTATTTTTAAAGCTTTGAATGACCCATTTAAATATATAAATATATTTAAATAATATTAAATTTAATATTTAAAAATAAATATTCCCGTATATATATTCACAGTGGAATACCATACAGCTCTACTGGGATTTATAACTCGATATTTCAAATCCTGTTTAAATCAATATTCGATTTATAATGGATTTCCCTTTTAAATATAAATAATTCCTTTATAAATTATAAAGGAATTCCACAGCGTCTTTTCTAAAATTTGATTTGGACATATCTCAAAATATACACGACGAAATCCCGAAATTTCTCTTCCACTAGAAAGATATACTCCACCAGCTCCACACGTTTCTTGTTTCACCGAAATCCGGCTTAAAATGAATCCTGTACATTCAGTTGAAGTTCAAATCGCCAAATCGCGAACTGCAGCGCCATTTCAAGCTCGATTTTAATTATAATAAAATTATACGTTCAAACTGATGCCGATTGAATATATCCGTCAATATAATTCAACTCTAAGCTGAATTAAATCTTAGGGATGACCCAGTTCACAGAATATTGTGATTTCCAATATTTCTGATTATTTCTGAATTAAATATATTATTTAATTTGTTATTTTAATTAAATATTCACCATTATTTAATTCCACGACCATTAAATCCTTTTAATCACCATTTAAATAATTAAATAAATTAATTATTATACCTCTGCAAATGCGGGTCATTACAGTTTGGGTAATGAATCAGAATCTTCACCGATAAACCTAAACCCAAAATAACTGAATCTTTAGATTATATCAAAATTCAACACGTCTGAAGCCAAGGTCGAATTGACTTGAGAATGTGAAAGCTTGCCTTTCTTTATGTTGTTGCTTTGCAATCACGTTTGTTCTTGGCTTAGCTGTTGTGGCTTCCCTCCTTGAATTCATCGTAATCCTTCACAAATGACCATAACAGAGTTTAAGTCGCAGATAAATTAAAAATCAAACCGCCAAATAGGCAAAGATAGTAGGAAATTGCTATGCCTCTACAGTCCATGGATTCTCAAGCGCACCATCCCTGATTACCCTAAAAGTTTAAAAAAATGGACCGATAAGTTAAAATTTATTGAAAAATCGAGAAACAAAGAGAACGTTTGACGTGAATGAAAAGAAGATGCCCGTTTAAATGAAAAAAAATGTAGTAAAAAGTAGAATAGAAAAAAAATCAACAAACCCTAAGCCCCAAATCAGTCTAATAATAGTAGATTGTGTGCCTTGAAGTTTATGTATGCTTTGCTCTAGATTTAAGCGACAATCAAATTTAGAATGGTCACTGCTTAATTAAGAGGCGGATGGAAGGAAAAGTGGATTGGGGCACAACTGCGAATAGGAATGAAAATGTGGTCGACAAACTTGTTGGAAACGTGAAACAACTAAAAAGGCAGAAATACCCTCATTGATACTTGTCTTTCAAATGAAAAGAAAGGGTAGCTTGGACAGTCCGAAAAAGGCTTCAAAGAGGGAAGTATTTGCATTATATATAAGATAATAGAGGAAGGTAACACACGCTAATAAATGCAATAAGGAATAAAAATAGGAAGCATTATAAGTTAACGCATTCAAAAAAAAGGTACATTTGAAAAAGCATGCAATAAAAATGTGAAGTAATAGCATAAGAAGGAACGCACAAGTATATATGTAAGCTATTCAAAAGAAAAACATTTTTCATATTAAAAAGAGAAATCAATGCAAGAGTTAATAAGAAAAGAAACACCATAGAAGATAAATGCCTGAAAAAGGAAGGTTAGTGTGTGAATAACGCACAATAATATTTGAAAGAAATGCGTTAAAAATGGTAAATTGAGGCATTAATGAGAAAGAGTTTAAAAAGAAATAAGTCATGCATTAATTAATTAAGAGAGGCAAAATTTGGAATAAAACAAAGGTTGTGTGCATAAGGAGACTTTGTATACACATAAGGATGTCTTATGTATGAATATAATTCCAAAAGACAAGGATATACACACATGAAAACATGCAATTAATTAAAGAAGGAGGATAGGCATAATTAATTTAAAAAGAGAGAAAAACAAGAAGGCTATTAAAAGCTGCAAAACATTAAAATTATACATGTATAGGCAACATAAAATAAAGCATGAAATGCAAAATGGGCCTTATTCGTAAGTGACTCAGCATTTCGTATACGGTTAGATTGAAAAACCTAATATCTAACGGTTAAGGATTGGCTCTATTAATCTATAAAGAGGGGCTCTCTCTCCCATTTTATCCACACACAATTCTTCATCTCTTTCTCTGCCTCCATGACATTCTAAATTAAAAAAATAAAATGGGGAGATGTTGCTGGAATCTATATTAATTAAGAAGATTCAAGATTTATAACCAACCTCCAACTCTACAAAATGATAAAAGTTGGCTTTCTTTTACAACTATTTAGAAGAATTACTAGATCTGCAAACGAGGTGAATCTATTTAAGTTATATCATTTTTTGTAATGATATATTATCATTTTAACACTCCCCATTATCGTATAATGCGAATTTGCTAAAATAACTAAAAGCATTGAATTGTTGTTATGACATGTTTAGATATGATATGTTGAAATATTTAAACACATGTTAGAAAGGATTAAAGTGATGAATATGACATGTTGGAATATTAATATGCTAAAGATATTAATATGTTGGGAAATTTTCCAAAGCATGCATAGCAATTACTGTTGTTTCATTCCTATGTTACTTGTGACGTTTATGCACCTGGACCGTTAACGATACAAATTTAGAAAATTACATGTTAAGTTAGAAAAATTACATGATTTGGCGATCAAAAGTTATTGTTAAATTTGAACAATTATCTGTTTAATTGATTACATGATAGAATAGAATTGATTATATGTAAGAAAGAACATATGACATAGAATATGCATAATATTGTGACCTATAAATAATAAATTACAGTGGAAATTTGAAAAAAATAGACAGGCCTAGATTATATAGAAGATTTACAGTAATTGAGAAACTATAACCGCACTTAGGCACGAGGTTAGATTACACTTGTGGTAGAAGTCTACCCGGAACCACCCGGCATATCCAACATCCACAAGTGGTAAATCTACTATGAGGGGTCTATGTGTATAATTAAAACATGTAATGGTGCTAAGACACGATGTTAAGTCGACTTGTGGTAGAAGTCTGCCCGGAACCGCCCGACAAATCCAACATCCACAAGTGTAGGCTTAAAGTGAAAGGTCTAGTGCATAAATAAATACATGTATAAATATATGTAAATAGAAGGAATGATAAACAACATTAATTGTAATTAATGGGAATAAATGGAATTGAAAGAAAGATAAAATAGTAAAAGAAAATGGGAATGAACGGGGAATGATAATAACGTATTATAAATAAACTACGTTAATAAGAATGTTGTATAATAGGTAAACTTGTCCTAGGGACAGGTGAAGATTATAACTTAGCTTATAATAAGCTAGTAAGGAAGTGAGATAACTGGTGAAATGAGATAAGTGACACTTAATTGTAAATTAAGCAATTAGTAAATGGGGAAACCCTGAAATCAGTTGAGAAAATGGGGAAAACTTATGAAATGAAAGAAGTTGTACTTAATTATAAATTATGTAATTTGAAAACTTGAAAGTCTGAAATATGATGATAAGAATGTTATGTAAAGATTTTTCCTGGAGACAAGTGGGAATTATAACTTAGGTTATAATAAAACAATAAGGAAATTGGAATAACTTATGTTATGGGATAAACTGTACCTAAATGTAAATTAAGTTATTTGTGAGAACGGGAATCTAAAATATACGGATGCGGACAACATATATATTTATGGGAAGAGGAGACTTATTGGTGAACCTTAGTTAAAAGAACTAAATTAATAAGAAAACAACGTTAAGTTGTAATGATAGCATAAGAGGGAATTATGATTAAATAAGAAAGAATGAGGCAACTAAGGAAATGAGGTAAGTTATATTTAATAATAAATGTTAAGTGACATGTTAAATAGAAAACATGTGAATTAAGACACACTTAATTACATATTAAGTAGAATATGTTATTATAACCTTGAATCAAATAAGAATATAAAGGGATTGTGGATTACAGACCTTGGATCACAATCTAGAGAATAACAAGTTATGGGCCTATTAATAAACTTAAATGGGTTAAGTTGTATAACCGAAATTAATAAGTAAGAGGGGACCATTCCTTAGAGATATAAGGGGCTAGAAAGAACTTAGTAACCTGAATAAAAAGTTAAGATAACCAAGTTAAATGGAAATCTGATAAGGTAAAGCAAGCGCGTAAAAGAATGTTTAGACATAGGGCCTAATAAAATATTAAAGTGAGGCTCTTGGACCAGTCCGTACATCTGATGGTGAATAACCCAACTTGGTAGATCATCGTAGTGTTATATGGCACTTAGGGGAGCACAGTTCATCTTATTATTCTATCGGCTCCGAAGGACAGAAAGGGGGAGCACGAGGCTTCCTGAGATACGTAAGGTGCTCCTGGTAGTCCTCTGTGCGGTGGCAAATGTTTAGGCTGTGCTCGCAGAGGTTGAGTCTGCGTGTAACTACTAGGTGGTTGGGCCTTGACTACAAAAGTAATTTTGTAGTTAGAATTCTTTGATGAGGTGACACCAGGGTGATTCGGCGATCGCCTCAATAGGGAGGCGGAGTGTCATGACCAACAAGGATAGTACGTCGGATACCCGTCATCGGCAGCTAGTGGGTTGCGAAAAGGCTAGAGCTAAACCCAATATACCATTCACATTTCACTATTGAGGTACGGTGGTTGAGGGGAGACACCAATTAGATGTTTAGATTGTTTGCTGTAGGGGCATGTCGCTTAGCTGTTGTAGTCTTTACTAGTTAAGGGAGGGGCCGAGGTGGGACCATAGTCACCATGGTAAATAGACCCTAGGAATATCTGTATTTTGAGGCTCTTAAAGGCGGGCCTGTACAGATACGGAAAAGCACCCGTCTGTTTCTTGTATCGCCCTACCACGGAACTCGGTGCACATTAGAGGACGTGCGGTTGAGGCATCGAGCTACAATTAAGAGTACGCATATGCGATAGTCTAGATACATGCATATCTGCTCTGGATGGTGTATCATAGACCGGAGGGCATTACTCTGGTATAGAATCAGATTCGAACAAAGGTGGTAGTCCGTACGTTTGCATAACATAGTAATGACAGATATATGCGGAACGTAATATTGTTATATAGAGGTATGTACGTCACTCTTGCGTAGGATGAGGGACTGCGTACATTTCGGTGGTATTATGGCGGAGACCGTGTGAGTGGGGTACTATGAGGTGTACCTTAATATTGGGGGTAGCTTCATATATACTATATTAGGTTAATCCACTGGGAAGTAAATGGGTGCGACATGTGTGTAAGCCTTGAGTGTTGTTAACCAAAGTAACCTAATAAATAAGAAAATATGATTGAACGGTATATGTAGTGTTATCCAAAGTGTATAATTTAAATCCAATCACCAAAACTTGTGTTCTAACCCCCTTCTCATAACATACCCGCAGGTTAGATTTGTGGCAGAGACATGATAGCTTTGGATACTGGTTAGGCAATATTATTAATACGGTAAGGCTATAATTTGAGTATATTATATTTTATCCATTCCGCTTTGAGATATTTTCTGAGCTCTGACATATTTTATGTCTCTGTCTTTTCTGCAGGATACCAGAGCAAACCAACACGAGTTTCGATTGATTTTAATTTAAAAAAAAATTGGTTTATCGGAATTCGGGTTGTTACATCACCTTTCTATTTCATCTTTACCATTTAGGAAGTTAGACATATTCCAAATTGATTGGTTATCGAAACTGTAATAAAACCCATTTCTATAGTGTTAGGTAATTATTATAACAGGAACCCATGATTGAAAAACATTCATTTTATTATTTTGAGGTCATCAAATTAGTGTGCAATACGGTTAACCCTATTTCACACTAATCTTCATTTATTCATAATTTCAGTTTGCAATCATGTTTTCCTGGTTTTCTTTGTTTACCCAAACTATGAAAATAATTTCCTTCTTCCCTGACAAATCAATCTAGACTACTACTAATTTTGAGATTTGATTAATAAATATTAATTACTGTCTCTAACTTACTTTCTTCTTTTTGTTTTGCATAATTACAGTAAAATTTGACACAATTGGATTTGCATCTATTTTTCAATAAATTTCTATACTATTTCCATTTAAATCTAAAAACGGGTTTCTTTCCAATGATATATAAGTTCACAAATCTTTCCATTTATTACAATATTGACACAACATGTTTATTTAGCTTCAAATCACTAAAATTTCCTTTTTTTATAATTTCAATTAAATTGGTGCATAACTACAATTCAATAATTTTGCGTCTATCCATAATTGAATTATTCAATTTGCGTATAAGCTTAAGTTTATTAAATTTTTGCATGTATATTTTTTGACACAAACTGTATACTCTGACGCGGAAGAAGGGAAAAGAAGAAGAAGAACATATTGTAAATTTCAGCAAGAATCAAACGATACAAAATACTATTATTGAAAAATATAATTTAATCACTCACCTAACTACACATGATACGCACTGAATTCAACTAGCCTCCGAAGAGACGGAAAAACGCAGATTGTAATGAGAACCCGACGCATCAGAACACAAACAGAAGAACATTTCATTGCTATTACAATAATTTACATTAGAGTATAAGAATATCAGAGTGCGAATAAATAATGTTACACAGTGGAAAAATAATATCAGAGAATACATTGCATAGAAGCGGAAATAAAATGTATAAATACAGTGCGTAGCGGAAATACATCAACTAACACAATTGAAAGAAATACACGGATAAATAGCGTTCCGAAGTAATTCAGGATCGTGCGCAATAGAAATCTGCAAAACCCTAATAGTTGCCCGTGTGGAAAATATGGGCACCCAAAGTTTAGGCGAAAACAATAAATTTCAGGTCAGTCATGGGACTGGTGTGAGAACTAAAAATAGTTGTTAAAGTTTACTTCAAAATAAGGTAATTCACGGGACTATGCCGTATAACACGAAACGGGTTTATTCCCGTGAATACTCTAAAATAAAACAATTTATAAACAACGCAATGCTTTTTGGAAAAGTGAAGCTATTATAAGACTCAAGTCCCATCACACAATGCAACGCAAGCTGGAGGATAGAGTTTTTACCTTATACCAGCCAAACATGGTTTTTACGTTTTAAAATAAGTCATTTTGATATTATATAAGTGCAGTGTCAAAAGCAACTTCAAGTATAAATGTATCAATCATAGACGGCATAATACCCCCATCCTACTATGTCGCCATTTAGGTTTACAAATAGAACTGAAAAGTCACGTATTGGAAATTAGATTCCATCTATGAGTCGAGACAAGGGATGTCTCCCCATCGAGTTCGAGACACTCTAGAAAATGCCTCAGGATCACGCCTATGGCCAACCCTTGAATCTTCTGGCCCGTTCCACACCCAACATTTGTGAATTAGTTATTCCTGAACCTTACGTTTCCCGAACCTATCGGTCCTTTCACTCGAGCCTTTTAGTCGACTTTATATCCGAGGAATAAAAATGTGTGGGCTCCATACAACGACACCAGTTCAAGCTAGAAAGAAATGAAAGCACTCCCTTCAGTCACTATCCCGTTATTGACTCATACTGGGGTGTGAGGCTCACGAATTAACACCATATACAAACCGTACTACTTAAAGTCGTGCTTTGCATCATCAACAAGACTCTGCTTTTCAACAAAATCCTTGATCATAGCATCCCATCATGCCACATTATCAATCCATATCTTACCATTGATTCCACCAATATATAACCTCTAAGCTCATACGTCTCAGAGAAGGGTGCTAAGCAAGAGAATAAATTCTCCACCACCGAATAGATATACGTTTAACAGAGATCAACAAATACAACACACAATACAATGTCAGACATACAATCCATTTACAAGTTCGTTCTAGGTCTAAACGAAACCGTAGGCACCTTACTCCTCATCCCATATGTCCAATAAAGGAGAGAGGTCCTCGCAAATCAGGTCGATCTCCAAGTATGTCTGGACGATCACCACTTATTATCTCGTCTTAGGTGTATAACTCAATCAAGACATCAGTAATCATCCAAATAATGTGAAGATCTCCGGTCTTCAACCATTGTCTACAAATCTTCGACATTTAGTTGTCAAAATAGTCATTAAAAATGGGTTAAACCCGGTATTTCCGAATAAATCACGTATTTTATAATCAAGTGCTATAAAAATATATCATACGCCTCATTCCAATCAAGAATATTCTTTTATTCAAATATTCATTACATTGGGAATTATTCCCACATATCTTATCAAAGATTCAATTCATTTAAACCACTTGTTTAAATCTTTCCTTGAAAACCATTGCAAAAGATTTTGTGTTATCCTTTAACAAGCTTAAACCAAATTAAGGTTTATCAAACTATTCGGGATTTATGAGCCTTACCGAAGTGATCATTCATTTTATCACCCCAATCCCATCTTATTCGTCCCATAGAGCAAAACTGGTAGTACTCCATATCCGACACCCACTGTGTTATCGGTAAATTTAACTACCACTTAACGGTTAAATCTAATTAAAGAGTTAACTATCGCGTGGAGTAAAACTGGTGATACTCAATTCTCGAACAATTCTCGAATTTGATAAATTTAATTATCCCATTCTTATTTTAATCTACTTAAAGATTCATTAAAACTCAAGTTCGGTTTTAATCTTAAAAATCATTACTTAATGATTGTTCAACCTTTAGGAATCTATCTTGACTTTACTTAGGTTAAAGAACAAATGTTATGTAAAAACATCCTTCACAATAAACCTAAAATCCTCTTCCATTAAAATGGAACTTTCCCTCAATTCTAATTTAATGTATTACATGGGAAAACTTTAATTCGGAAAATTTCATCAAATCCTAGTTAAAATATTTATAAATTCCAAATCATATCTTCACTGTTAATTGGGTTTTAAGAACAAATGTCATTTAAAACATCGTTCACAATAAACCCAAAATAAACTTCCATTTAATTCAAATTATATGTATTAATCGGAAAACTTCATTAATCTTAATTAAAAGATTTATCCTTTTCTCTACTGGATTTAAGAACGGTGTTATTGAAGACACCATTCACGACAAACCTAAAATCCAATTTGATATTAAATACAAGGCTCTAAAAAGAAATTATATCAAATTATATTCAATATCAAATTCAAAAACTAATAGATATCGTATTGGGAATAAAGATATATATACCTTCCAAATTCCTAAACAATATCTGTATAATCACGGAATACAGTATCGAAATATTCCGAAAATTATTTCCATTCAAATCCTTCCCAATACGTGTGTTGGAAAAATTCTGGTTATATTAAAACCATATCAATTCTTTATTCTAGTTGTTAACTATTTCATTCAGATAAAAATATATTTTATCTTTTCAAACTTGGAGTATTTCATCCAAAATTATTTCAATATTTTCATGTCCATCAAAAATCGGACATCAAAATCATATTTTGATTCTCCGATGAATATTATTTTAAAATATTCACTATTTCTGAATTAGAATCAGACTCAATCAATTACCATATAATTTTATTTATATGGATTCCATACATCACATGTATTCAAGAATAGTAATAAATAACTACTAAACATTCAACTCACATCCAGAGTGCAATTTGCAACTACATAAGCATTAAACAATTAAATAACGCTTATAACAGTCTGTCATTCAATCGGTTGACATACAATTAAATTAAATCCAAGGGAGATGTGATTTAATTATCATCCCCAGACTCATGTGGGGTTTCAAACATCAAACGAATATTATTATTTGTGCACTTGGGCAATGTGTAAATTATCGTCCCAATACCCATGCGGGGTTTACATCACAATCCATGTGAATTTATCCATTATTTGGGATTTGGATAGGTAAATTATCATCCAAAATAATTTATAATATAAGTGTTTATTTTTAACATCACATATATATTCACAGTTTAATGATAATAACATTAAAACTGTAACCAAAAATCAAACACCAAAAAACATTGCAATCATAGACAAAAAATATATATTCCGTTACAAAAATACATAACTGTATAAAAAAAACTTGAGTGGGAGAGTTCTCACCATTGGTTTCCACTCCATCGTTCTTTAATTAATGATTTATAAAACGATTACGTAACAATTGGGCTACTGAAATCTGTGAATTAAAGAAACTGAAAAGTCACAAAGAAAGGCAAAATTGGTCGAAACTCTGCTGGGAAAGAGTCTTGATGGACCTAAACTGTTGACCGTGGTCTCCACTGGTCAACAGTCCAAAAACAGGATTCAGACATCTGACCCAAAAGTTTAGACGTCTGAATTCCCTTTGATTTGAACCCGCAAGATTTAGTTCAATTTGGTACTATTTCGGACGTTTATTGCTTCGGTTCAGACGTCTGACCTGAAGCAAATAATTATTTTGCTTGCCTAAGAGCATTTTCAGACGTCTGTTGCTTCGGTTCAGACGTCTGACCTAAAGCAGATAATTATTTTTCTTTCCTACGAATGTGCAATCGGCTTCAGACAAGCCAAGATCAATGGTGATGGCTTATGATGTTTTCCTAAGCTAAATGAAGCCTCTTTAGCTCGCCAAAACCACTCAAGAACACATGCACAAACATATATACATAAGATTGCAATGATTTTAATTATAAGCTCAAAACCAAGTAAATTCTCTAACCAAAGCAATCAAAGCTATATAAGCGAATTGTGAAGTCTTAGAACTTGCCGGTGCGACAATGGAGCTTCATAATATCTCCAAAAAAACTTATAGTATGTACATACGATTGTATGGACTACCCTTAACATAAATTTTCAATTCAATGGAACATGAATATGTGAAATCTACTAGGTTACACTAGCCTACCTAATTCACCAGCATATGCAAACTCAAATGGATTCTAATTACTCTTTTACAAGCCAATACTTGTGACATAGATGAGAGTTCATGAAGAACTCACAAAGAACTCACATTTGATGGTTAGAAGCAATGAATCAAATCTAGTAGCGAGCTAGAACAACCTCTCTTCGATAAAAACACTAGAATAAACAACCTATGATCATATGAACATATTTCCTAAGAATTAGATCATAGGAAATCTCACAAATAAAAGAGAAAGCAAGCTGGAGAAAATGGAAAGGAGCTTACAAAAGCTTTTCATTGGATTTGCACATGTTATGGACTTGAATTGAATTCCTAAGATCAAGCTAAGGCTTAGGGAATTTTAATTTCCCATTCCCTCCCCCTGTTTTCTATTTTTTCTAAGTGGAAATGAATGAATGGAAGGAGAGGGTAGATTTGGGGGTTATAAGGTAGGCTAGGTTTAGCCAAACCAAGATTCAACCCAAGTGCCAAAACTCTGAAGCTCGGAATATATCGATGTTTATACTTTTCGAACACGTAAACGACATTTTGAACTCAATGGAAATGGTTTCGAGTCCAAATTCGTCCATATGTAAAAAGGGATATTTTGGTCATACATCCAATGAAAGAGACCAAATTTCTCCAACTCTAAAGGTATCAATGTTTACAGTGTTAAAAGTCACAAACGACATTTTGAGCCCAATGGAAGTGGTTTCATCGAAAAATCGTTCACAAAATGACTATTTTTAAGGGCTATATATAATATTAAAAAATATGTAAATTCCATAGCGACTATTCTAAATTTTAATCTAGACATAACTTACAATTTATAAAGTGAAATCTCAAATTCTTACATTCATTAGAAAATTACAATTCAAAATATTCCAACGTTTCTTGTTTTATCAAATTCTGATTTATATTGAATTCTATACATTCATTCAAAGTTTAAAATCAAAATTTCAGACTACCACGCCATTTCATGCTCATTTTAATTAAACTTTAAATTTATACATTCTAACTTCCATTAAAATAAAAATTGAGTCGTTTATTCTGAAAATAATTCATCTAAAATATTTAGTTTCTATGAAAATCACTTAAAAATAAATTTTGAACTGGTTCCAAAAATACGTGTTGTTACAACCTCCCCCACATAAAATCTTTTTGTCCTTGAAAAGGAAGAAGGAAATGAAGGTCGTTTACTTAACCAACTTAACCTTCGCTTGACTCAATTTCTTCAACCTTTCGGTTTTTAAGAACTTTCTAATTTCTCAAAATTTGGCTAACACCTTAAACTTTTGAAAAATTCCACCATAACCTCCTTTGTACGGGTTGATCGGTACAACTACAAATGACCGCTTCAAGCTCTCATATATTAAAAGAAAATCCAAAATCCAAGCGACTAGCTAATCGGCTCATAAAATCATCTAATCCAATCAATATAGTAAACATGTACCTATTGGTCGGGCGTACAATTTTATTCCTCTTCTTAGCTTCCACACAATAACCTGTACAATGCACACACGCATATATATATATATATATATATATATATATACATATATATATATATGCACACATATAGATCCAATCTGAACTAATTTTCAATTCAGTTCAACATTAAATTTAATTTGGATAAAATTTACCCTTTCATTTTCACCTCGGTTTTATTATTCAAATATTTAATCAGTCAAACTAATTATCATCCATCACAACCAGCAATCAATTAGTTAATTAGCTTTCCAAACATATATATTTTATATATACATGAAAATCATATTCAAATGCCAAATCACAATATAAACCCTAACTAAATTTTGGGATCTCATACCAGTCAATTGGAATCATATAGATATCCTACTTTCGAAACTCGAACATAAATATTGATGCTACTATAGTAATCATCAAGATCATATCCGGGCGACTAGAGTGTGGTTCTATATCTACCCAGTATACTTGAGACTTCTAATACACATAGATCAGACGTATTTGCAAAATCTTCTTATACTTGATAGTCAAAATTAATATAAAATAAAATATTCAAATACTTGTTATACCATATAAGTTTCAAAATTAACTTCGTTTTTTTAATATAAAATAATACTCTTCAAACTCATTCTAGGGCATTACTAACCCTATCTTTAACGATTCATTCGTATAGGATGTTACTAATCCTATCACTGATGAATTCTTTCGTTTGGTTCTAATGTGCCTTGTTCTTGAGCTTTGCAAACCAAAGCTCTGATACCAAACTGTTACGCACCGAGTTCGCCCGGCCTCTGAAGAGACGGAAAAACGCGGATTATAATGAGATCGCGACGCATCAGAACACAAACAAAAGAACATTTCATTGCTATTACAACAATTTACATTAGATTACAAGAATATCAGAGTGCGAATAAATTATATTACACAGCGGAAAATAATATCATAGAACACTTTGCATAGAAGCGGAAATAAAATATATAAATACAATGCGTAGCAGAAATAGATCAACTAAAACAACTGAAAGAAATACACAAATACAAAGCGTTCCTAATATAGCTCTAGCCTTAATCCAGGATCTTGCGAAATAGAAATCTGCAAAACCAAAACTACTAGCTGCCCGTGTGAAAAATATGGGCGCCCGGAGTTTAGGAGAAAACAATAAACTCCAGGTCAGTCATGGAACTGGTGTGACAACTAAAAACAGTTATTAAACTTTACTATAAAATATGGTAATTAATGGGACACGTCGTATAACACGAAACGGGTTTACTCCCATGAATACTCTGATGTAAAACAATTTATAAACAACGCAATGCTTTTTGGTAAAGTGAAGCTATTATAAGACTGAAGTCCCATCACATAATGCAACGCAAGCAGGGGATAGAGTTTTACCTTATAATAGCCAAACATGTTTGGTACGCTTTAAAACAAATCATTTCATATTACTATAAGTGCACAGTGTTAAAAGCAACTTCAAATAAAAATGTATCAATCATAGACGGCATAAAACCCTATCCTACTATGTCGCCATATAGATTTACAACTAAAACCGAAAAGTCGCGTATTGGAAATCTGATTCTATGAGTCGAGGCAAGGGATGTCTCCCTACCAAATTCGAGACACTCTAGTAAATGCCTCAGGATGACACCTATGGGCAACCCTTGGATCTTTAGGGTCGGTCCGCACCCAACGTTTGTGGATTAGTTATTCCTGAACAATAGGTTTTCCGAACCTATCGGACCTATCACTCGAGCTTTTAGTCTGCTCTATATTTGAGGCACCTCGCAATCCATCATCCAAATAAGTAAAAATATCTAGGCTCCATACCATGATACCACTTCAAGCTAGAAAGAAACGCATCCACTCCCTGTAGTCACTATCCCGTTATTGAATCATACCGGGGTGTGAGGCTCACGAATTAACGCCATACACAAACCTTGATACTTATAGTCGTGCTTTGATCGCCATCAACAAGAATCTGCTTTTCAACAAAATCTTGATCAAAGCATCTCATCATGCTACATTATCAAACCATACCATACCATTGATTTTCACTAATATATAACCTCTAAGCTCGTATGTCTCAGAGAAGGGTGTTAAGCAAGAGAATAAATTCTCTACCACCAAATAGCAAAGATAAAAAAATACAGCTCACAATACAATGTCAGACATATAATCCATTTAAATTTTGTTCTGGGTCTGAACGAAACCGAAGGCACCTTATTCCACGTCTCATATGTATAATACAAAAGAGAGGTCCTCACAAATCTGGTCGATCTCCAAGTACGTCTGGACGATCACCACTTATTACCTCCTCTTGGGTGTACAACCCAATAAAGACATCAGTAATCATCCAAATGCTGTGAAGATCTCCAGTCTTCAACCACCGTCTTTAAACCTTCAACTTTTAGTCGTCGAAATAGTCATTCAAAATGGGTTAAACTAGGTCTTTCCGAATAACTCACGTATTTTCTAATATAGTGCTATAAAAACACATCATATGACTCATTCCAATCCAGAATATTCTTTTATTCAAATATTCATTAGATTAGGAATTATTCCCACATATCTTATCAAAGATTCAATTCATTTAAACCTCTTATTTAAATCTTTCCTTGAAAACCATTACAAAAGATTTTGTGTTATCCTTTAACAACCTTAAACCAAATTAAGGTTTATCAAGATAGTTGGGAGTTTACTAGCCTTACCAAAGTAATCATTCATTTTAACATCCTAATCCCATCCTATGGAGCAAAACTGATAGTACTCCATATCTAACACTCACTGTTTTATCGGTAAATTTGATTACCACTTAACTGTTTAAATCTAATTAAAGATTTAACTATAGCATAGGGTAAAACGGGTGATACCCCGTTCCCGAAAAATTCTCAAATTTGATAAATTTAATTATCCCATTCTCATTTTAATCCACTTAAAGATTCATTAAAATTCTAGTTCAGTTTTAATCTTAAAAGCCATTACTTAATGATAATTCAACCTTTGGAAATCTATCTTGTCTTTACTTGGGTTAAAGAACAAATATTATGTAAAAACATCATTCATAATAAACCAAAAATCCTCTTAATGGAACTTTCCCTAAATTCTAATTTAATGTATTACATGGGGAAACTTCACTTTGGAAAATTTCTTTAAATCTTAGTTAAAATATTTATAAATTCCGAATCATATCTTCACTGTTAATTGGGTTTTAAGAAAAAATGTTATCTAAAACATCGTTCACAATAAACCAAAAATCAACTTCCATTTAATTCCAATTATATGTATTAATTGGAAAACTTAATCAATCTTAATTAAAAGATTTATCCTTTTCTCTACTGGATTTAACAACAGTGTTATTGAAGACACCATTCGCGACAAACCCAAAATCCAATTTGATAACAAATACAAGGCTCTGAATAGAAATTATATCGACTTATATTCAATATCAAATTCTGAAACTAACATGTATCGTATTGGGAATAACGATATATACCTTCCAAATTCCTCAACAATATCTGTATAATCAAGGAATCCAATATCGAAATATTCTGAAGATTATTTCCATTCAAATCCTTTCTAATTCATGTGTTGGAAAAATTATGGCTATATTAAAACCATATCAATTCTTTATTCTAGTTTTTCACCATTTCATTCAGATAAAATTATCTTTTATCTTTTCAAACTTGGAGTATTTTATCCAAAATTATCTCAATATTTTTGTGTCCATCCAAAATCAGACATCAAAATCATATTTTGATTCTTCACTGAATATTATTTTAAAATATTCGTTATTTCTGAATTGGAATCAGACTCAATCAATTACCATATAATTTTATTTATATGGATTCCATACGTCGCTTGTATTCAAAAATAGTGCTAAGCAACTATTGAACATTCAATTCACATCCAGAGTGCAATTTGCAACTGCAAAAGTATTAAATAATTAAATAACGCTTATAACATTCTGTCAATCAATCGGTTGACATACAACTAAATCCAAGGGAGATGTGATTTAATTATTATCCCTAGACCCATGTGGTGTTTCAACCATCAAACAAATATTATTATTTGTACACTTCGACAAGGTGCAAAATTATCGTCCCAATACCCATATGGGGTTTACATCACAATCCATGTGAATTTATCCATTATTTGGAAGATGGGTGGGTAAATTGTCATCAAAGAATAATTCATAATATAAGTGTTTATTTTTAACATCACATATATATTCATAGTTTGATGATAAAAACATTAAAACTGAAACCAATAATCAACCACCAAACAACATTGCAATCACAGACAAACAATATGTATTCAGTTATAAAAATACATAACTGTATAAAAATACTTGAGTCAGAGAGTTCTCACCATTGGTTTCCACTCCATCATTCTTTACTTGACGATTTATAAAACGATTTTGTAAGAATCGAGCTGGTTAAATATGTGAATTAGAGAAACTGAAAAGTCACACACAAAGTCGAAATGGGCCAAAACTCGGTCGGGAAAGAACCTTGATGGACTTAAACTGTTTACGGTGGTCTCCACTGGTCAACAGTCCAAAAACGGGATTTAGACGTCATCTTATTCGTTGGATTTACAAAAATTAAATCAAAGCCAATAAAACATACCATCTTATCCCAAAATGGGTCGATCCATCTCTGAAGGGTGTCGACCTCTGCATCGACCCACTTCAGGCGTGGGTCGACCCATGAATATGATTCAAAATCGTATACTTCGGGTCTGTTGCATAGTTTTTGCCTATAATTTAAATGGTGTTAGTAATGTTATTCTCTTGCTTAATTTCTTCCCTATATTAATTTCTTCTATTTATAATGCACATTTTGGATTTCAAATTCAAACTTTCACACACACACACATATATATATATATATATATTCGTGCATAACTTCATAAACTTTTACTGTTAATATCTTCCATTTATTTCTTGCTTAACGTTATAATTCCTTAGCGTTGTAAGTTCATCTCTTTCTCATTTTTCAGCCAATCTATTTCCAATTTCAAATGCGATTACATATTTTCATTCATTCTATATTTATAACCTTTGGTTTTGAGTTTACACTTTAAATTCCAATTTTAAATTTATGCAGAACCCCATAGAATTTCAACCATTAATAGATGCTTAATTTCCATTTCTTAAACGTTATTATCAACCTTATCAATTCGTTGATTCATACCGCTTTTAGTATACATTCCAAGTTTAAACGTAGTTATTCTTGGAATTGTTGCGCGTATATATCTATGAACAACTCCATTTATTTTCAAAAATTCAAACGGCATTAGACTGACATTTATTTCTTACTTATTTTGAATAACTGTGTGACACTTTCGAGTTTATTATATACACATATACAAAGACACACACACTTACATATATACATATACACACATGCATACACATATATATACATACATACATATATACACAAACTCACCTAAATACAATTTTTTTTCCTTTTATGTACATGCATATATATATTTTTCTCTTAGAACATGCATCCTTTTAGTTGGCCTTCTTAAAATTAAAAACATGACGTTGGTGGGGTTCGAACTCCTAATGTCCACCTTGGGAAATGCATATGCTACCACCTCACCTAACTTAGCTTTTGTTTACAAGATTAAAACATTGGTTGTTATAGATCTTATTTGTGTTTCTCTTATATCTTCTTTTTCATGTTTGTTCTAAAACTTCATTTAATGATATCGTCTTCGTTTTAAATTTGTTTTTTGCAAACCATAGGTCTAAATTGGTTAGAAAATCGCCAGGGACGCAATGATACTAGTTCCGTGACCAAATTCTAGACATTTCATGAATTCTATTTTGTAATTTAATGTTAATGAAGTTTTTCTTCAACATCGGAGATAGGTCTAAGGAAATGAACATAAGGGGAAAATGGGATTATGTAGTTCTTACAGGCTTGAATTAGTTCACTGTTTCCTAAATATCATGGCTTTAATCCCGAAGATTAGTTACTCTTCCCTCAAGGGGTGAGTATAAAAACTTGACAACTAACAGTTACCTTGGGATAAGGGTTCTCTAAGCACAACACAAGATAGAAAGCTAAACTATTTACGGAAAGCGGTTACTCAATAATCTTGAGGAAGGGTTTATACTTGTGTAAGAAACCTTTATCGTGTAGAAAGAATAAGATAGTATGTAAAGGAAGTAGCTAAACTACTCATAGGATTTATGCTAAGCGTCGATTTGCTCTTTATTGCTCATTGATTTGAGTACATTAGTTCTTACAAAGGAAATCACCAAATTTATTT
Source organism: Allium sativum (assembly GCA_030737875.1). Taxonomy (NCBI): domain Eukaryota; kingdom Viridiplantae; phylum Streptophyta; class Magnoliopsida; order Asparagales; family Amaryllidaceae; genus Allium; species Allium sativum. The sequence goes on along the minus strand of CM060920.1, from coordinate 558,359,861 downwards.
AGAAACCAGGGTTAACTATATAGGAAAAGAGTACAAGATTGAAGAATGAGAATTCGTCCCTAAAAATGTGACCCCTAGGGTCTTATTTATAGGCAAATCGGGCACCCTTTTTCCATTGGGTCAGATGAAGCCTCCTTCGGGGGTAGCAGCTATGTGTCGGTTGATTTTCCCTTTTGGTTCCAGCTGGTTTGGCTTTCGACCGTTCATTTGTCCTTGTTAATAGAGATAACAGAGCTTTCGGTGTGTTGGTTCCAGCTCTCGGGAGGATGGTATCGGTCTCCTGAGCTTCTCTTTGATGTTATATTTACCTCTCGCATCGATACCAAGCCTGTTGGTATGATTAGCTTTGAGAAAAGCTTTCAGCTATCAATCATAAGCTTCTAATCTTGTCTTTAATTCTTCATAATGCTTGTTCTTGTGTTTGAATTACTTGTGTTTTGGGAACTTCCATCCCTTTCGGTATCGACCCTACACAAGTTAGTGTGGATAGCTCTTTTTCCTGGAAGCTTTGATTTTCTTTCAGTAGATCATCAAAGTGGGTTTCGGTCTTTCGGAAGGATGCTTTCGGTGCATTACTTATTCATTTCTGAAGTTGTCCTCGGTGATCATCGAACTTCGGCCTTGATAGCTGGCTTTTGGAAGGTTACTCTTATATTATGCCTTCTTGTGCCTTGGACTCGTTCATCTCCTTTTGTGTTGGCATTAAGCAAGTTAATGCCAATCACCCTTTATCCACTCTTTGCTTTTCTTGATGCTTTTGGTTTCAAGTCGTCTGCCTTTCCTTGCACTTTCGTTAACTATCATTCGTGTCAGAAATATATTGTCGGTATTCTTCATTCACATCGGATCTGAGCTTTCTTCTTTAAGGGTGGTGCCAGTTTTGTGCTTACGGATTATTCTTCTGTGCTAGTGGCGGTCCGATACCCCTTTAACGATAGCCTGTTTCCGTGTTGAATTTTGTAGTAACATTTTCCCTCCCTTGTGAAGGGGTATTTTTGACTTTTCAAACCAACGCCTTTTGGTCTTCGTACTATACTGGTCTGAACACATAGGGTTTCCTCCCTCAGCCTTTTGGATCGGATCTGATTCGTTGATGTAGTCTTGCTTATGAGGCAGAGATTAAAGGAGCACGTCTGGCATAAATACCCTTTCCTTTTCTTCTTCACCTTTTCACATGCGAATTTTATTGCTTAAACAGGATTATTGTTCGTCAAGATTTTCGAGCTTTCCATAAATTTAGATATGATTTTTCTGTAAGTATGTCTCTTTCAACTATAAGCAAGACTCTAAATTATGCTTTTATCCTAATTAGGAAATCGATCAGGATTTTCATGTATTTAGTGTGGGTCAAACATAAATGATAGTTTGGATGACGAATAATGGAGGACTAAATAAGTTAGTTATTTTCCTAATATACTTTAGAGGTTTAAAATGCAAAACTTTATGTGGGAGGTTAGTTTTTCCTGCTAAGTAAGGTGTTATGCTTCCGATACGAGTGAATTCCACATTACTGCCGCTAACTCATTCTACTTTCGATTTTTTCGACACATATATTTGCATTTATTTAGCTCTCGACCCAATGGGCATTGGTTTAGTGTTAGACCAAAAAATGGTCCTGACACTCAAATTGTTGTATTTCGAGCATAGGATATGAAGATATAACTGAAAAATAGGGAAAAAGGCAAAACAAAAGGATTTTTATAGTGGTTCGGCGTTAACGAGCCCACGTCCACTTCATATTTTCTCATTTCACTCATAGATTATAATTACAATGAATATTGTCTCTTAATCACTTGAATTCAATGAGTAATTCTCTCTGAACCCATTGATTCTATTGGAGAAGATGGTGTTTATTCATGGAGAAGTGTTGGCCATGGCAGCCATAGACCAGGAGATGCCCAAAAGTCCCCTGAAAATACCCTTTAGAGGTGTATTTATAGCTGTAGGAGAGCTCATATGGTGATGGGGTCATAGTAGGACACGTGGCACCAGATCCGGGAAAGTAGGAGTGATCATAGCCTTGAGAATAGGTCAAAATATGCATGTGTAGTAGTGGGTCCTAGTCGCAGTTCGTGGTCACGATTCGTGAACTAGATTGGTCAGCATGTATGGTCATGATCCGAATTGGTCAGCATGTATGGTCACGATCCGGATTGGTCAGCATGTATGGTCACGTTATGGTCACGATCCGACCCGGGGGGTAGCCACGATTCGATCTCAGTGGTGGTCACGATACGACCCTAGGTGTAGCCACAATCCGATCTCAGGGGTGGTCAAGATCCGACCCCAAGGGGTGGTCACGATCCGATCTTCGAAAATGCCAGAATGTAGGTTTTTCCATATTTCTGCATGCGTTCACGGAAACGGATGTAACTTTCAAACCGTAAGGCCGATTGGACCAAACGAAAGCTCTACTTGAAGCTAATTCAAAGGGCTACAAGTATTTGATGTGAACATATCCAAATGAGGTCGTTTTATAGGGGTTTCGGGCTAGTTTATACTAATGTTGTGATTTTGACCAAACTGCCATGTGTCTTCTGACGATTCTTCCAATGCCGGAGAGTGATGTTATCCGGAGATTCCATATGTGACTGCATTTACCCAAAAGTGTGTCAACATGATCTTTGCTTTGGGTAGCCTGGTAACAAAGCAGGCTAACATTTTTCCCCCCAAAGTACATCTTATCATAGATGAGATGTGCTTTGAATGTGTTGAGCTAAATCTCTCTGGAACGTCATTTATCCTTGAGAAGGCTTTATCCAATTGTTGCATTGCTTTCCTGGGAGCTAGTCAGGCCAAGTTCTATGGGAGGAGTATTCAAGACGATCAAGAAATTATTTAAACCTTGTCGAATCAGAAGATCTAATTCATCCTTCAGAGGTCATGCTAAATCGTCGGCTCCCGAGCGTGATTCTACACGCATAGGTCATTACCAAACAATGTCATCATTCCGTGTAAGTCGAGCACATGGTTGGGTTGGACTTTCTCTTACATGTGAGTCTATGTATGAAGTAACCACCCAAATAATGGGGTAGTTCAAGGATCTTCAGGCTCCGAGCTGTTGTCTGAACTGCTGGGATAAAACACATCAGAATCAACATCCGAATTTGTCATCTGTACTCGGCTTTAAACTATCTCGGCATCGGGATATTAATATAGGGCTCCGCGATAGCATAAAATCGTAACAATAAGGATCCCGAAAGCCACGATCACTCTGGATCATGACAAAAAAATAAAGAATCCGCGGTCGTATCAGGCCATATTTTAAGGAATCCACAATCACTCTAGATCGTTTCGTAATTCAATAATCACATGCACGTCAGCAAGAGATGCAATTGAAATCATTTTAACTAATGCTCGTATGATCATCACTATCGTAAGGCAGTGGATAAGTTCATCACACCTTCCATCTGGTGTAGTAAGAGTCTTTAAGTTCACATTTGATCCGTAAGCTAGCTTGCTTGGTCGTAAAAGATGAGTCGGGTCATACTCCAGAGGCGTATTGTACATGTCTTGAATCTTGCTCCTAGCCAGGGTCGTCTTCATGGTCAGCCCAGCATCGACGATCATGCCCTTAGTGCTATCGGAGGATAAGCGAAGTCAGGGTTTACGCCCCCGGCATCAATGGGGGTTAAATTAAGTCAATCGGGCATCCAAGCTTCAGGGTCTTATACTTCCAGTCATTGCATCAGGTAAAAGTTACTGGTTCAACAATCTTAGTCGACCCAAGGCATTTAGTGCTTTCTCTCGAATCAGCAAAAGTTGGTGTTGTATACGCAAATGTTCGGATTATGTTTGCTTTGATATCGTCTCTACTCTTTGGTCGGATAGTGAGGATTGCCTCATCGGACGTCAGCAAATTTGGTTACTCCCATTGGATCAGTTGTGGAGTTAAGTAAGCTTGCTAAATGCGAGTGGATAAATGTTGTTATGAAGTCAGTTGGGCCCCTCCGTTTATGCTTCAGCATAGTCTGAAATGGTCGTCACAGTCTTGTTGAGTCTCTTTCTCATGCTCGGTTCAATTGAACTTGACAAACAAGATCATGAGGCCGATTAGTGGTGTAGATTCTCTTTGGAATTGCACATTCTTATCATTGTTTTCCAGGGCTTTTCCTTTGTCCTTATCATTTCAGGAATTCAAAGGTGCTTCATTCTTTAGTCGGAAAAGCATCTTGGTCCTTCTTCTCGACGTTAACACCTTCTTGTCATGGAAGTATGTACACCTCAGGGTTGAATTCATCAAAGCTTCTGAGAAAATCTCGTTACAGAGAAAATTTAAAATCTGGGGAAATAACAGGGGATCCTGATGTCCAATGTGTAAGGGTTGTGATTGTCGTTATGCATATCATCTTGAGAAGTGCTGCCTCTCGAGAAGCGCCAAATCAAACTGGCAAGCAAGTTGCCATCAAAGAATTGCTGCATATTGTCAATATCATGGCTGGTGCTCCCAGCATTGAATCTGAGATTACAAAGGGGGTCTTTGCTGAGTTCTTATTTCTGCTTCGATATTGCCCCCTGGTCATAGTTCGAGCTATTCGACCCGACCGGGTTCGTGATCTTCGAATTGTCGCATTCTTGCTTGAAGCTGAATGTGAAATATCGCTCGAGTATCCATTCGGGTTGGGGAAAATGCTAGTCATGCATGACCTGAGTTTGTTACAATTCTTGCATTCTCATCTAGGATGTTGCAGGTAGTTGTTCTATTGACCATGTTTCCATCCATGATGTTCTGAAACGGAGCCACATGCTGCATGCCTGCTGGTCGGCTCGTGTTCAACCCGAGCTGATGGTTGCTATCTGACTGTGCCAAGTTGGTTATTGCTTGAATTTCAATTTTATCATTTCCAACGAATTAATGATTGCTGCTTGGCCTTCTGATTCGGCGCTGGCGTGAAGTCTTGAAATAGGTAAAGGCCGACCTCGGGCTTCTTGGTTCCACATGAGTAGTAGCCATCAATCAGGCTTCTATCATTCAATTCTGAATATAGACATCGGGTAGTAAAACTATGCTGCCTAAGGCTCATATTTCATGCCCCCATCCGTGGGGGTTTTGTTCTGAGTAGTAGACTTCGAATCCATGTATTTCATACTCCCTCTTCGCATCACGATTCAGAGTTAGGTGAAAATCGATATGTTGGTACTTGGTCCATGCTAATGTCTTCTCTCCTATCAAGGCCCTAATTGCTGCATAGATATGCCCAGCCTTATCTGAACTTTCCAGTCTGGAAGTAGTTTGGACTAGTAAATGGACATTCTCTCTGCATCCGTTTTGTGCACCTCAAGGGGCCTGCAAAGATCACAACATAAGTTAAATACAAGCACGTAAGCTATACCGTTTGTGAATATTTTCAATGGTTATGCCCTCAGTTCAGGGGTAATGGCATAAGACAGATAGTCGGATCAATTCCCTTTCAAATTTAGATGAAGGACGGCGTATTCTGGATAGTTGGGGAAATCTTTAATCCTAAATGCCACGATCGTGCCAGATCGTATTATGACCGGAAAACCAACGACCGCTCAGGATCGTATTAAGGCCAGATAGAAACCCAAAAATCCCAGGGCTTCACCGAGTCCTTCCTAATCGCGAATATTAAGTCGCATGACATGTCATTGAATAATTCATTCTCAAGGCTTCCTTTCGGTCGCCGCCTTGAATTGCATAGGAAGTTTAGCATTGGGCATTGGTGTCAGCCTCCTGCATGTCCCCCTTTAGTTGCTTCCTACTGGTCTGTTATTGTTGTTGCGAGTGCGGCCCTCGCGTTTTGTTTAGCTTTGTTCTGCGAACCTGCACTTGGTAAATGAAATTTTGTTTCTTTTGCATTATCCTGCACCTGCGAGCATTCCATAAGCAAATAAGCAAATAGTTCATGAAACATTATAAGTTATCAATGCAACTATAATTGAAAATGCACTAAAGTAGTATGTATGTATGTGTATGCCCCCAATCAATCATTAACTTAGTGCCTGGCCAGGGCTTGTTGAGGATTGATTAGGACCATAACTGTGTTGCCCCCATGTCCGGACATGGAGGATTCGGGCTCCGCTTTCATTCTTTTTCCCAGTCATGTAACAGGATAGGAGCCCTTGAGTGGCATGTGTCATCATGCCTTTATACTCTCCCGATCCTTCAGCGAGGTAAGATTTCTTGTGGCACTAAGTGTCTAACACCTTTATACTCTCCCGATCCTTCAGCGGGTTAGAGTTCGATCTCGGTTCTTAGTCTGCTCACCGATCCTTCAGCGGGACAGAAGTTCCGGGGGCGCTAAGTCTCTAGTGCCTTTATACTCTCCCGATCCTTCAGCGGGGTGGAGTGTATTTCGAGGCGGTTTTAGTCACGGTGCACCTTTACGCCTCGTGGACATTCTCTCTGGTCCTTTATACTCTATCTAGAATCATGAGAGTTAGAGTGGTTCAGGCGAACGGTCATATCATTCGCCCCGGCGCTCCTTCTACACTCTAGTTCAAAGAGTGGGAGTCTACCATTTCAGGTGTCGTTCTCGACATCGGTTCCGGCCCATGCTCCATGCTTCACTCTGGCGAATGGAGCTTTTCGGACAAGTGGTCGGGTCACACTCATCCTAGGTTTATATTTCTATCCAAGCTCTGTGGATAGCATCAGTCAGTCAAATAGTTGGGAAACTTTTGCCAAGGCTTTGTGTTCCTCCAAACAATCTATGGGAGGAGTAGTTGGCACCAAACTTTGGATACCTGCATCATTCATATCATATGAGTTAGTCATGTCAATAACTCAAGAGGCATGTAAAAGCAAATTTCATGATTGGAAAATAAGAATATCAATGGGCACTGCTGCCCCCCCTACCGGGGTTCATGTAATCTGGTGGCATCGAGGATAGGATTGAGCCATATAGATGGACACACCGCGTCCATCTGGAGTCGCACTCCGACTTTGCAATTCAATGATTTATGTACAATTGTTTTGTGGTCTGCCACGTGTAAGCCAGGGATCAGATGGTCATCTCAGATCCACTTTGAGTTATACAACTTTCGTTAGACGCGGGGGCGCGGCTTTGCAAACAAGCAATCCAGTCGGGCCCGTTACAGCAGTTCTCCATAACTCTACATGCGGGTGTTAAAAGTCTGATCGGTACCGGATCTGAGGTACCTACACAATCCATATATAGATTTTTCTGAGTTAATTACATCGGCAACTCATAAAGAATGTAAATATAAGATTCATGGTTAGAAAGTAGTCCTATTAGAGGAATGAATATCATTCTCAGAGGGAATTGGAATTGCATGCTCTTTTCCGGTTAACTCTTCCTTATCCTATCTCTGCCATGGGATGGATGCCATAATCTTAAGCTGATGACAAATATCTTTTCAAATTATTGCGGGGCGGCGGTCCTAAGAACGAATAGATCTTGATCAGGATCTTGAGATGGCAAAGGCGGTTAGGTAAATATCATAAGCGATTGATGAGGTTGCATCTCCTTTGAATCGCCTTTTTGCCACTATGCTCAGGGTAAGGATAGAGTGTCAGGAAGTCGCGACTGTACCGCTAATGGAAGCACACCATCACATTGGTGTTAGGATGGAAATTGGCATGAGAACAATGGATTTACGCTTATGGAAACTTTTGCACTTTCTATGCTAGAAAATAGGATATTGTGGCTGATGGGATAGTCATATCTCATAGATTTGCTGATACGCCTTCGATTCCATATCGGGACAACGGTTGGTGCGCAAACAATCAATCGGCTTTCGGCATGAGCATTCTAAACTTTCAACTTGCTAACTTTTAGGCAAGTCTAAGGAAATTGGCCATGCAAACTCCTGATGTATCAGCTTTGAATTTAGATGATGTAATCTTGAGCGATTCATGCTCAAATCTCTAATTTCCCCCAGTGTCTGGGGAACGAGTTACTTGGAAAATAATTGATGAAAGGAGTGGAAGTGTGAATCTTCACTTTCTAATTCCAATGCTTCGCTCGTTAGATGTTTCATTCATGTACATTTCCCATCTAGTAGGAAGTTGACTAGTGATTCTGTTAAACCATTCAGGGTGGTAAATTCAGCAATGAGAATCGTCTGTGTCGATCTTGGGACAACCTTTCAGGGAAAATGGGCAATGTCGACTTGCATGTCATATCTCAAGGCATAAAGAATGATGGCAGGCCTATCACCTCACCTTGCTAGATGCATTCCGTGCTACAGGAAGTTTATCATGGAATTATCCACGACTCTCTTCTAGGTTCGGTCTCCAACGCTGGATCAACTTCCATCTGATCAATTGTTGGATTTTATAGTGTCACGATGGGGATCATCTCCATCTTTTCTGGATTGTCGGAACCTTCTAACTTGGTCAGATTATATGCCTTCTGACCATCTATGTGCGGAATATGAGGTATGTTGTAACGTTCCAATCCATCCAACAACTCTTCTACTGGTTCTAGGTAAGTTGCGAGTTGTGGTTTCTTCGACTGGAATACCTTTCGAGCTGCCCTTCGGGGTTATCTGCAAAATTCCAGCGTTGGACCATCGATCATTTCTTGCATTATCTGTATACAGTTTCCAGATGCTTGATTTCATCTTTCATTTCAAAGGGTCATTTTCTTCATCTAACATATCCTTTTCTGGAACGGCACATTCAGTGATGAAGTCGGCTAATGCTTGCCCTCGTACGGACCACTTTAGGAGGGAACTGAGATCAAACTAGTTCAGCTCTATGTTCCGTTCGAGCAACTTTCCAGATGCCTCAGGTCGCTGTAGGCCCTATCGTAGCGGCTAATGAGTGTGTATCACAATAAGATGAACTAGGAAGTAGCAGAGGAGCTTTCTCAGAACAATCAACAAGCTGTAGACAAGAATTTCAATCTTTGTTTAGTTGCGTTCTACCACGGCTACCTTCTTGCTCACATTATTGGCTAGTTTCTGGACCCTATCCTTCTTACCTGCAAGTAATGCCAACTTTCCTACTAAGTATCAGACAACTTTAATTCTTTGTTGTTCATGGATCTTTAGGATCGTCGCAATTTGATTAGGGTTGATTTCGATCCTGTGTGAGCTAACTATGAGGCCAAGAAGCTTTCCTGATGCAATCGACAACAAACATTTCAAAGGGTTTAGCTTTATTCCAAATATTGAACGTCTCTGTTAGATCTGAATCGTGATAGGTGGATCGCTCAGATTCCACAAGAGTATCATCTACATGGACTTCCATGGGCTTTCAAGGCAGATACTTTCCCTGGACCGAGCATACATCTTATTTGCTGTAGAAGGCAAGCAAGTTCCCTTGTTCGGAAGAGGTCTATATGAGATCCGATTTCAAGACCTTAGTCAGATCGGCATCGACAGTCGGAACATGTGCAGTTGCATCATTAGATGTTACCCTTCTGCATCCCGAATCACCATCCTCTCTGGGATCTATGTTTTCGAGCAGATCATCGGGTAATTCCTTTTGTGATGCTCCCTTTATTCGCAATATTGACGCCTCCTTCACACTCCATTTCATCTGGAGGGGAAGCATCTTTGGGTTTCACGCTATCTGTGTTACGAAGCATATTCTATCTAGTCAAATAATCGGCTTCTCCCATAACTTGGTCACCATAGACCATTCCCGCTCTATCTTCAGTTGGGATATTTAGTAGTAGATACTAGGGTGCAATGCAAGCTCTGAATTCTGTTGGAGCGGGTCTATTAGGGCCTTGATCAGATAAGCTTGAATACGATAGCATAGCTTGTGAGGCTTTAAGTAATGTTCGTGTGTTCTGTCATAACGAAAGTAAGATTGATTCATATTTACTTTGATCTCAAAATCTTTTCTCTTGACCAAGGTCATATGATGGCTGGTGAGCAGTCAAGTTGCTACCATCCGGACAAGGATCCATATGTCCAATCATGGCCTGCGGTGGTTCAATTGGTATCTGACTCCGGGAACCAAAGTGTGTTGATCTAACCCTCATTCGATGGAAACCAATCTCCCTCAATGCGGTTGACGGAAAATAAGCATTTCAAAGGTTAGCCAAGCTATTCAGGGAGAAAACAAGAGAACATTTGTCTTTTATTACATCGTTCAAGTGGAGGGTAACTTTGTAGTGCCAGGATCCTTATTTTCTATTGGACATCCCATCATTGAGAATCATGGTCATCGAGATCTTCTGAGTCATCTTCAGAATAGTGTCCAGATTGTTCTATGTTAACGGCATCTGGGACTTCATGAGTTGGAAAGGTTTAAGTCATGTAAACTAGGTGATCACTACTCGTTCAGGAACATCATCAGTTGCATTGGTGAAATCTATACACCATCGGGGCTCTGCAGGAGGAGGCTGTTGTGATACAATCACTATCTCGTATACAATCATAGCCGGCATGCCGAATCTTTTCAATAGCTCCTCACATTGAATAACATCAATAAATAGGCTCTAGAAGAATTCCCGTCGTTGCCAATTTGCTATCGATTTCCTCAGACTATCTATTGAATCTCGGTTGATAAGCCTTAATGATTATTGCAGGACAAAAACTACTCCGAGCCGAAGGCGAGACCCTCAGTGGGTCCGGGCGCAGCGCCGGTGGGGGTCCGGGGCCCCACAATCCCGGCGGCAATCAACCTTTTATGAAATGATGTGGGCACCGCATGATTTTTTAAATTTTGGATGATGAAGACTTTTTCTGAAATGATCTGAAAATTGTATTTTTTTTTTCCAAAAACTGTCACTTTTCCGGACCGGGTCGTGACCCTTGTTCGTTATCATTTTTTCTGGGTCGCGGTTTGTGACGTCTTGAGCTGCTCGTGAATCAGATACTCGGATCATCATAATCTTCAAGGTCATGGCTTATGCATATCTTTTCGTCTCGTGGTTCGTGACAGCTCTTTAAACTTGGTTCGGTTCGTGGTTGAGCTCCTTCGGGTCGTGATCCAGCTTGGCGATCGAGATCCTCCAATCTTCAGGTTTGTTCATGGAGCTACTCTGGGTCAGTTCGTGATAGCACTTTGGGTCCGGGTCATGGAGGTCCTTCCAGGTCGATTCGTGATAACATCACTGGGTTGTGTTGTTAAGTACGCCTCCACGAATCGATATGTCTTCACGAGCGGGTGATGTTCCACGAGCATTCATCATGAGCCAGTTCCACAAGCCCTGTTCACGAGCCCTTCGACCTGCTAAACCATCTGTTCGCTCCCGTTCGCTCAGGAGTTTTGCGATTCCTTTACTTTATGTGGAGCCATAAAGTTTTGATTTTACTGAAATAACCGAAATCTTCAAAAATGGTAGAAATGCAGACTGTTTTCTTCGAACTTTCAAATCCAAATAGTAGAATAGCAATCCAATAGGCTGAGAATTCAATTCTCAGTGAAATCACCAAAATGTTAGACCAAAAAATGGTCCTAACACTCAAATTTTTGTATTTCGGGCATAGGATATGAAGAAATAACTGAAAAATAGGGAAAAAAGCAAAACAACAAGATTTTTATAGTGGTTCGGCGTTAACGAGCCTACGTCCACTTCATATTTTCTCATTTCACTCATAGATTATAATTACAATGAATATTATCTCTCAATCACTTGAATTCAATGAGTAATTGTCTCTGAACCCATTGATTCTATTAGAGAAGATGGTGGTTATTCATGGAGAAGTGTTGGCCATGGCAGCCATGGACCAGGAGATGCCCAAAAGTCCCCTGAAAATGCCCTCTGGAGGTGTATTCATAGATATAGGAGAGCTCATATGGTGATGGGGTCGTAGTAGGACACGTGGCACATGATCCGGGAAAGTAGGAGCGATCATAGCCTTGAGAATAGGTCAAAATCTGCATGTGTAGTAGCGGGTCCTGGTCACGGTTCATGGTCACGATTCGCGAACTAGATTGGTCAGCATGTATGGTCACGATCCGAATTGGTCAGCATGTATGGTCACGATCCGGATTGGTCAGCATGTATGGTCACGATCCGACCCCGGGGGTAGCCACGATCCGATCTCAGAGGTGGTCACAATCCGACCGCAGGGGTAGCCACGATTCGATCTCAGGGGTGGTCACGATCCGACCCCAGGGGGTGGTCACGATTCGATCTTCGAAAATGCCAAAATGTAGGTTTTTCCATATTTCTGCATGCGTTCACGGAAATGGACGTAACTTTCAAACCGTAAGGCCGATTGGACCAAACGAAAGCTCTACTTGAAGCTAATTCAAAGGGCTACAAGTATTTGATTTGAATATAACCGAATGAGGTCGTTTGATAGTGGTTTCGGGCCAGTTTATATTAATGTTGTGATTTTGACCAAACTGCCCTGTGTCTTCTGACGATGCTACCAATGCCAGAGAGTCATGTTATCCGGAGATTCCATATGTGACAGCATTTACCTAGTAGTGTGTCAACATGATCTTTGCTTTGGGTAGCCTGGTCACAAAGCAGGCTAACATTTAGTATGAAGTTGTCGCCGAAAGCTCCGGTTCCTTTTGGTTTTAGTGTCAGCAAAATTTTGACGCTCCTTATTGAAGCATTTTTTCTTGATTCACCTGTACCGAACTTTAAGACCAATTATGTTTTCGGTGATGATACTGAGCCACTTGGTTTCGACTAAACTATTACAAAACATTACTGAGAATCTCCCTCTTTCGACACCTGCCTTACGTTTTATTGGTCTTGGTGTTAGAATAGTTTGGTTGATCATAAAAGGTTTTTATGATAGAAAATATAATGAGGATACACTCCGGTGTATTAAGTGCTATGTTTCCAAAGTCAAGCAATTACGAAAAGAAAGGCATGATTCATGAAAAAGTGCCTTTAGTTTGGAGAAAGAAAATAAGACTCTTCAGGCCATGTGTAGGGCCTAAACTAAGCTTCAAAGTTTCAAATAAAGCCTTTAGATGAACCTTATAAAGTCATGGAAAAGAGACAGAAGATCAATGAGCTTTTATGCATCGTGCTCCGTCACGCTGTTATCCCCTCTTTACCTAAAAATAGGGAAGCATAGAATGTTGCACTAGGTGTTACTAATGCCTAACTTTCCTTTGAATAGTTAATGACATAACTTTGTAAATGAATTCATAAATGGGATATGTATTATTTGACATGTTATTCTTGCTTATACTTTGCATAAATAATAGCAATTTGTATATAATGAGTTTGATAAATTTCCCCAAGCAAGATGGAAGCTCATGATCTTAGTTTGAAGGCTCTTGGCTAGTAGACCCAAGTCATCACCTTGAGTGCGGGTAGTTGATCCATTCTTTAGGGATAAGAATTAGAGTCTTGTGACTTAGATTATGGTGTTTATTAGAGAAGTTCAGAATCTTCCCTTTGTTAAATAATTAGGAGCCTTCCGCTAATTTAGATTTGGATATTCGTTAGCAGACTAGAATTCCACTTCTGTCCATAGGGATAATTCTCAACCCATGCTTTAGATTCGTTTTTTTAATGAATGATCAGAAATCCACTTATGGTAATAGTGAAAATCCCAAATCAACTCCGAATTGTGTATTGAAGATGTAAGACCAGAAATCCACTTCTATCAATTAATAGAAGTCCCAAATTAACATTGATTCTGGTATTAAGAACACAGGGTCAGAAATCCACTTTCAACGATTAATAGAAGTCCCAAAAGAAATCAGATTTTGGTATTTAATAGAAGACCAGATATCCACTTCTGGTAATTAGTTTTGTTACACCTTTTAGGTTTAATTTGATTTTAAGGAAGCAAAGGATGTGCGTGCTTTGTTGTCCACTCTCTGGATCTGTGCGTCCGGTGCGCTTGGCTAGCTTATTCTCAAGCAGAGCCCAAGGGCTTACCCGACCTCCCTTTAGGAGGCACCATACCCCGACCGTCATAGGCAATGATAAGGGCTTAGATGCTTAAATCGGGCCATCATAGACGCAGAATTAATGCTTACACTTTTGATGCTCTACTCTGACCATCGTTGGTGATGATAGTGGCTTACACTATACCCCCTACAAGTGGTCCCTTACCCTGGCCATCATAGGCGATGATAAGGGTTTTTGTTCCCTTCTGCGGGTAACAAGGAACAGAAGCAGAGGTAGAACGTGCTCTTCTATGAGCATGGGTAGGACGTGCTAAGTTCATAGTAGAGGTAGGTATGATCTTCTGTGAGAAGAGGCAAGGCGTGCTTACTAGATGCCCCGTCTCAACCATTTTTGGCATGGAATACGATTTCAATGCTTTAACCTGACCCTTTTGTTATTTGGGCGTAGAGAAAGGCTTACACCCCCCTCCCCCCGAGGGGTTCCTTGCTCAAGCCAACTTGGCAATGGCAAGGGTTTTTATCTGTTTATAATTTGACCCTTTTTGGGTTATTCCAAAGTTTGAGAGCATTTCCATACCATTAGTTATGTGAACAATCCTTTTCCCATGGACCTTTCCTGAACATAGTTTGATTCTTTTACAAAATCTTGTAATTTACCTAGATTAAGAATCTTAATGATCATTCCTTCAAGAATTTGCAGTGGTTACTTTCATGTCCATTCACCATGTGATAGTGGCAGTAAGTCCCTCCTAATTTCCTTTCATACTTGGGTTTCTTCTTTTTAGATGGCCTGAAATTAAGCTCATGTTTGGTTAGGAAGTAGATATTTTCCATTGAGGTGGTAAGATGGTACCCATTAGGCAGTCTTGATGTAAAATCTTCTCTTGTCATAGGAACCTAGCCTTTTTGCTACTTAATCTTATTACTTCATTCGTATCCTTGTTTCTCCTTTTCAAGGTGTATTGAGATTGAAGTAGTATCCTTTTAGTCGATTTGGAAGCAAAACAGTTTAAATCCTTAATTATTCCCTGTTCGAATACCCTTCAATTGGCTTGTTCACGGATGGCTTTTTTATATAAGAGAATAGGTTATATTCCCTTGATGTAGAATTACTTAAGGTAAAGGTTGGGATTTGTCCTATGTAGGAAGGGTTATTGCTCCAATAGCCAGGATCGTACAGCCCTGTCTCCTTTTCCATTTGATTATTTGCAAGGCTTCCATTCTCAACCTTTGTTCTTCCATCACTCTTAGGTCAGTGACATCTGACTTAACCATTTGAGATCCAGAAGACTCTTGTTGGAACTCTTTTTCCATATTCTTTCTTCTTTAAAGCCTAGTCCAATTCGGGACAGAACAACACGGTTAGGTAAGTGGCTGTTAACCACAAGGTCGGAGGTTCAGGCCTCCTTCTAGTGCCAAAATGTTAACGATATTTTTCATCAACAACAGAGAAAAGTCTAAGGAAATGAAACTAAGGGGAAAATGGGATTATTTAGTTTCAATAAGCTTGAGTTAGTTCACCGTTTCCTAGATATCAAGGCTCTAAGCCCAAAGATTAGTTACTCTTCCCTCAAGGGGTGAGTATCACACTTACGAGACTTGACAAACAACAATAACCTTAGGATAAGGGTTCTCCAAGCACAACACAAAATAGAAAGCTAAACTATTTACAGAAAGGGGTTTCTCAATAATCTTAAGTAGGGGTTTATACTTTTGTAAGAAACCTTTGTCGTGTAGATAGGATAACATAGTATGTAAAGGAAGTAGCCAAACAACTCATAGGAATTATACTAAGTATCGATTCGCTCATTATTGCTCATTGATTTGAGTACATAAGTGCTTACAAAGGAAATCCCCAAATCGATTTAGAAATTAGGGTTTACTATATAGAAAGGAGTACAAGATTGAAGAATGAGAATTCATTCTTGAAAATGAGACCCCTAAGGTCTTTCTTATTTATAAGCAAATCGGGACCCCTTTTACCATTGGGTCAGCAGAAGCCACCCTCGTGGGTAGTAGCTATGTGTCGACCGCTTTTCCTTTTCGGTTCCGGTTGCTTTGGCTTTCGGCCGTTCTTTTAGCCTAGTTAATAGAGATAACAGAGCTTTCGATGTGTCGGTTCTAGTTTTCGGCAGGATGATATCTGTATCTTGAGCTTCTCTGTGATGTTACATTTTCCTCTCGTATCGATACCAAGCCCGTTGGTATAAATAGCTTTTAGAAAAGCTTTCGACTCTCACCCATAAGCTTCCGATCTTGTCTTTAAGTGTTCATTGTGTTTGTTCTTGTGTTTGAATTACTTGTTTTCTGGGAACTGCCACCACTTTCGGTATTGACACTACATAAGTTAGTTTGGATATCTCTTTTTCCTGGAAGCTTTGATTTGCTTTCGTTAGATCTTCAGGGTGGGTTTTGGTCTTCCGGAAGGATGCTTTCAGTGCATTACTTATTGATTTATGAAGTTATCCCTTGGTGATCATCAAACTTTGACTTGATAGATGGCTTTTGGAAGGTTCCTCTTATGTTATGGCTTCTTATGCCTTGGACTCCTTCATTTCCTTTTGTATTGGCAGTAAGCAAGTTAACGCCGACTGCCCTTTCGTCACCCTTTGCTTTGCTTGATGCTTCCGGTTTCAGGTGTTCTGCTTTTGGGGTTGCACTTTCGTGTCGAAAATTTATTGTTGGTGTTATTCATTCACATTGGATCTGAGCTTTCTTCTTTAACGGAGGTGCCAGTTTTGTGCTTTCTGATTATTCTTTTGCGCTAGTGGCAGTCTGATACCCATTTACCAGTAGCCTGTTTCCGTGTTGAATTTTGGTTGTAACAATTGCCCTCCCTTGTTCACAAGATTAAAACATTGGCTGATATAGATCTACTTTGTGTTTCTCTTATATCTTCTTTTTCATGTTTGTTCTAAAACTTCATTTAATAATATCTTCTTCGTTTTAAATTTGTTTTCTGCAAATCATAGGTCTAAATTGATCAGATTATTGCCATGGACGCAATGACACTAGTTTCATGACCAAATTCTGGACATTTCATTAATTTTATTTTGTTATTTAGTTTTAACGAAGTTTTTCGTCAACAGCGGAAATAGTCTAAGGAAATGGACCTAAGGAAGGGTTTATACCTGTGTAAGAAATCTTTGTTGTGTAGAAAGCATAAGATAGTATGTAAAGGAAGTAGCTAAAC
Source organism: Allium sativum (assembly GCA_030737875.1). NCBI lineage: Eukaryota > Viridiplantae > Streptophyta > Magnoliopsida > Asparagales > Amaryllidaceae > Allium > Allium sativum. The sequence continues at coordinate 558,342,948 of CM060920.1, read as the reverse complement.
AACTCGTAGGAATTATGTTATTTGTCGATTTGCTCTTTATTGCTCATTGATTTGAGTACATTAGTGCTTACAAAGGAAATCCCCAAATTGATTTAGAAATTAGGGTTTACTCTATAGGAAAAGAGTACAAGATTGAAATATGAGAATTCGACCCTAAAAATGTGACCCCTAAGGTCTTATTTATTGGTAAATCGGGACCATATTTGCCATTGGGTCAACAGAAGCCTCCTTCGTGGGTAGCCGCTATGTGTCGACCGCTTTCCCTTTCGGTTCTGGCTACTTTGGCTTTCGGCCGTTCTTTTGGCCTTGTTAAAAGAGGTAACAGAGCTTTCAGTGTGTCGGTTCTAGCATTCAGTAGGCTGGTCTCGGTCTCTTGAGCTTCTCTTTGATATTACATTTTCTTCTCTTATCGATACCAAGCCCATTGGTATTGATAGCATCGAGAAAAGCTTTCGGCTCTCGGTCATAAGCTTCCGGTCTTTTCTTTTAAGTCTTCATAGTGCTTGTTCTTGTGTTTCAATTACTTGTGTTTTGGGAACTGCCACCCCTTTCGATACTGACACTAAGCAATTTAGTGTGGATAGGAATTTTTCCCAAAAGCTTTGATTTTCTTTTGGTAGACCTTCGGAGTGTGTTTCGGTCTTCCGAAAGGATGCTTTTAGTGCATTACTTATAGATTTCTGAAGTTGTCCCTCAATAATCATCAAATTTTGGTCTTGATTGCTGGCTTTCGGAAGGTTCCTCTTATATTTCTGTTTCTTGTGCCTTGGACTACTTTATCTCCTTTTGTATTGGCATTAAGCAAGTTAATGCCAATAGCCCTTTCATCACCCTTTGCTTTGCTTGATGCTCCGGGTTTCGTGTGGTCTACCTTTGGGCTTACACTTTTGTTAGCTACCTTTCGTGTTGGAAATATCTTAATGGTATTCTTCATTCACATTAGATCTGAGCTTTCTTCTTTAAGGGAGGTGTCGGTTTTTTGCTTTCGGATTTTTCTTCTACGTTGGTGGCGGTTCGATACCCCTTCACGATAGCATGTTTTGGTGTTGAATTTTGGTTGTAACATTTAATTTAAAAAATGTGGGTGCTACAGATGGTTCGTAATGTTCGAAGAAATTTGAGGAAAAGTAGGGGATACAAAATTTCAAAAGAAGTGGGATACGAAATACTTTTTCGTACCCGGTGACTTCGTGTCATTTTTGTATCCCATTGGTCAACTGCATGGGATAAAAAATCTTTGAAGATGTTGGGGATACAAAATTTCCACTTCGTATCCCGACGCTTTGAAGTTTTTGTGTGTCCCAGCATTCGTTGTCTCTCGAGTTAAGACATTCAGAAGGAAAGTTTCCCAAACCTATGGGGGCTCAAAGTAGAATTTCATCCCCTAGAAGCTTCAGAAAATTTCAACTATGTAATCATAACTCTACGACCTGTTTCGGTTAAGAACCGAACATTGCATTGCACAATGTGTGAACGTTTGAATGACGAATGAAACGACCCGCAAATCCGTGCTAGCTGAGTTGACTAAATACACCACACGTCCAACCCAAATAACACAGAAATACGACTCATTATTAGAAAGAAGTTAGAGGATGAGAAATAGAAAGAAAGAAATATTAGAATAGAAGAAGAACGAAGATCACAACTCACAGCGGAACGAATAAAATATATTATATAACATAAGCTTTGAAATACAAATCTGTTTTGTACATATATACATACCATCATCAGAGTACACATAACATTTGATCCAGCGGAAGTAACTCTAAATAACTAACGTTGAAGCCTCCTGCTTCAAGCTCCTCCAAGTGTATCTGTAAAAGCCTGAAACACTTGACTGCCCGTACAAATTTGGGCACCCAAGAGTTTAGGGAAAACAAAACAAAATAAACTCTGGGTCAGTCATGGGACTGGTGTGAGTAAACTCCAACCACTTGTTTACTTTAAAAATCCTTTCAAAAGAAAAGATAATAGTAAGACCAGCCCACACATAAATATGGACGGTTTTTACCTTACTATAACCCAAAACACTTTGATATCAAATCCAATGATATTATAATAATGTCTACATCAAGTAAATAACCAAATAGCAGAACGCTTGCATCTCACGCTCCACATATATAGTATAAAATCAAAAACCGCATGGCGCTTATTGGAGATTGGATTTCCAACATGACAAGGTATGGAACCACCTTCCGACAGTGCATCTCTAGAGGCGAATACACCTGGGTTCAACAAGAACGTCTTGCAACCCGGCCCACACATGACCGACCACTCATTTCGCTTGAGTGTATCGAATGTATATCACCAACGGTTGGACTCAAACCACCGTTTCCCGAATGGGCAGAATCGATAGATTTAGAACAAAAAGAATTTCTCTAGATAGGTGATTATACACCCTAATGGGAGCGACCCACATAGCCATGCTGCCTGCCCGATTTTTGTCCTTTCCCGGTTGTTGAGGCCTGAGGCTACGCATACTTACCATTCATTGATAACACAATCACTTTGAATGCCACATCGTCAGATCCGTTAATCACTAGTTGAGTTTGCACAAATATTCTGGATATTATGCTAAGGGATAAATCCGTTGCAACCATATATATTTATACAGACCAACCCGTTTGATCATTGGAAATACTTTGTCAGACATTCGTCCATATACGTTCGTTCTGGGATTGAACGACACCGAAGGCACCATTTCTATTAATAGAAAAGCCCTTGCACTTTACTCCGTCTTCAATATATTCAGCATACTTGGTTCGCAACGCTTATGCCGATACGGAGTGGTTCTTCGGATAATAATCCAACCGGTCTCTCCATATTGACAACGATGGTCAAAACTTCGATAGTCTGTGATTTAACTATCGAATAAAAACAAGTGTTCAATCAACATCTCAAACAAATCACTGGGCCCTTTAATTAATATTTCATTAATTAAATCACTTCTCTATTTTCTCTATCAATATTTGTTAACCAAATATTTTCAATAATCATCTTGCCTCTTATGCCATTTAGAAAACGTTTCCAAATATCAACTTCTTTTATTTTCTATATATTAGAAAAATCTCTATTTGCAATTGGGAACAATTCCAATCACTTATCTCTATCCCTTTCACAACATTCGATTTTTATATTCACTTTCCTATCGAATTCAATACGTCGATACAATGATTTCAGATTATCAAAATCTCTTAAAAATATTCTAACTCCTTAAATTTCCGGAAAATTTCGCCATAACCTCCCCTGTATCGGGAGCATCGGGAAATTTCAAATAGCTTCCCGGTATCTTCCTCAATCAAAAAGAAAAAGGAAAAGCCAAGCGGCTTGCCGATACGGCGCATCAAATCTCATATATGAATTAAACATGTACCTTTTTGTCGAGCACATTATTTATATACCTGCATTATCCTTGCCCCATACCTGTCTCCTGTATGTCTATACCTGTCCCATTTATTTCAACTTCGTACACTCGTTTGACTCAATTCGTTAAAGTAATTCTTTAACTAACTCTCTGCCTATCTCGCTTGTATATTTGAATATAACACGTTTCGAATATATTTCCACTTACTTATTAATCAATTGAATTCAAATTTCAATTTAAGTTCTATATTCGATTTCGAATATATATTTACAATCCCAAATTTCACTTTTCAAAGTTCGACTTTAGTTCAAACTCGATTAACTAATTCTTCTTTGATTTAGTTAATTCTATTCAATAATCAAAAATATGATTATTGTTTCAAAAATCATCTTCTTTACTTCACTTGAGTCCATATTTATTTTCTAACTCAAGTCTAGATTTTTAAATGGCAATCCAGATTTTTATTTGCTTAAAAATCCCAATATTTATATATAAAATCCATTATGGTTTATAATGGTTTATGGCGCTGCTTTTCTAAAAATTTGATTTTGACATAACTCAAAATCTATACGACGAAATTCATATCTTTCTCTTTCATTAGAAAACTATTATCAAACCGGTCCTGACGTTTCTTGTTTCGAAGAATTTCGACTTCAATTGGGTCTTGTATACTCGATTGAAGTTCGAATTGCCAATTTACGAACTGCAGCGCTGCGGTGAGTTCGTTTTATTTATATTTATATATATATAAACCTTTAAACTTCTTTAAAATGAATTCACTCCATTTTAACTCTATTTGAATTTCTTGATTTAAATTCCAATCTCACTTTTATTTGAATTCTATATTCAAATTCCAATTCCTTTTCTATTTGACATTCAAATTCAATATTTGAATTTCTATTTGAATTCCCTATATTCAAATTCTATGTTTGAATTCGTTTGAATTCTCTTATTCAAACTCTATATTTAAATTCCATTTGAACTTCTATATTCCAATTTCTATATTTGAATTCTATTGAAATTCAAATGTTCAAACCCCTTTTTAAATTCTATATTCAAAATCCCATAATTTAAAACCCATTTGAATTTCATATTCAAATCCCATAGATTAAATCCTATTTGAGTTCAATTTGAATCTCTTACATTCAAATTTCATTTTTCATTTCCGACCCCATTTGAATTTCCAATATTCAAATTCATTTTCAATACCATTTGAATTTCTAATATTCAAATTCATTTTCAACACCATTTGAATTTCTAATATTCAAATTCATTTGAATTCCCTTGAATTCAAATTCCATTTCAAAGCTATTTGGATTTCCTATTTTGAAATCCTATTTCAATCCTACCTTGAAATCCTACTTTCAAAGTTTATTTCAAATTCTATTTTGAAATCTCATATTCAAATTTCTACTTGAATTTCTATATTCAATTCCATGTTCAAATTCAACACTTGAATTTCTATTTCAAATCTCAATTCAAATTTCATATTTAAATTCCATTCAAATCTCTATTCAAATTTCACATTTGAATTCTTCTTTGAAATACTATATTTCAAATTCTATTCAATTCTTCTTTGAAATTCTATATTTCAAATTCTATTTTGAAATTCTACATTCAAATCTCTATTTGAATTCCTTTATTCGAATTCCTTTGAATTCAAATTTTATTTTTAATTCCTTGAATTCAAATTCTATTTTTCATTCAAATTTCGTCTATTCAAATTCTATTTGAACTTCTATTTGAATTTCTAATATTCAATCTCCTTTTAAAAATTCAATATTTAAACTCCTTTAAAAATTCAAATGTTATACTCAAATTTTATTTACATATTTAAAATCCCATTTCAAATCTTATTTAAATTTTCTTCTGAATTTCAAATATTCCAACTCCTTTCAAATATTTAAATTCTATTTAAATTTCCACTTAAAAATTCTATTTCAAGTTCTATTTTGAAATTTCATTTCAAAATTCTATTTTGAAATTTTTATTTCAATATTCCATTTGAAATTCTATATTTTCAAATTCTACTTGAATTTCAAATTCTATTTGGGAAAAATAGAATTTTCTTTTAAACCTCAAATATCTTTCTCATGATATTTTAATAAATTAACACTTGGCCCAGTGATATTTAAAGCAATCAAATCACTCCATTTTTCAATCATTTGATTTTTAACACGTCATATATTAATATATGAAATCAAGCAAACAACAAACAACACAACAGATAATATATTTTTGAGGAATCCAGTTGGATTCCTCCAACCTGTTTACCTGCATCCACAGATGTTAGCACATAAATAATACCCATTCTGCTTCGTGGCAGAATATCGCGGTATAGAAGGTCATCCACTAATCATAGCGTGGGGCGTATAGGGTAATCATCCGCTATGAAACCGCGGGCATCCGCTAATGAGACTGCGGGAATCCAACCAATCAATCAACCCAATATATATATATAACCTAAATAACTAATATATATAAACAACCAGAAAATATTCACACAAGCAACAGACAATTATTTTTAATGAAATAAAAATAATTCTAAAGGTGAGTGAGATTTACTCACCTGATTTTTTCTCTTAGCAGAATATCCAATTTAATTTCCCATTGTCTCGGCTTCGAATCAAATCAAATCGGTTATCTTGAATCTACAATTATTTATTTAACTCATCGATTAAATACTTATTTGTTTAAATTGACAACTAAAAAAATAAAGTAAATTAGTCTATATATTTTAAATTTTATTAAAACGTATACCTTACTTCCTTGTAGAAACAAGATCAATTTCCGAATAACCCCAAACTGAAACTGCCGTCACCATCGCCATTGGACTATAATCCGATCACTTGCTCACCGCTGCACCGTTTCAATCTGCATCGCGATCTCCAGTCCAAGACGTTGACCCCAAACATCACCATCAGCTCGTCACCTGCACCCACAGTGTCGAAGCCGACCTCGAACTCCGCCTCCCCTGTACCCTTGCCAAAGGCGACGCCTTTATCCCTCAATCGCGTACCATGACCAAACCCAAAACCGAACTCCACTCTCGAACGTCACTAACCCATCATCGCACCCCATATATGAAATTGTAAGCGCTTCTGAACAAAACCGAACATCGCTCCAGTCCCCTTACATCGCAGCGCCTCAACCCTATTTCCCTCCCTCGAGTTCGTAGGTCGCAACTCCAAAGCCATCGCAGGTGGAAACTGAAATCGCGACTTGGCCTCCACTAGAGAAAATCGATCGCATCCCTCACAACACTATCGTACCCCAAACTCTGGGCGACGTCAAACTCCAGGAGGGACCACGGCTTCAACTCGAGATTCATTTTCCCCTTCTTCTATTTTTTTTTTTATACGGAGGAAATTGATTTTGATTGGGAGGAAAAGAACACAGTTTGATTTGAAGAGAATTGGGAAAATGGATGGGGCTTTGAAATTTTATCTCGTTGAACAAATGAAGGGGCCTTGCGGTTTAAATAGAAGGGGAGAGGAAACAATCCGTACTTGCCATGAAAATCTTGTCTCCTTCATTACGAAGTTGGGGAACAGAAAAATTTGGCTCGAGAAAAACACAGTAGTCTGCTTGATTTACAAAGTAGGTCGGCCTGATTTGATTTTGTTTAACTAAAATATCTGGCGGTCCTCTACTTTAAAACTCTGAACCGCTATTTAATCTGAACGACTGATGTTTCCAACGTTATTCACTATTCTAAATTCAATGAAACAGTTACTGAATTTCAATTCGACTTTATAGAGAGAATAACAATTTAAATTAATGATTTAAAACAAAATTTGATTAAAATATAAATCGAATTTAGCCAATTAAATTAATCGAAATAAATTATCACTATCGTTCTAATCCAGTATAGAATTTATATTAGTCGACTGAATTGTTTTCGGTTCAGTTTAAATCTTTGAATTAAATTATTTCAGTTTTTCGTATTTCGATGATTATCAAAATAAAATCGTATTTTCGATTTATTTAATCGATAACCCAATAAAATACCATTTATATTATAAATTCAATATTTAAAACCATACTAAATATTTAAAATAAACTGTTCAAAAATCTGGGTCGTTACATTCTTCCCCCCTTAAAATAATTTCGTCCTCGAAATTGCTAAGGTAAGAAAATGGTACAAATCCATTACTTTTCAAAACTTCTTTATGTTGAAACTCACCTCTTCATATTTCTATGACTTTATTTTCAACCAAAACTTTTGGTCTTCTTCCTTTCATATGCCTTCCCATTCAATTCATATTTATTTCAATAAATTGATTCTAATCAATTCATTCACTTCGACCCATTTAACTTGTCTAAGTTAAATTTAAATTCCAGAATTCAAATCCCTGGGTTTTCTTTTCAAATTCTTTTGAAATCCCATAAATATATACATATTTATTTCTATTTCAAATTCAAAACATTTGAATTTTCAATCTACTTGTTTTCTTTCAAAACAAATTTCCATCAAAACTTTCTAAGGTAGCAATTCATCACTTAGAAACTCGGAAATGAACACTGATGATGTTGCAATCATCATCAGAATAATTTCCCAGCCACTGAAGTGAGTTCAGTGCTTTATTATTTCAAAATCCATCAAAAATGATTTTCTTTCAAATCCTTCTAAAACAAATCTATATTATTTTAATATACTTTGAAAAATATTTTTCAACTTCCCAGGATTTTGAATTCTTAATTCTGGTTTGAATTTAATTTTAATTTATCTCATTTGTATATTCAATTTCTATACAAATTCTATTTGGTTATAAATAACCATTTTAAATTTATAATCTCATTTGATTATAAAGTCAACATCCAACACATCCATATAATAATAATTCTAGAAAATTATTCTTTCTATATCAAAATAGAAATTTTGGGTAAAATAATTTCACCCACTTTAAAACAATATCATGTCGTATTTTCTGTTCAAGTGTTCAGAAATCCCTATCGACTTCGTGGCGTCCCACGATTCGACCAGAATTCATAAACCACTCAACAGACTAGCCAACACAATATAAAACAATTTTAATATCAATTTACAAATACGCTCTCTCGTATATACATGAACTCATTCTAGAGTACTACTGACCCTATCTCTAATGAGTACATGCCACACAAGCCTAGGTATTCGCTCAACCTAAGCTCTGATACCACCTGAAACGACCCGCAAATCCGTGCTAGCTGAGTTGACTAAATACACCACACGTCCAACCCAAATAACACAGAAATACGACTCATTATTAGAAAGAAGTTAGAGGATGAGAAATAGAAAGAAAGAAATATTAGAATAGAAGAAGAACAAAGATCACAACTCACAGCGGAACGAATAAAATATATTATATAACATAAGCTTTGAAATACAAATCTGTTTTGTACATATATACATACCATCATCAGAGTACACATAACATTTGATCCAGCGGAAGTAACTCTAAATAACTAACGTTGAAGCCTCCTGCTTCAAGCTCCTCCAAGTGTATCTGTAAAAGCCTGAAACACTTGACTGCCCGTACAAATTTGGGCACCCAAGAGTTTAGGGAAAACAAAACAAAATAAACTCTGGGTCAGTCATGGGACTGGTGTGAGTAAACTCCAACCACTTGTTTACTTTAAAAATCCTTTCAAAAGAAAAGATAATAGTAAGACCAGCCCACACATAAACATGGACGGTTTTTACCTTACTATAACCCAAAACACTTTGATATCAAATCCAATGATATTATAATAATGTCTACATCAAGTAAATAACCAAATAGCAGAACGCTTGCATCTCACGCTCCACATATATAGTATAAAATCAAAAACCGCATGGCGCTTATTGGAGATTGGATTTCCAACATGACAAGGTATGGAACCACCTTCCGACAGTGCATCTCTAGAGGCGAATACACCTGGGTTCAACAAGAACGTCTTGCAACCCGGCCCACACATGACCGACCACTCATTTCGCTTGAGTGTATCGAATGTATATCACCAACGGTTGGACTCAAACCACCGTTTCCCGAATGGGCAGAATCGATAGATTTAGAACAAAAAGAATTTCTCTAGATAGGTGATTATACACCCTAATGGGAGCGACCCACATAGCCATGCTGCCTGCCCGATTTTTGTCCTTTCCCGGTTGTTGAGGCCTGAGGCTACGCATACTTACCATTCATTGATAACACAATCACTTTGAATGCCACATCGTCAGATCCGTTAATCACTAGTTGAGTTTGCACAAATATTCTGGATATTATGCTAAGGGATAAATCCGTTGCAACCATATATATTTATACAGACCAACCCGTTTGATCATTGGAAATACTTTGTCAGACATTCGTCCATATACGTTCGTTCTGGGATTGAACGACACCGAAGGCACCATTTCTATTAATAGAAAAGCCCTTGCACTTTACTCCGTCTTCAATATATTCAGCATACTTGGTTCGCAACGCTTATGCCGATACGGAGTGGTTCTTCGGATAATAATCCAACCGGTCTCTCCATATTGACAACGATGGTCAAAACTTCGATAGTCTGTGATTTAACTATCGAATAAAAACAAGTGTTCAATCAACATCTCAAACAAATCACTGGGCCCTTTAATTAATATTTCATTAATTAAATCACTTCTCTATTTTCTCTATCAATATTTGTTAACCAAATATTTTCAATAATCATCTTGCCTCTTATGCCATTTAGAAAACGTTTCCAAATATCAACTTCTTTTATTTTCTATATATTAGAAAAATCTCTATTTGCAATTGGGAACAATTCCAATCACTTATCTCTATCCCTTTCACAACATTCGATTTTTATATTCACTTTCCTATCGAATTCAATACGTCGATACAATGATTTCAGATTATCAAAATCTCTTAAAAATATTCTAACTCCTTAAATTTCCGGAAAATTTCGCCATAACCTCCCCTGTATCGGGAGCATCGGGAAATTTCAAATAGCTTCCCGGTATCTTCCTCAATCAAAAAGAAAAAGGAAAAGCCAAGCGGCTTGCCGATACGGCGCATCAAATCTCATATATGAATTAAACATGTACCTTTTTGTCGAGCACATTATTTATATACCTGCATTATCCTTGCCCCATACCTGTCTCCTGTATGTCTATACCTGTCCCATTTATTTCAACTTCGTACACTCGTTTGACTCAATTCGTTAAAGTAATTCTTTAACTAACTCTCTGCCTATCTCGCTTGTATATTTGAATATAACACGTTTCGAATATATTTCCACTTACTTATTAATCAATTGAATTCAAATTTCAATTTAAGTTCTATATTCGATTTCGAATATATATTTACAATCCCAAATTTCACTTTTCAAAGTTCGACTTTAGTTCAAACTCGATTAACTAATTCTTCTTTGATTTAGTTAATTCTATTCAATAATCAAAAATATGATTATTGTTTCAAAAATCATCTTCTTTACTTCACTTGAGTCCATATTTATTTTCTAACTCAAGTCTAGATTTTTAAATGGCAATCCAGATTTTTATTTGCTTAAAAATCCCAATATTTATATATAAAATCCATTATGGTTTATAATGGTTTATGGCGCTGCTTTTCTAAAAATTTGATTTTGACATAACTCAAAATCTATACGACGAAATTCATATCTTTCTCTTTCATTAGAAAACTATTATCAAACCGGTCCTGACGTTTCTTGTTTCGAAGAATTTCGACTTCAATTGGGTCTTGTATACTCGATTGAAGTTCGAATTGCCAATTTACGAACTGCAGCGCTGCGGTGAGTTCGTTTTATTTATATTTATATATATATAAACCTTTAAACTTCTTTAAAATGAATTCACTCCATTTTAACTCTATTTGAATTTCTTGATTTAAATTCCAATCTCACTTTTATTTGAATTCTATATTCAAATTCCAATTCCTTTTCTATTTGACATTCAAATTCAATATTTGAATTTCTATTTGAATTCCCTATATTCAAATTCTATGTTTGAATTCGTTTGAATTCTCTTATTCAAACTCTATATTTAAATTCCATTTGAACTTCTATATTCCAATTTCTATATTTGAATTCTATTGAAATTCAAATGTTCAAACCCCTTTTTAAATTCTATATTCAAAATCCCATAATTTAAAACCCATTTGAATTTCATATTCAAATCCCATAGATTAAATCCTATTTGAGTTCAATTTGAATCTCTTACATTCAAATTTCATTTTTCATTTCCGACCCCATTTGAATTTCCAATATTCAAATTCATTTTCAATACCATTTGAATTTCTAATATTCAAATTCATTTTCAACACCATTTGAATTTCTAATATTCAAATTCATTTGAATTCCCTTGAATTCAAATTCCATTTCAAAGCTATTTGGATTTCCTATTTTGAAATCCTATTTCAATCCTACCTTGAAATCCTACTTTCAAAGTTTATTTCAAATTCTATTTTGAAATCTCATATTCAAATTTCTACTTGAATTTCTATATTCAATTCCATGTTCAAATTCAACACTTGAATTTCTATTTCAAATCTCAATTCAAATTTCATATTTAAATTCCATTCAAATCTCTATTCAAATTTCACATTTGAATTCTTCTTTGAAATACTATATTTCAAATTCTATTCAATTCTTCTTTGAAATTCTATATTTCAAATTCTATTTTGAAATTCTACATTCAAATCTCTATTTGAATTCCTTTATTCGAATTCCTTTGAATTCAAATTTTATTTTTAATTCCTTGAATTCAAATTCTATTTTTCATTCAAATTTCGTCTATTCAAATTCTATTTGAACTTCTATTTGAATTTCTAATATTCAATCTCCTTTTAAAAATTCAATATTTAAACTCCTTTAAAAATTCAAATGTTATACTCAAATTTTATTTACATATTTAAAATCCCATTTCAAATCTTATTTAAATTTTCTTCTGAATTTCAAATATTCCAACTCCTTTCAAATATTTAAATTCTATTTAAATTTCCACTTAAAAATTCTATTTCAAGTTCTATTTTGAAATTTCATTTCAAAATTCTATTTTGAAATTTTTATTTCAATATTCCATTTGAAATTCTATATTTTCAAATTCTACTTGAATTTCAAATTCTATTTGGGAAAAATAGAATTTTCTTTTAAACCTCAAATATCTTTCTCATGATATTTTAATAAATTAACACTTGGCCCAGTGATATTTAAAGCAATCAAATCACTCCATTTTTCAATCATTTGATTTTTAACACGTCATATATTAATATATGAAATCAAGCAAACAACAAACAACACAACAGATAATATATTTTTGAGGAATCCAGTTGGATTCCTCCAACCTGTTTACCTGCATCCACAGATGTTAGCACATAAATAATACCCATTCTGCTTCGTGGCAGAATATCGCGGTATAGAAGGTCATCCACTAATCATAGCGTGGGGCGTATAGGGTAATCATCCGCTATGAAACCGCGGGCATCCGCTAATGAGACTGCGGGAATCCAACCAATCAATCAACCCAATATATATATATAACCTAAATAACTAATATATATAAACAACCAGAAAATATTCACACAAGCAACAGACAATTATTTTTAATGAAATAAAAATAATTCTAAAGGTGAGTGAGATTTACTCACCTGATTTTTTCTCTTAGCAGAATATCCAATTTAATTTCCCATTGTCTCGGCTTCGAATCAAATCAAATCGGTTATCTTGAATCTACAATTATTTATTTAACTCATCGATTAAATACTTATTTGTTTAAATTGACAACTAAAAAAATAAAGTAAATTAGTCTATATATTTTAAATTTTATTAAAACGTATACCTTACTTCCTTGTAGAAACAAGATCAATTTCCGAATAACCCCAAACTGAAACTGCCGTCACCATCGCCATTGGACTATAATCCGATCACTTGCTCACCGCTGCACCGTTTCAATCTGCATCGCGATCTCCAGTCCAAGACGTTGACCCCAAACATCACCATCAGCTCGTCACCTGCACCCACAGTGTCGAAGCCGACCTCGAACTCCGCCTCCCCTGTACCCTTGCCAAAGGCGACGCCTTTATCCCTCAATCGCGTACCATGACCAAACCCAAAACCGAACTCCACTCTCGAACGTCACTAACCCATCATCGCACCCCATATATGAAATTGTAAGCGCTTCTGAACAAAACCGAACATCGCTCCAGTCCCCTTACATCGCAGCGCCTCAACCCTATTTCCCTCCCTCGAGTTCGTAGGTCGCAACTCCAAAGCCATCGCAGGTGGAAACTGAAATCGCGACTTGGCCTCCACTAGAGAAAATCGATCGCATCCCTCACAACACTATCGTACCCCAAACTCTGGGCGACGTCAAACTCCAGGAGGGACCACGGCTTCAACTCGAGATTCATTTTCCCCTTCTTCTATTTTTTTTTTTTTATACGGAGGAAATTGATTTTGATTGGGAGGAAAAGAACACAGTTTGATTTGAAGAGAATTGGGAAAATGGATGGGGCTTTGAAATTTTATCTCGTTGAACAAATGAAGGGGCCTTGCGGTTTAAATAGAAGGGGAGAGGAAACAATCCGTACTTGCCATGAAAATCTTGTCTCCTTCATTACGAAGTTGGGGAACAGAAAAATTTGGCTCGAGAAAAACACAGTAGTCTGCTTGATTTACAAAGTAGGTCGGCCTGATTTGATTTTGTTTAACTAAAATATCTGGCGGTCCTCTACTTTAAAACTCTGAACCGCTATTTAATCTGAACGACTGATGTTTCCAACGTTATTCACTATTCTAAATTCAATGAAACAGTTACTGAATTTCAATTCGACTTTATAGAGAGAATAACAATTTAAATTAATGATTTAAAACAAAATTTGATTAAAATATAAATCGAATTTAGCCAATTAAATTAATCGAAATAAATTATCACTATCGTTCTAATCCAGTATAGAATTTATATTAGTCGACTGAATTGTTTTCGGTTCAGTTTAAATCTTTGAATTAAATTATTTCAGTTTTTCGTATTTCGATGATTATCAAAATAAAATCGTATTTTCGATTTATTTAATCGATAACCCAATAAAATACCATTTATATTATAAATTCAATATTTAAAACCATACTAAATATTTAAAATAAACTGTTCAAAAATCTGGGTCGTTACAACGAACTTGTCTGAGACGATGATTCGAATATAAGCATAGTATTAGAGCATAAACTCATACTATGGACATGTAGCTAAAACACCGCCTCAAGGATTATATTCTCTACCCAATCATGTCATAACTGCGATTCCACTAGAAATTAACGACTTTAATTCATGAGGACGATAGTTTAAGTTCATAGACTGGTAATGGTCGTCAGGTCCTGAAGGATATCAATACTTCTACATCAGAACGCATGACATTTGCATGTTATTCTACATCAACACAAGGGGTATAAGTTTTAGTGCTTTAACTAATGCAACTGTATTGCGAGTATAGTTTGTAATGAAAAAGAGAACCTTTAGATGACTTCAAGGCTTGGAAACCAAGCTCGTAGAAACATATCCAAGCTCTAATGAATCTCCATACAATTCTAGCCCATTAGCAAGCGAAAGAGCCCCCCTCAAAACTTCTACCCATCCCAAAAAGAGGGCCCATGCAGGATATAAGAACAAGAGGGCCAACTCGGTGGGTCTCCGAGTTCAAGCGAGCCCATGGATGAAACGATAGTTGGTGGTGAAGCAGAAGTTGTTAGAGAGAGCCCGTTGGAAGGAGAGGACGGTGGTGGTTATTAGGGAGGCATTTTTGTAACATCGGACATAGTGGGAGATACTGCGATTCTCGGGATTCCCACTGATTCGGTTGTTTTGCAAATAGATTAAGCTTCGTTACGAGGAATCTGCAAGAAATATGGAATAAGTTGGGATGATGTTATGGTCTTTAAAAGGATAGCGAGAGTGCACACTCCTCTTGAAGGGTAAACTGCCTGGAACAGGTATATTTGCTCCGTCAGATGCGTGCCTCCCCATCTTGTTCGTATATCCAAGATATCCTATATTTCTTTCGGTTAGCGCCAACGCACCTTTATTTGAATGCATATGCCTTCCCACTTGGCACCCACATTTTGTACGTAGAATGGTTGGGAGTTGAACCAACTGGGGAAGACATTAGATATTTCTACTCATTGAAGAAGAGAAACACTATATCACCTTCCCTCATCTATATGGAGGCGCAACCCAATAGTCGCTTTATACTGGGAGTGTGGAACAAGTCTAGTTACTTTATGGATGATTTGTTTTACATTCAGTTCCCACCAGGATTTGTGAGGAGGTGCCTTGTAGGCCGTAAGTACTTGAAAATTTACGTTGTACTTAACATTAATTGAGTTGTAAGCTCAAAACTACTTGGAGTTTCATATGGCAGGTATACTGTCGGTTCTAAGAGCGTTTAATATCTAGAGAGGGTCATGACCTTGGAAGATGTCCCTAGCAGGTATCATGATGCTTAGACTCTACTATCAGACCGTTTCCTTAATCTATTGAACTTGCTTCCCAAAGGCCGCTTGACTGATTGCAAGGACGACAATGAAGATCAGGAAAAAGTAAAAAATAAAGGAGAAGGAAATTCTCCGGGTCTGCAGGAAGACGAGGTGCTCCTTGTCGTGCCTAATGAAGTGCTCCCGATCGAGGAGGAAGTTCAAGAGGCTCAAGGGGATGAAGGTGGTGAAAGTTTCGTTGGAGGTTGAAAATCAGTTCAAAGACTTGGATAGGGTCCCAAAAGAGATATCTTCATCTAGGTTAAAGGGAGTTGATGTTGAGAGCTTGTTGCAGAGCATTGGAGAAAATACCCTTTCAAGCAAGCAAACAATGGGTCCATGTAGGGTACACTTAGGACACACACAACTCACCGGCACTGCACAACACAACACATGACTCGTGTGCGTTGGATGCTAAAATCTGATGCGGTGTCTGCTTCACACACACATTATGTCTATGAAAGGTGACAAATATCATGGTCGGAGAGATTCTCGAAGGTCAAAGAGAGATGACATGAGAGACTTCTAAGCAAACACTGAACTGCATACAAGGAAAAAGTTGTTTGAATATGAAAATAGCCTTCGCCATTGGGAACACTCCCCATACACGGAGCCTTTGGCAGCAGGCACGAGGCCAAAGAATGTATGGAGAGGGGCTGAATTATTTAGCATGAAGAAGCAAGCTGCGACTCCCATCTTCTTATGCACCTACCCCCTCATCGGTGGCGACAACTGTAACACCCCGCATTTTATGACAATTAGATACTTAAAAATGCATATGTGTGTATATTTATGCATAGACATAAATATATAGAAAAAGGATAAAATAATGATAATATATGATTGCATGTAATGAATACATGCATTGAAAAAGAAGAAAAGATTAATGTAAATAATAATGCAATTCATGCGTTAAAAGGAAGAAGGAATGTTTGCATGCATTGTAATTATGTTGCATGCAATGATTTACAAATATTATGCATTAATAAGAAAAGAAAAATGAAAGAAAAAGATGCATGACAATTGATAAGGGTACATGCAATGGTTTAAATGAAATATTGTACCAAACATGAAAAGGAGGAATAAGAAAAGAACAATGACCACCATTGTTCTAAGCCTTGTTAACATAAGCCTAAGCAGTACAGTTGGTTAGAGCATGTGGCTTTCATGCGAGAGGTACAGAGTTTGATCTCCGCCGGTGCCGTATTTTTGTTTTAAGGAAACAGCTAAAATGATGCATGCTCTAAAGAGAAAATATGTATAAACACACATATAAGGAAAAGTATACATATAAGGAAGTATAGAAAAATATATGTATATGAAATATATGCGTATATATGTGCAGAAATATATATATATATACAAGAGAAATGTTCAAAATAAGGCTGCAACCAAAGAAATATGGTAAGAATTAAATAATGGCATAACACCGTTTGAATTTTGAAATCGAAAAAAAAGTTGTGCACACACATAAAAGGAAAAGTATACATATAAGGAAGTATAGAAGAATATATGTATATGAAATATATGTGTATATATGTGCAGAAATATATATATATATATATATATATATATATATATATATATATATACAAGAGAAAAGTTCAAAATAAGGCTGCAATCAAAGAAATATGGTAAGAAATAAATAATGGCATAACACCATTTGAATTTTGAAATCGAAAAAAAAGTTGTGTGTATATGTATACGTATAAAATGGGCATTTGAAGTTTTGTATACATATAAGAAGATCTATGTAGAATGTAGCATTGTTATATAAGGATCATACGTCACCCCGACGTAGGATGAGGGACTACGTATACTTCTGTAGCGTTACGGCAGAGACCTTGCGAGTGGGGTACCATGGGGTGTACCTTAATATTGTGGGTAGCTAGATATATATTTTGTTAGGTTAACTCACTGGGAAGTAGACGGGTACGACGTGTATGTAAGCCTTGAGTGCTATTAAACCATGTAACTTAATAAATAATAAAATGTAACTGAATAGGTACATGTAGGATTATCCAAAATATGTTGTTTAATCCAGTCACCAGAACTTGTTTTCTGACCCCCTCCTCATAACATACTCGTATGTTAGATTTGTGGCAGAGATATGATAGCTTTGGATACTGGTTAGGTAGTATTTTATATGGGTAAGGCTATATTTTGATTAAATTATATTTTATCCATTCAACTGTTAGATGTTTTCTAAGTTCTGATATATTTTATATCCTTTTCTTTTCTTTAGGATACCAGACAAACCAACATGAGTTTCGATGGATTAAAATGTTGAAAAAATTCGGTCTGTCGGAATTCTGGTTGTTACAACAACCATGGGTAGGAGTAGGTCTTGTGAGGTAGGTATAGGAAGCAGAGGAAGGGATGTGAGAGACCGGGGACTCGTGCTACCCGACATGTCAGCAATCCCAAAGATGAGACCTGAGGAGAGGAAGACGACATTAAAAAAGGTTGTTTTTGGGCATCTACTTCGAGGAGTTGTTATGGTACCAGACATTAGCCCGATTCCACGACAGGACGACGAAGATGTTTGGAAGTAGGTGTACGCCTCCTACTATTAGTACTTGGAGATGTACAAGTACATAAAGAAATTCTCGGAGTTGATTTAGAGGAAGAACCCAGAAATCCAAGGCTTATAGATCACACTCAAGCTTGAGAAGGAGAGTGTTGTGACCCGGGACAAGGAAATAAGTAAAACCTGGTTTCAAGTAACATCTGTTTCTATGTATTCGAGCAACACTTTTATGTGCTAACTCTTTGTTGCTGAAACAGATGCGTTGAAGAAGGAGTTGGAGGAGATGAAGGTGGTGATGGCAGCAGCTTGTGCACATTACAGAGACATGTTAACCTCCGCTTCAACCCGCGCCACCAACTCGATGAGAGACAATAAGGTCCTGGCTGAAGAGAATCACAAGCTGCTGGAGGAGACGACGCAGCAGCTGAATGCGGAAAACCGGGCGTTGTTGAGGAAAATGAAAGACTCCGAAAGGAAAACGAGGAGGCCCAACGCTTAAGGATGGGGAACGAGGTGTTTAGGAAAATTCTTGATAGGAATCGTGTCGAGCTCAAGCAGGCCTAAAAGGAGAAGGAGCTGGAAGAAGCTTCAAATAAGGAGGTGCTCACCAAGACTGATGGAATCAGAACCGAGTATGAGGCTCAACTTGAATATCTTAGATGACAAGTCAAGGGACCGAGAGGAGGTAGAGAGGGACATGGAGCTGCGATCATGGGTTTTTATGTCAAAACACTTCAAAACCATGGCCTCTCATGGGTCCGTGAATACCATCGGAACCTGGCTTTGACTTGGGAGAAGCTGGTTGAGGACGAAGCTGATACCCTGGGAGTGGAGAGCGTGGATGAGGCTCAATTCATGGATCAACACCTAACGGAGGATGAGCATTGGGTGTTGGTGGAAGGAAGGAAACTTACTAAGGAAGACGCTGAGGATGAAGAGGTGGAAACACATATTGCTAAGAAGGGAAAAACACTTGTAACCAAGAGCATCATATTGTCTCACAAAGTCATTCCCCAGCAGCAGCAAGCCATTCCAGCTGCTCCCACTAGCGGTCCTTCCGTTCTAGCTCCAAGTGTTCTTCTATCAACCGCCAAAGGGTCAGCGTAATAAGGTACCACGCAGTAGATGCCAGAAGGTATAACCACTCACTTAATGATGCCCAAAAAAGATGATAGCACGAAGCAGAATTGAACTGACTTGTTTATTTCCAATGTGCAGGTACCTATGGGGAAGGTATGACGACTGTGATTGAAACAACTACTATCGTCGCGACTAGTATAGATCTGGATGCTTACAAAAGGTAGATGGAGAAGTATCATTGGTTCCTCTATGGCTTTGACTATAAATGAGTGAATTTAGATAGGATAACTTTGCCAAAGTACTGGATAAAGGCAAGGACCAACAGGGTGCGGATGTCCAAGTGACGGACCAGAGGGAGGCAGTTGGGAAGGCCATGCACGAGCTAGTAGAAGAACAAAAAGCCCAACTGCTAGTGAAGTTTGGAGAGCTAGTGGTGAAGAAGAGAGAGGATAAGGAGGTCAGGGTCAAATCTCATGTGAGGTGAGGAAGAGGGCTGAGAAAGGGGCCCAGGCTAAGGTATAGGAGGAGGTTTAGAATAAGGCAAAGCACAAGGACCCCCCAAAATAGAGCTGAGGAGAAATTGAAAAAGGTGAAGATTCTAGAGGATGCGAAGCTAAATGCAGGCCGACTGTTAATGAAGAAGGCAAAGAGGGAAGCCAGAAAAGTTCGAAATTTGGCCGCGACGCTTGATACTTAAGGGGCTATTATCGAAGCTTTTCCTATTCGACTGAAGGTGATCCCTCGCGAGACTAGGATCGTCGATATCCCGAGTGAAGAAGAAGGGGATCTGCGGAGCCGCTTGACGACCTTAGGCAGTGGATATGAGTTCATACCTCGGCCCCCCAAAACTCCATTGAAGAAGCAGAATTCTAGTAGTGGGTAGTCAAATAGGACGAGGAAGAAGAATGATGAACCACCCGAGACCAAATCTGAGAAGAAGGGAAGCACATCCAAGTGATAGCTGCAGATAGGTTTTGTTCTTGTAGTTCGATAAAATGTGTTAGTACAATCCATTTTTTTGGAAGCACGATGTGGTTGTGATGTACATCGTGTCATTGGTAAAAAGCTATAGTTACTGACATGTGAATAAAAGTTTATTTCTTTCATCACATATTGTTCCAAGTGTTCAAGCATTCATTACATTTTCCAACATTATACTTATGTAAATTAACTTGGCATTACACTTAGACTTGAGTTTATTTTAGGAGCCTCGAGACTTCAGGAACTCGAAGATTGGCTGGGAAAATACGAGACTTTGCAGCCAATTTTTCCTGTTTCCCATAAATTGGAAATTGTATTGTTTTCTTTGATCATGAGTTCAAGCCTATGAGCTTCGGTTGTCACATGACGTCGCAGGATTAGATTGAGATTGAACTTGAACGTAATGCAGCCAATTGGCATGACGCTCGAGAATCGAGCTTATCTAAATTGACAACTCGGATGTGCACATAGGATATGGATATATAGTTGATTCGTCAATTCCATTATTCGATTTCTTAATCCAATTATGTCGTGGTCACGATTCGCTCTAAGTTTTGTGTCTGTGGTTTGCGATGACACTGGTCTTAGCTATAAAGCTAAATGTGGTCACCATGTCGCAGGATGTTTTCTTATAGGGAGACTCAGCCTCGAAGGATGTCACAAGCGACTTCCTCGATGCCAAAATTCTGTTTTGGACCATCCTCTCCACATGGCGGGTTTGCTCCAAATAGGTTGCTCTAGCGTACGCGGAGAAGATGATTGTGGTAAAGAAGCATGACTAGTGGAGGTGATATTCCCTCGGGTCTGCTCTTTGTTGTGTGTACCTCCGGTAGCGCTTCTCGACATGCCCCTAACTAATTGGGAGGTATCCAGAGCTCAGGTGGAGTCTAACGATTACAACAACAATGAATAGTAGGTGTCGGTTGGAGAATGCGGGTTTGCTTCTCATTCCCATTTCGTTCTCGCCAAGGGAGATAAAGGTGGGAGCGAGTCTCAAAGATATTTCTCCGAAGACGGTCTCGGAGAGCATTGTGCTGATGTAGGCAGTTGTAGGAACTGGTGGAAGTTTGATGTCTCGGGCCTGCTTCCATGAGGCTGCCTCCGACAGTGCTTCCCGACGTGCCCCCAACTGATTGGGAGGTGGCCGGAGCTCTGGAGGAGAAAGAGGCCATGACACAATAAATAAAAGGCACACTTTAGAGAAGGGAGCCTACTCTCCGTTCCTGTTTTGCCTCCGACGAGGGAGGCAATGGTGGAAATGGGTCACGAGCCGGTATCTACCGCGAAAACCTCAGAGACCATTGGGTCATGGAAGTTGTTGCTTTAAGCATTTACTCTTAACACTTTCTGGGAATCGTACTCATGCAATCTGACTCAGTGTTGCGCTTAGGTTTGAGTTAGTTAGAACTCCACTCTTAAGAATCTCCTATCGCATGGAGTTCGAGGAGACTGACTTCGCTTACAACGCTCCCTTTTGGTCGCTAAACTTAAAGCATTCCGAAGTCAGGATGGTGCCAACAGAACACCATCTAAGTACGCTGAACCGTATGTAGGTCAGGATAAAACTATTCGACTTGGTGTGGTGCCAACAAATCGCTGCCAAAGTGCGCTGGAGCATAGGTTGGTCGGGATAAACCCGTTGGACTTAGCACATCCATGGTAGCAGTGCTTTGGCAATTCACGGTGAATTCAAAGGCTAAGGATAATATTTCTATACTTCGTATAAGGATTAGAACTATGTTGGTTACAAGACAACTCAAGTTACATGTCGAAATTACAGCAAGAAAGCAAAATACTTTAGAAATTAAAACAACTATGTTCATACAAGGTGGGACTCAAGCAAGACGAATCGTGAGGTGCGACATCGATGTCTAAGCAACTTATTGTTGCTATAGTCTTGCTGAGTCGAAATGGTGATCCCAAGGGATCTATTTGCTAGGTAAGGTCCTAGTTAATTCAAATTTTTGGTGAGCATTGGATGGCTCAAAAATTTCATGCAGGGTACCTCGTGTGTACTGCTCATGCATTCCCTTGCAAACGAGTTTTTCAATGTTGTCTTGCAAGTGATGGCATTTGTTTGTGTCGTGCCTGCTGACGCTGTGGAACCAGCAATATGGATTCTCTTGGTTCGTCCGAAGGACCTCTAGGCTTTGGTTTCTTATATGATAGGACATTGTGTCGCAAGATAAATGTTCTTAAGGGTGTCTTTGAGCGGAGCGTTGTTGCGGAAATATGGAAGTCTAGGATGTTTTCTCTTCTTGTTGCGACTACCTTCATTGTTGCCAGTCTGAGCATGCAAGTTGTCCGGAACATTAGGACTGGACTCGTTTGAACTTTGGACTTCATTTTGAAGCAAGTTGCCAAAACGAGAAGCTCGATTCCTTTACGTTTCCTCTTAGCCTAGGAAATAGTTGGCTTTCTCATAAAAGATTTCCAAAGTCTCAAGTCGTGTTTAGTCGACCCATATTCCAAATTAGGAAGTACACCCTTGGTAAGTTGGGCTAGGATAAGTCGGGGACTCAGATACTTCAAAACATTGCCAAATCTCTGGAGGTAGTCTGTCATAGTTTTGTTGGTACCTTAGAAGATGTGCGAGCTGAATTGTTTAATTAAGTCCCTGACTTGTTGGCAAAAAGTTGAAATGGTTCTTAGCAGAAGTCGAGTGAACCATAAAAGAGACTCGGCAACTAGAAAGACGAAGAACTTGTACTTCACTGCGTTAGTGGCATGGACAGAATCCATGGATAATTCATATTGGTTTATGAAGTATTGAGGGTCGGATTCCCTCAAGTAGGCTTCGCTTTGTGGCATATTGAAATGTGCGGGCCATTCAACATTGAGCACTTCTTCGGTGAAGGGGTTACGTATTGCATTGGTTTCCTGGTCGTCGGTGACGTAACCTCGAGATTCTCTCATGGTGTTGTGAAGTAGGTTGGCGAGAGAAGAAGTGTGAATCTTCATTGGATTCCAGCGGTCGTGATTCGACTGAGCAGTGCGCATACTAGGCCGCCTTCTTAGATGGATGACGTCTTCATCTCGAGAACCTTCAACTTCGGATCTCTGAATTTGTGCATGTCGATAAGCGTGAACTAGGGCCTAGTTAGTTGTATGAGGCATAGGCAAAAAGTTCTAATTTGCGACAAGTGGATCCCATCAAAAGAGGGGTCGAGTGCTAATCCTTTGGTCTAGATTAGACTTGGGAGTGATTAGTCGAGATTACGGTTGTGGTGGAGTGAACCGGGAGTGAATCTCTGAGACATGATTTGGATGAGGCTGAATACTTAAATTTGTTTGATGGCGAAGGATGTCTCATCGAGCATGTTGTTGAAGTCGTTGTATCAATCCAAGATATTGGTTAATTTTTTTGATGAGGCTTCTTTTATTTTCTCCCGACTTTCTCTTAGTTTCATTGAATTGAGCTCGACCAAGAAGTGTGTCAAGGTTAGAAGTATTAGGGATATTCGTGTTGGTTGGAACTTTACTGGATCGAGGCTGAGAGGGGCTTTCCGTGTCAGGGTCTATCGTCGAAGGTCCAAACGTAATGTTTTTTCTATTGGTCACTATTATCAGTAAACTTGGTAGGTAAGTTTTGGAAAACTTAATAGCACTCTGAGCCTCGGTTACCAAATGGTAGGAAATGTGAAGTTTTCAATATCCCAGTGGAACTAGTGGAATATTAACCATAGGTGAGTTTCATCCCCTTCCCTACATGCAAAAATGTTGATGAAGAAAAGTGGTCGCCAACACTCGTGATTTCCACAACAGTTAAAATAGACACCCAGAATGGAAAATAAGTGAGTTGTGGTCAAATTATGCAAGGGAAAAGGCAAGCAAATAGCCACAAATATTTATAGTGGTTCGGCTCGTCGGACCCTACGTTCACTCTGGAAGTTTAGTATTTTATTACTTCACTTTTACATATTACAATGCGGAATCGGTATATTCATGAATATACAAGAACTATGGTAATTCTGATTGTTATAGTGAGTGATCCCAAATGTTGTGCTTAGAGAGGGAGGTAGTAGGCTATGCTTTGTGATCCAAATGCATGGAAATGGATGGAGGAGCCTTCACTAGTTTGTGAAACCAAGTCAAGTCAAGTGGGAATTGAGAGGCTAAGATGTTCTCATGAGACTACCATGATCATGGTGGCTAGGAGGTCCATTAATAGGTTTTTATTCTCCTTCCCGAAATGCTAAGGTAGTCCAAAATAGTTTTAGTGTCCAAGAAGATGGTTCTTCTTCTTCCTAGAGCGATGGAAGGTGCTTGAGAGGTTATATGAGAGTTATGTTCTCCAAAGGAAGCCATGAAAACAAGGAGCCAACCAAAATTCAACCCTTTTCACGTTGGAGAGTTAGGAGTATTTATAGAAGAATGTATGTACATAGAGTAGGTGGAGTAGGTGGAATAGGTAAGGTTGTGGGGCCCACGGCCGTAATTCATATCCTAGGATAAGTACTGATCCGGGGATCGACACTGATCTCAATACTTGTCTTTTCCCCTTCTTTTGTATCTTGTTGTGCTCTCCCAGTCTTCGCCTTTGTATCCTACATGTGCTTGGTTGTTCCGTATTTATACCGATCCCCAAGCTTTGTTGGATCCTGGAATTGATGGATACGAATGAGCAAAATATGAAGTGGAGAGTGGTTGGTAAGGGATACGAAATTGAGGGAGAACCAAGGATACGAAAAGGGCTAATTGATTGGATAAGAAAAGATGTGTAAAGGGGGATACCGATATCGGGAGTTGCATGGTGGGATACCATTTTGGAGATATGAAATTCGGGAGTTATACCCTAGGGATACGAAATGAGGGATTCACATCCTGGAGATACAAACATTAGGAGTTTAAGGAATTTTGAGGAGTTGTGAGTTCGGGATACAAGATGATGATGAGGATGAATGTCGTTACCAAAATGATTGTATACTATCGAGCATTTTGGTCGAGCCAAAACGACTATTCTTGAATGAATCCATCTAGGCTTGGGCTCTGAATGCTTCGGCAATGCTTTTGGGCGGTTGACCCACGCGATGGGCCAAGTCATGTGGGCTTGAACTAGTTTTGGGAACTAGACCAAAAGACCAGTTAAAAATCAATATATTTTTATGATGGTCAATTAGAGACTTTATATTGATTTATGCAATGGTGGTGTTGACGCATATGCTTATTTATGATTGTTTGGTTTTAGGCATATTTCTATTATGGCTTGTTTTATTGTTAAACCATATTTTTATTATAACGGATTTATAAAATATAGATTTGGATCAATATGCATTATTATAATTGTTATAGTTCAAGCATATTTTATTATGACTTATACTATTAAGTTATATATTAATATGGATTTTTTATTAGATATTTGGCTTTGATATGCCTTATTATTATAAATTGGTTTTTGGCATATTATGAGATGACTTATGTTATGTTTAAGTCATATATTTTGACATATGTATCTCACCTTTTTATTGGATATAGTTCAACTCATTTATTGTTATAATACCAGGGATATATGGACACTCTATAGGTACAATGACTTAGAAGACCTATGGATTTTGAGCTAGAATTTGAAAATAGTCCGTTTTGACCATTCTGTTTACTTTATACTTGTATATTTTGACATTGATGAGTTTATATCCTGTATATAATTTAGTAGTCACTATGAACTTGATATAATATTATGTATATGATGTTTCCATTCCACTGAGATCTATGACTTTGATTGTAACACCCCACCTCCACTAGGGTCACTCACAAGGGGAATGCTCTAGCTTTGGTGGAGCATTATCTAGGTAAACATACACATAAGTATTACAAGACAGAACATATATAAAACAGCGGAAGAAAAACCAAATTTTATTTCTTTAAAATCTAGTAAGGTCTAAAGCCTTTTACATCAAAATGCCATTAAATCCATTACATCGAAATCTGTCTTGCAATAGTAAAGAAGCATAAAACCATAGTCATAAATCATTCCCCAAGTAAAACAGTAAAGCAGCCATAGCCAAGAAAGGTCCAACCATATATGATGATCTTGAAGCAGAAAGAAGTCCAAACTAAGTAGTAGTGCTTTCTCCCTGAGAACCTGGGGGGGGGGGGGGCGGAAGAAAAAGAGGCGAAACAAAACGGGTCAGTCATACAGACTGGTAAGTCCTAGTGACTTCCAGCATAGAAACAAGTAAAGGTAACATGACATGTATAAACTGAAAGTAAACATAAGGATGATGACAAGATAGGCCAGTTGAACTAAGATAACAAGATAAACTACGGTAACAAGATAAACTAAGGTAACAAGATAAACTACGTATAACATCGCATGTTTAGCATTCTCTGCACCAACCGTACTAGTACCCCAACCCGTATCATCCTTTCCATGTATATGTACAGTCCCTTACCGTATATCGTACGGGTTTCATCACGTAATTCTATACTACTTCAACGTAGTGCCACCATTCTTGAAATCGTTTGGACTGCCACCCTTATTCTGGCTAGGTTTCCTTATCATGAACTATCGCGTGTTCAACTAGGATTTATGCCACCTAGGACCACTAGGGATTATGCTACCGATTGAACGTTTTCTAGATTCGATTAGGGTTTATGCCACCTAAGACCACTAGGGATTATTCTACCTAACGAACAACACCCTTTTTCCACGTACGATCTATTAATCGATCGGCTCCCTACAAGTCCAAGCTCGTTCATGTGTCTGTGTCATACGGCCCAATCACGAAATGTAGTCACCTGTGCTAGGTCCACCATAGAGTGTATCAAGCACTAGGGTGCCAATCACCGACACGAATCAAGCACGCACAGTGTAAATCTACCTGTGCCCAATGCCTGCTTTTTCAACTCCGGACTACGTGCATGGCCATAGTCCGCCTGAACCTACAATGGCGCACCAACTCAGCCGTCGCTCTGGCCGCTTACAATCAGCCCAGTAATCGTGCCCCACCCTGCCTAGTTCTAGGGTACCGTGATACATCTAGTGGGTTATTGCTGAAAAGGACCGCGTAACTAGGGTTTCCGTCCAGTAGGTTAAGTGTTGTCATTTAAATTCGAGACTTAACCCCATCAGTCTAGCATGTCAAGTTGGTTAAGTGTTGTCATTCAAGTTCGTGACTTAACCCGCCTATGTGTCATGTCAAATTGGCTAAGTGTTGTCATTCAAGTTCATGACTTAGCCCTACGAATCATGTGTCATGTTGGTTAAGTATATTCTAGCGGTTCATGAATTAATCCTATCAAATCATCGTGTTAAATTAGTTAAGTATATTCAAGCGGTTCATGACTTAACCCTATCAAATCATCGTGTCAAATTGGTTAAGTATACTCAAGCGGTTCATGACTTAACCCTATAAACTCATCGTGTCAAATTAGTTAAGTATATTCAAGCGGTTCATGACTTAACCCTATCAAATCATCGTGTCAAATTGGTTAAGTATATTCAAGCGGTTCATGAATTAACCCTATCAAATAATCGTGTCAAATTAGTTAAGTATATTCAAGCGGTTCATGACTTAACCCTATCAAATCATCGTGTCAAATTGGTTAAGTATATTCAAGCGGTTCATGACTTAACCCTATCGTGTGGCATTAGTTCATTAATGCACCCCAACCTCTCACATCAGACCTGTTGCTGTGGCCACTGGATATGCCGAGCGGTTCCGGGCAGAATTACGCCACAACTTAGTCTGGCCTCGGGTTTTCAAGTGCGATATGACCAACTACCCACATTGGATCCTATTGTTTGCAGTAACTGGATTTGTCGGGCGGTTCCGGGCAGAATTACACTGCAAACTCAACCCAACCTCGAGTTGGCCATTTTCAAGTTCATTCTAAGTGTCATGTCCATGTTCAAGTTTTATGTCAAGTTCGTGTCAAGTTTCATGGCGAGTTTCATGTCCATATCCAGGTTCAGGTTATAACAACGTTCATGTTTCAAGTTTTGCCTTTTATCAAGTTCATAATTCATGTTCATAACCAATTCATGTTTTTCCTATTCTACCCAAATCGTGTTCCCATCGCATGTAAACGTGATCAGTCCATGCTACAAATAAATCCAAATCTTAGAATAACATCAAAACTATGATAGGCAAGAGGGACGAGCATAAAGCGATAAAAGCGATTACAAGACTAGCATGACATAAATTGGTTACAACATCACTGGCATATAGGATTCCAAATCTAGCAAGATAAGGCGATAGTCATGGTAAACGCTGACATAAAAGAATAAGCATGCAAAAACAAGCCAAATACAAGGATAATGGATCCAATGGTTTTGGTGTACATAATAGCAAATAAACTAAGCAAGTCACACCCTAGGTATACGATCCAACAAAATGCCAATTCGGTGCACAACATGGTTTTCAACTATAGTGTTATGGGCATGAACAATCAACTATAATAGTCTTAGGCAATTAACCCCAATAGTCATAGGTAGAAATCTCATAGTTATGAACCATAAGCGACTCATCACAATAATCATGGATGACTATCAAAAATAGTTCTAAGCAAATAGTCATAAGCAATTAACAGTAATAGTTTCAAAGTCATGGTCATAGATAATGGCCTTATGTTCATAATCATAGGTAGTAATTCTCATAGTCAAGAGTCATAGGTGATTAGCCACAATTGTCCTCGTCATAGTCATAGGCATAGTCTTATGTTCACAGTCATAGGCATAGTCTTATGTTCTTAGTCATAGGCATAGGCATAGTCTTATGTTCTTAGTCATAGGCATATTAAGGTTATAGACATGAAAGAATTTGATTTACAACATGAATAGGCCCCAAATAGAAATATTCCCACAAGTCAAGATCCAAGAATTTATGTTACAATCTAGTGTTTGAATAATAAACTAGGTCCAACAACATGAATGGGCATGATTTAGTCGATAAGAAATAATCCCAAAATCATAGATTCAAGAAGAGACAAGAACAGATCCAAATAGATAATCAAGCTTAGGTCCAATTTCATTTTATTCCATGTCCATATCAAATTTAACAAGTTTCAATCTCAAAGTAACTAGAACTTACAGATTGCGGATTGAGAATTAGAGTGCAGAGATTTGATTCTAGAAACGGTTGTTGTAGTTGTTGAATCTCTATTTGTTTAGTCTTGTTCTAGTTGAAAACCCCCAATTTGCAGTTCCTAGATATTGTCATGACGAAGAAGAAGTAGCCATTATCCCTTTAATTTAATTATTTCAGAAGCAGCATAAGGACAGAATGAAATGGTGTGGAGAGAATGAGGCTAGGGGTGAGTTTATATAAGACTAGAGTCACGAATCTGGTCACGAAACAAGTCTAAATACATCAGAATGCATCTGGTTCAGGAAATAGGTTCGGGAGGCAGGTTGACCCCCAGGTCGACTCCCCAGTCGACCTGGTCATGGGGAGGTCGACACCCCAGTCGACCTGGTTGGGGGGAGGTCGACTCCCCAGTCGACCTGGGTATATGGGCGGGAATTTTCCCGCCAGCCTTCTTTGGGTTTGAATTTCGAACTTTCTGGCTTTATTTTCAAGTTGTTTTATTTTATTCAAAATCTTGAAACTTCTGAAGGTCATAACTTGGTCATACGAACTCCGATTTTCGAAAACTCAGACTCGATTTAATGCAGAATTTCGAGACGAACACAATGCCACAACCCGTTTCCCTTGGTTCTTATTTTAAAATTTAATTCTGCCTTGATTTATGGTTATAACATGTTATTAAAATACGGGTTGTTACATTCTCCCCTCCTTAAAGGATTTCGTCCCCGAAATCTCTAAGTTAGGAAGGATGTATCCTACCATCCATCATCCATCTACTCAAAACATCATCCACAAGCAATCATTGTCCTTAAAAGATTCCTAATGTTGTATGTATATATGCGGAAAGTGTGTGTATATGTACTTATTTAATGCAAAAGATCAGGCGGTTACTGATTCAGTAAACCTCCTTAATGCAAAGTATGCTAGTGCGATGAGTCCAACATGTATGCAAATTCCTATTACATTTCATAATTTCTACATGAATGCTCAAACATTCATTCATATGCAACATCCAAATGATAGCATATCAAGTTTCCATCCATGTACAAGTATAAACATTCATGCATATGCAATATGAAAATGTGACTGAGCCGATCTAGTGCCTAATGTGTGTTATGCAACCACGAGCAACCACTTGCAACCATTTGCAAACATCAACCATAACATGTCTCAAACACATGTTTACACCCAATTGTTCCTACCTAAAGATATAGTCGAACAATAGGAGCAAGTAAAAATTTTGTGCCCATTAGGCAATGTCAAAACTGGAAATCTATGTCACATATATACTAATTAGAAGAAGAACTCCCTAGGCACCAGCCCAAAGACCGAAATCAACATCAGGCTGACACCCAAAGAATTACTCAACCCAGCGGACACCCTCAAGCCCCAACATGTATTACTAACAGATGATCCCTATGGGGTTTTGCAACAGAAATAGGATTGAGAATAGGACCGAGATGTTATACTTAAAAGATAACATGCAAATAAGCTCTACAGGAAAAGAGGGATCAAGGATATACTCTTAAAAAGAGATATGATGCGTGTGTCTAGTCTTCAATCTTCTAAGTCGCATTTCCTTGAGCTTAACTCCATTGTGCATTGATCGTATTTAACTTCACATTTCATAGCTTCTTAATTCCTATTTCCAAAATATGAGTTGGAACTCATTTCACTGTCGCCTCTCGTTCCACTTTCACTTATTCTTTTTCTAGTA
Source organism: Allium sativum (assembly GCA_030737875.1). Lineage (NCBI taxonomy): Eukaryota > Viridiplantae > Streptophyta > Magnoliopsida > Asparagales > Amaryllidaceae > Allium > Allium sativum. The sequence continues at coordinate 558,311,764 of CM060920.1, read as the reverse complement.
CACTCAGCTTAAACAAAACTGCGTACTCATGGTTTTGTGCAAGCTCTCCAAAATTCACTAGTGAATATTGGATCTCATTCATTTACTAGAAGGTATTCCAAAATGAATTATCTCTTGAAAATAAACAAATGCCAACCATGTTGCCGAATGTACTTACTAAGGTAATTTTCTATAACTCATGCATAAGCGAAATGAACCATCCGCCTTAGTGGCAAACACTACTCGAGCGGATCAACAAATGTATCAAGAGATTCTAGGTAACTAAGCATGACAAAACCTTAAGGGTTACACTAGACTTCGAGGGCATTACCAAGGCAAGTCAAGAGTATAACTACCATGGAACTAGTACAAACAAGTCATGAATATACACTTAGCATAGACATTCTCAAATCCAAACAAGTCATGAATAAATGAGCCGATTCCCCAACAGGATTTGAGACACAAAAATGGGATCCTTTACTTTGCTAGTACAAAGGTGCAGAGACTCAACTATCGAAGCGGAATTAAAAGGATGCGATGAACAAAAACAAAGTTCCAACGGGGATGAAACTAAACCTTCAACAGAAACATTACCACCTCCCTTAGGTATGCTAGTAATGAGAGCATACAATTGCCCTCTCGACGATCTTGTTCTTTGCCCTTGTTCTTGTCCTATAACACTTAACTACATGTCCCTTTTTACCATACTAACGATACTCTTTCTTGTCATGGGTTTTATTATTCTTTCGCTTTGGCCTCTTCCTTTTCACTTTTTCCTCCATCGTGGATTAAGCCATATCAACAAGTTTCTTATACTCAGGCTTGTGATCTTTTATCCTCGTTCTTACTATCCTTGTATAGCTTGTTGACAAGTTTCTCGAAATCTACCTCCATCGCACGACAACCATACAAAGCTTGAAATAATATTAGGCGTAGATGGAACTATTGTGGCTACTGATGGAGGTTGGGCACTCCTTTGCCCTACGACAAGTGTCGTATGCCTACAAACTATGATGAAAAAGAAAGAAAGAAGAGACTCAAGGAGAGAATCAAAAGATAGTGCATATGGCTTTGGGGAATATGCCTTTAAAATAAACAAAACTTTTCTTAAAAAAATGCTTCTTTGTAAACGTTTTGAAAATAATTTCAGAAGGTTTTTAAAAGCTTTTGCCCAGTCTGGTAACCTTCTGCTCTGATACCAAATGTAACACCCCACCTCCGCTAGGGTCACTCACAAGCGGAATGCACTAGCTTTGGTGGAGCATTATCTAGGTAAACATACACAGAAATATTACAAGACAGAACATATATAAAACAGCAGAAGAAAAACCAAATTTCATTTCTTTAAAATCTAGTAAGGTCTAAAGCCTTTTACATCAAAATGCCATTAAATCCATTACATCGAAATCTGTCTTGCAATAGTAAAGAAGCATAAAACCATAGTCATAAATCATTCCCCAAGTAAAACAGTAAAGCAGCCATAGCCAAGAAAGGTCCAAGCCATATATGATGATCTTGAAGCAGAAAGAAGTCCAAACTAAGTAGTAGTGCTTTCTCCCAGAGAACCTGGGGGGGGGGGGACGGAAGAAAAAGAGGCGAAACAAAACGGGTCAGTCATACAGACTGGTAAGTCCTAGTGACTTTCAGCATAGAAACAAGTAAATGTAACATGACATGTATAAACTGAAAGTAAACATAAGGATGATGACAAGATAGGCCAGTTGAACTAAGATAAAAAGATAAACTACGGTAACAAGATAAACTAAGGTAACAAGATAAACTACGTATAACATCGCATGTTTAGCATTCTCTGCACCAATTGTACTAGTACCCCAACCCGTATCATCCTTTCCATGTATGTGTACAGTCCCTTGCCGTATATCGTACGGGTTTCATCACGTAATTCTATACTGCTTCAACGTAGTGTCACCATTCTTGAAATCGTTTGGACTGCCACCCTTATTCTGGCTAGGTTTCCTTATCATGAACTATCGCGTGTTCAACTAGGATTTATGCCACCTAGGACCACTAGGGATTATGATACCAATTGAACGTTTTCTAGATTCGATTAGGGTTTATGCCACCAAGGGCCACTAGGGATTATGCTACCTAACGAACAACACCCTTTTTCCACGTACGATCTATTAATCGATCGGCTCCCTACAAGTCCTAGCTCGTTCATGTGTCTGTGTCATACGGCCCAATCACGAAATGTAGTCACCTGTGCTAGGTCCACCATAGGGTGTATCAAGCCCTAGGGTGCCAACCACCGACACAAATAAATCATGCATAGTGTAAACCTACCGGTGCCCAATGCCTGCTTTTTCAACTCCGGACTACGTGCACGACCATAGTCCGCCTGAACCTACAATGGCGCACCAACTCAGCCGTCGCTCTAGTCGCTTACAATCAGCCCAGTAATCGTGCCCCGCCCTGCCTAGTTCCAGGGTACCGTGATACATCTAGTGGGTTACTACTGAAAAGGACCGTGTAACTAGGGTTTCCGTCCAGTAGGTTAAGTGTTGTCATTTAAATTCGAGACTTAACCCCATCAGTCTAGCATGTGAAGTTGGTTAACTGTTGTCATTCAAGTTCGTGACTTAACCCGCCTAAGTGTCATGTCAAATTGGCTAAGTGTTGTCGTTCAAGTTCATGACTTAGCCCTACGAATCATGTGTCAAGTTGGTTAAGTATATTCAAGCGGTTCATGACTTAACCCTATCAAATCATCGTGTCAAATTGGTTAAGTATATTCAAGCGGTTCATGACTTAACCCTATCAAATCATCGTGTCAAATTGGTTAAGTATATTCAAGCGGTTCATGACTTAACCCTATCAAATCATCGCATCAAATTGGTTAAGTATATTCAAGCGGTTCATGACTTAACCCTATCAAATCATCTTGTCAAATTGGTTAAGGATATTCAAGCGGTTCATGACTTAACCCTATCAAATCATCGTGTCAAATTAGTTAAGTATATTCAAGTAGTTCATGACTTAACCCTATCAAATCATCGTGTCAAATTGGTTAAGTATATTCAAGTGGTTCATGACTTAACCCTATCATGTGGCATTAATTCATTAATGCACCCCAATCTCTCACATCAGACCTGTTGTTGTCACTGGATATGCCGGGCGGTTCCGGGCAGAATTACACCACAACTCAGTCTGACCTCGGGTTTTCAAGTGCGATATGACCAACTACCCACATTGGATCCTATTGTTTGGAGTAACTGGATTTGCCGAGTGGTTCCGTGCAGAATTACACTGCAAACTCAACCCAACCTCAAGTTGGCCATTTTCAAGTTCATTCTAAGTGTCATGTCCATATTCAAGTTATATGTCAAGTTCGTGTCAAGTTTCATGGCGAGTTTCATGTCCATATCCAGGTTCAGGTTATAACAACGTTCATGTTTCAAGTTTTGCCTTTTATCAAGTTCATAATTCATGTTCATAACCAATTCATGTTTTGCCTGTTCTACCCAAATCGTGTTCCCATCGCATGTAAACGTGATCAATCCATACTACATTTAAATCCAAATCTCAGAATAACATCAAAACTATGATAGGCAAGAGGGACGAGCATAAAGCGATAAAAGGGGTTACAAGACTAGCATGACATAAATTGGTTACAACATCACTGGCATATAGGATTCCAAATCTAGCAAGATAAGGCGATAGTCATGGTAAACGCCGACATAAAAGAATAGGCATGCAAAAACAAGCCAAATACAAGGATAATGGATCCAATGGTTTTGTTGTACATAACAGTGAATAAACTAAGCAAGTCACACCCTAGGTATACGATCCAACAAAATGCCAATTCGGTGCACAACATGGTTTTCGACTATAGTGTTATGGGCATGAACAATCAACTATAATAGTCTTAGGCAATTAACCCTAATAGTCATAGGTAGAAATCTCATAGTTATGAATCATAAGCGACTCATCACAATAATTATGGATAATTATCAAAAATAGTTCTAGGCAAATAGTCATAGGCAATTAACAGTAATAGTTTCAAAGTCATGGTCATAGATAATGGCCTTATGTTCATAATCATAGGTAATAATTCTCATAGTCAAGAATCATAGGTGATTAGCCATAATTGTCCTCGTCATAGTCATAGGCATAGTCTTATGTTCACAGTCATAGGCATAGTCTTATGTTCTTAGTCATAGGCATAGGCATAGTCTTATGTTCTTAGTCATAGGCATATTAAGGTTATAGACATGAAAGAATTTGATTTACAACATGAATAGGCCCCAAATAGAAATATTCCCACAAGTCAAGATCCAAGAATTTATGTTACAATCTAGCGTTTGAATAATAAACTAGGTCCAACAACATGAATGGGAATGATTCAGTTGATAAGAAATAATCCCAAAATCATAGATTCAAGAAGAGACAAGAACAGATCCAAATAGATAATCAAGCTTAGGTCCAGTTTCATTTTATTCCATGTCTATATCAAATTTAACAAGTTTCAATCCCAAAGTAACTAGAACTTACAGAGCGCGGATCGAGAATTAGAGTGCAGAGATTTGATTCTAGAAACGGTTGTTGCAGTTGTTGAATCTCTATTTGTTTAGTCTTGTTCTAGTTGAAAACCCCCAATTTGCAGTTCCTAGATATTGTCTTGATGAAGAAGAAGTAGCCATTCTCCCTTTAATTTAATTATTTCAGAAGCAGCATAAGGACAGAATGAAATGGTATGGAGAGAATGAGGCTAGGGGTGAGTTTATATAGGATTAGAGTCACGAATCTGGTCAAGAAACAAGTCTAAATACATCAGAATGCATCTGGTTCATGAAATAGGTTCGGGAGGCAGGTCGACCCCCAGGTCGACTCCCCAATCGACCTGGTCATGGGGAGGTCGACACCCTAGTCGACTCCCCAGTCAACCTGGTTGGGGGGAGGTCGACTCCCCAGTCGACCTAGGTATATGGGCGGGAATTTACACGCCAGCCTTCTCTGGGTTTGAATTTCGAATTTTCTGGCTTTATTTTCGAGCTGTTTTATTTTATTCAAATTCCTGAAACTTCTGAAGGTCATAACTTGGTTATACGAACTCCGATTTTCAAAAACTCGGACTCGATTTCACGCAGAATTTCGAGACGATCGCAATGGCACAACCCGTTTCCCTTGGTTCTTATTTTAAAATTTAATTCTGCCTTGATTTATGGTTATAACATGTTATTAAAATACGGGTTGTTACATTGATTCTTATTTATATATAACATATACTATTATGAATTTATTAAAGTGGAAATATGTTGTGCATCCCTATTTCCAAGATTGTTTAAAAGTGGATGTAACATCCTGAAATTTTGAAACCAATTTTAAATTTTAAATTTTAAATTCAAGTTTAAATAGTTATATAAGAGTTTAGTCGGTTTAAAATCAATATTTTAATAATATTTTACATAGCCTAAAAAATAATTTTTGTGTAAACAATCTCGGAATTTAAAGAAACCACTTTTATTGATCTGGAACAACAAAAAATGGTCGATTTCCAAATTTCACATCAAACAGAGTTAGTATGAAAATGGGAAAGGTTTAAATTTAAATCTACCGATAATTTGAACTCGAACTGAGCTCAAACGAGCAAATTTTGAGAAAATGAACTCAAATTCGACGAAATCAGTTCCATTTGAACCCTAATTGAAAAATATGTCAAGATCCAAATTTCATCAAAAACGGAATCAGTATGTGATCACGCGAGTAAATAGTTTGAAGATTAACTACACATGCCTTAAATTATGTTCACACCTTAAACTGGCTAATTACTATTTGTGTTTCTTTTTGGTTGCCATGCATCCAAGGGCGCTAAATGTGCTTTCTCCCCTTGCTCAGAAGAATGACAACTCACTAATCATGTGACCTTTTTTTGGCTATATATATAAACCTCCTTTACTCCTTTTCTCACTTTACTTTCATTACTCTCTTGTTGTCTCCCTTCTCTCTCCATTCCACCGCCCCCCTTAACCCCTACGTCGTTGCACCTACTACCTCCACCCCCTCCTTGTTGCCCACGTCATCCTCCCCCTCCTCCCCATGGAATCCACTACCTCCAAACACCCTATAAACCACCCTTACCCCCCTTAAAACATCATCAAGGACCCCCTTTCACCTCCTTCACCCCAAACCAGCCTACTTATGAACCTAGCTCTGCCCTTAGGCCCCAACAGACCTACTCCTAACCCAACAAGTGCGTAATATGGGTCCCACAACCTTTCCAGTCCCCTAACGTCTCCAAACCTTTAATTGTTTTCTCCGAAAACCCTAATATACACCCGCTTGTTCACAAATTAGTTTATTAACCCCCCGATGTCGAACCCCTTCCAAAAAAATTCCAGAAATATTTCGGTGTTGTCGGAAGGCTGGCAAAATCATTTGGGATCTCTAGGGTATCTTACAATAGAAGTTAGATGGAGTGGAAACCAAGGTGAGAAACGTTGAACTAAAAAAGGGCTAGTTAATTATTAACTTGTGTTTGTGAACTTGTTTAATTTTATAATAATCTACAATGTTGTATATAAGTTCATATTGCGGTTTGACAATGTTTGGAATGGTTTAATGTGTTGTAGTATGAAAAATATTTGATCTTTAAGTGAGATTTACATTATCACTTGCGTATATAACCCCAAGTAGGGTTGTATGTCGGACATCATGGTCCATTGTCCAGCTCGGTCTGAGGCCATATGGTGTCGGGTCCGTGTCCGTACGATTTTCTTATAGGACACGCTAGTGTTCAGTCCGATCCGTAATGTTTGATGTTTTTCTATTATCCAAGGCAATATCGGACAGGATGATCCGTTGTCCAGCTCGATCGGAGGCTATATGGTGTCCGGTCCGTGTCCGTCCGAATCCCTTATAGGATTGGACTAGGGCACACCTCTGTCCTGTCCAGTTCGACCCGTTTACACCCCTAACCCCAAGAACTGAATTTTGTGCACATTGGGATGGGTATGAATCCTAAATGGTTGCTGATATAGAAGTTAAACTCGAAATTGGTTATTGTCTATGGGTATGAACCTCATTGATGTTGAATACATGTGATGATTGAATGTTGATTAACACAACCGTATATGCATTAATGTTATAAGGCGTATACAGAGTGAATTGTATCACGATAGTTGTGATTGATGTTATCATAGTCGTTAATAATATTCTATGTGATTATCATGGACGTTTGTGGCTAAAAATTATAGTTATTAGCCCATTGGTCAAGTCTCCATTTATAAAAATCAATTTAAATGAATATTTTATTAATATAATTATAGGTGAAAAATAAAAGTAAAAATTTGACATTTGATTTTGGATGGATGTAAAGATTAAATCAATATGATGAACATTTGCAAAAGTTAGGAATGGTTTTGAAAAAATTAAAAGCAGGTTAAGACCTGTTCAAATTTTTATTTTAAAATGAATAGTAAATAGAAAAAGTGAAGTTCGGTTAGGGTATCTAGGAAAGGTTTTGAAATGATTTCTTTCACCAAACTTTCTTACTTATTTTTAAAATGGATGTTAGGAGAAATTAGGTTTAAAATATTGAAGTTTGAAAAATAATATTATTTTAATAATAAAATAATATTATAATAGTCATTTGATGGAGATATTGGATTTTGAAGTGAAAAGTAGAAAACATTGTTTTCGAATTTTTATATTTATATTCTAAACTATTTTAAAAGCTATTTGAAGTAGTTTATAATAGAAATTGAGTTAAGGTCAAAATAGAACTCGTCCCACAGCGGTAGTTTACGAATTTCGACCTGTAAATTCAAACTGATAATCCGGGAGATCCGACCATCGAATTTCCCCAAAATGGAATCATTGGATTAAAAATGAAAAGAGCTTTCAAATGATGATATGTAGGGTTTTGAAATCCAATAGTTAGATTGTTAGATATGTTCAAATCAAGTTTGAATAAAAACATCGCCAGTGCATCTTAATGACTTGAAGCATCATCAGACTTAATGGCCTATTTTTAAATAAATATAAATAGGAAAAAATTATTATAAAAATATAATAAATGATTTAAATGAGGTCCGAACCAAATATATATCGTTTTGAATGATAAAACTAGTAAAATAGAAATCAACTATATTTTGCAGCACTTCTATATAACAGTTTTTAAGGAAAGATTTGAGATAAAAGGTTTGAAATTCTTAAAATGAATCTAACCTTTTGGTAAACCTTTTTATAAGGTAAGTGAAATTGTAAAGATAATTTCCAATTTAATGGGACTTAATTGGTGGGTTGATAATCCAATATGGATTATATATATATTTATCCGTTAAAAGACCGAGGCTGGGTTAGAACTGCAAAACAAGCACTTGCAACATTTTAGGAGCCTATGTCTTCAATCAAAGCCAGATGCAAGTCGTGACTCGGGCGTGGAGGCAAATGTTGTTCGTTCGCCACTAAACAAAGCTGCTCGAATACCAAAACAAGACAAGTCATCCATCTAACATAAGTAGGGGCAACCATATAGCACAGCCATACAGAAAAATGGCACGGTACAAAGACGGTGAAGGATGAACATTCTTGAGCCAAGGAGGTTAGTCATGCAAGATACAAAGAAGAATTGATTCCAGTCCTACACTCCGCTCTTATAAAGTCAATCGACCATAAGTATGATCTTAGTCGCCCGCTCGTTTCGCAATCAAAAGAATTAGATAAGTATTCACCAATTGCCAGATATAGTAGTGCCCGAAGGGCATTGACTAAAGTCACCCACTCTACTACTCAAAACTATCGCTCCTATAAAGTTGCTCGAACATGACAGCTGGATACAACTACAAACAGCTGGCAACAAACAAGCAGTGGCATTTTGGTAATTACCAGCTGAAACGAACCGTCGTTTGCATATATGAACTTCAGCTCATTTCTCCGGGGAGGGGTACCAATAAATAGACCATGGATGCCAACATAAAGGGGATCCGATCTTTTGAACCAGAAAGTGCTATTAAATTCTATCTCCAATCATTCCTTAAAGATTTGGACCATCTTCTCCATTCAAAGGTTCATCACTAACTTGGCCATGGCGCCTAGTACAACCTTGTAATCGGAAAATCAAAGACATCCTCCTTCTTAATCATTCATCCGTACTTCTTCTCCTCAAACTCTACCATTTGCTCGTAAAATCCCAGGATTGATATGTATAAATGAGAGTATGTTGAGAGAATATAATGATGTATGAAAAAAGAGAGTTGGTGTATTTTGTAATCTCCATTTTGAGAATGCATGTAATCTTTATAGTGGATGTAGGCCTGGCACAAGGTTGAACCACTCTAAATATTATTTCTATTTTTCCTTATTCGCATTTTTACATTCAATTGTTATTAAGTATGGCTCCATTTATTTTCTTACCGTATCGATGAAGTACAATTCTAGTTTGGTGTTTAAGCCATTTTTTAGTGAAAACATTTGGTGCCCACCGTGGGGCCGTATTTGCATCTCTCCCCATTAAGTTCCGATGAGATTCTCTAAGAAAAACTGTGCTTGAAATCATGAACACGCCAAGGAAGTTGCTGGCAAATTTGATGGCGTCTTCAACGTCGTCACATCGCCTACATCCATTCTGAAGCAGAGAAACCATTAAAGGTTGAAGCAGCCGTAACCAAGAGAGAATTGGAAGAAGCAATGATAGGGCTAACGAGTCAAATAACTATTGCAAACGACGCGGTAATAAAGAAGACCGAGTCGATGCTCATCATTTAGGCCACTACTGTAAAAGCCACATTAAGTGCCACTGACCTTCCATTCGCTCAAGCGGATCATGCGAACGAGATAGAATTTTCTGCTGAACGAGAGAATTCTACTTAGAAAACTACATATCATGTTAACCTGGACCATGGAAAAGTTAGAATACCTATGCGTGATCATTCCAACGACATAACCGCACAACAGGTAAATGACCCCATCGAAGGGGCGTCTCTCTCGGAAGAAGGCTTAAATACCTCATTTCCAAATCATGATTACGTGCCCAGGCGAAGATCTGGCAGGGAAAAAGGCGCTTGTTCCATGAATAGGAGTGAAAAACGAAAATATATCTTAGGAATGGCAGGCGAAATTCCGAGAAGAAGCATTAAAGGAAGAACTAACCAGCCTAAAAAGAAGTCACGCTTTTTTAAGAGTTTTGAATTTACCCCCCTCAATGACACTGTAGGGAATGTCTTCTTGGCCACTAAGAGAACTTAAAAGTATCCAACTCCAGAGCGAATGAAAATTAGATATGTCACCACAAAATCAGGAAGGTTTTGTCAATTCCATAACCAATCAGGACACGATACTGATGAGTGTTGGCATTTAAAATCAATAATTGAGGAGCTAGTTAGGGAGAATCATTTGCAACAATATGTGCAAGACTGTGAATGTTCTCCCAATTCTCTACAAATAAGGGGCAGCAAGCTTTAAGGAAGTCACACAGATCAATCCGTGGCCAATTCCTACTTGAGGATCAGTAACCAGAGATATGAACAAGCGACCTCCGTTATCTTGTTCCACTTCGTTACTTCATGTTGCTTTATTACCCAAGAACTAGTAGTTATTTTTCCCTATTATATTACTTAATATACTCTTGTAAGCAGCAGATAATGATTCACCTGCTTTATATTAAATGAATGTTTGCAAGTTAAAGATTAGGTGCTTATCTAAGATGACATACTTATGAGTTCATACTAAAAGCCAATTTCTCAAATGTAGGCATAATATAGAGCCAATCACTCATCTAAAGTTAAACCATAATGGAAGACTCCCAAAAACGTGTTTCCAGGAAAAGCAATCTGAAAAGCAAGGAGAATCATGCAAGGTAAAGCAAAATAAGTAAGCACATCGCCTCAAGAAAAGGCTGTACTTTGATGCTACAAAAGGAACCAAACTCTCGGTAAGTGTCCACTGAAGGAGCTGACATTAGGCTTTAAGAAAGGTACAAGGGTAATATTACAATTGTCCCACAGATAAAACACCTAGGCTGGAAACATCAGTTCTAGTGCCGGAAAGACCGACTAAACATGCTAGAAGGACCAGCACAAATCGGAAATCCTAGCCAAAAGGGAGTAATAGAAATCCTAACCGAAAGGGAGTATCCAATGAGGTCTTTTCAGTTCTAGAAAAATCAGGACGAACAAAACCAAACTTGGATCGAAAATAAAAACCCAAGACCTCCCCTGGGGGCACCCAAAAAAAATCATAATGACCTCGCGTGTCTCTAAAAAAACCTAGTCCCTGAAGAAAAAAAACCTTGTACAACCAAGTTAGCAGGAGATTGGGTTGAACATCAACTCAAACGTCATGAACTGATCATTTGAAATCGTGACTAAAATTAAGAAAATCTATAAAACTATAAAGAGGTTTGGTATGGGGACATCACCATTGTGTAAAAATCAACAATGCCCACTCAAAACATACAACAGACTCATTATAACTTTATTCCGAAAAATAAACGAACGATAAGTTCGTGAAGCTGATGAAAATAATTCCCCATAAAGTGTTGTCACTCATAAAAGCAAAATGGTAAAACTATTATAATACCAAGCGATACAAACGAGAGTGTGCGAACATAAGAATACCAAGCGAGGGCCGGCACTCGCATATACAACCAGTCTAAATGCGTAATAAACAAAGGGAATAGATTGAAATCAGAGTAAAAAAAGTCATAAATGTTGTCACTTAACGGAAAAGAAAAGGATGGACAGATGCTTCACATTCATCTCTTACTGATCTATTTACACAAAGAACTATAAGGAAAGGACATGTTAATGATTCTGGACTACTTGCAAATTGGTTTCCTTTTGCGTACCAAGTAGACAGAGCCTTAGTATTCTGAATCCCTTCATCATTTTCCAGATCTGACACATCAATTAATGATGGTGAAGGTGTGATGTGAGGGTTAGTGCTGGTAGATATTTAGATAGAATCAACGACGACAGTTTGAATAGTAGTATCATAAGCAGGCAAAGGAGGTGGTGAGAGCACACCTGATGCAAGTGAATAACAAGCATGAAACTCAGCAAACCCAGGTGAAGAAGTAAGGGTATCCAAATCCGGGGTAGACTGATAGATATCAATTTTACCCGGGGTTACTGGTATGCAAGGTCGACCTCGTAATCGTTCACATTTAAAGAAGTGTTGTCATGGCTCGCGCACTATTTAACAGTATTTTCTTGAACTGAATGCTAGGTAACAGGGTGATTTCCGGCAACATCTAGGGCAGAATGATCTACAGAAGGAATATGAGAACTCGAAACTTCAATCCCAATGGAATTGGAAGGGTCACAAATGATGATAGCACCTGGATTTTCTCCCATAAAAGATTGAGCTCGCTCGTTCGCCAATATCTTCCTGCCCTCATCCAAAGCCATACGATATTCACCTTCCAAGAGCTGCTCTCGAAGGTATTCATCATCAGCATTTTTGGAATATAGAAGCACCTGTTCCCAGACCAGGGCCAATGTCCGCAGAAATTCCTTGTTCAAATAACTTAGATTTCCACGACTCATGACACTGCAAATATAAAATTGGAACAAAGTATTGTCAGTCTTTGATTCTAGCTTCATCAAGTTCTTTACACAGCTTGATTTTTCTTTCTTCAAGAGTTCTAAGGGTCTCATTTTGGGAAGTAATCTTGCCCTCGAGGACCATTTTTTCCTGTTTAGAAGAAGTCAAAGCCCGTCTTTCTAAGGCTAGGAGGCACTCGACAAGTTCTTGAGCAGACTGGGCTTCTCGAAGTCGCCTTCGCACATCCTCCAGCTCTTTCCTAAGCTCGTCATTTTTGGCCTCTAGGTTGCTCACTTTGATGTTCCCAAAGCAATTTCAGATTCTCGAGATTTGACCAAGCGAACCACTCCAGCTATATCATTTTCTAAGATTTCAATATGGTCAAGGTGCCGAGTATTTAATCTTTGAAACTCATAACCAAATTTGGCCCAGTATTCTAGCCCTTTTTCAACATTATTCATGGCCGAATTCAACTGTGTTTCGAGCTGATCCTTAGCAGTGTTAAACTGAGCAATCATATAAATCTTTATGGTATCTAGACTATTAACAGCATCCTCCCTGTCATCTGGATGTAAATCTAAATCAAAATACATTCCCCGCAGATCCCGACCACAGAAGCGATCCTTAAGTATCAAATTTCCGGGTGGAACCTAATAAGGAGGGCGATCGTGTATCATCAGAATTTGAGCGGAAGTTGGGATGATGGATCATTCAAGGGATTCAAGTGATGAGGAACATTTCTGAATCTCATTCTTGCCTCGGTAGATCCTACTTTCTTCCCTTTCTATGAGGTGTCCGCCCTTATTGTCTTTGATCAATGTCTTTGCACAATTAGGTCCTCCCCTCCTTAAAGAATCGGTCATTGGAAGGTTAGGGATATGCCGGGTCTGAGAATTTGAAGATGATTGGGAGTGTTTCAAATGGCGAGTAAGGCGAGATTGTAAAAGATTTTGTGGATCGGTAAAACCAGCTTGATAAGCGAAACTGTCCGATAGAGAGTGTCCCATGTTTATACCTAAGGAACAAAACAAGATTTTAGCAAGCACTCGAAAATTATGAGGGTTATGAGAAAGAAATCATGTCGTGCGAGTGATAATAATAAACCGATTTCAAGGGGAGTTGTTAAGTCAAAAGGTTTCCCAGGACGCTCACTAGACTCTCGAGTTCTTTCCATATCGGATGTCACAGGACCAAAAATCATAATGTCACCCTGATCAAAGTAATTAATGGTATCTAAATACCTCGGGGACTACGGAAGTTCCCGCGAGACTCCCTTCTTGAGTAATAAAGGGAGCGGAGTTTCAAACGATCTTTTCGGAAATAATACCAGCCTTCGAGCCATCTATCTTCTCGTCTGCCCCCTTATCATTCCCTTCAGTGATCAAAGGTAAAGATTGGCTACTATCACCATGGGTTAAGCATTTCCTTTTAGTAGGAGGTTTGCCAATGGAATGTTGAGGATGGGCCAGAGTCTTCTTAAGAGATCGTGTAGGATGAATCAGCCGGTATTTGCAAAGGTTTTCCTCTGAAAGCAATGCCTGCCGGGAGAAAGGTTCGAGTTATTTATCGATCATAAGTCATTAAAGTATCTTTTCTCTCAAAAGGATTTTAATCTTCGTTAGCAGAGATGGTTAGATTTCTTGGCTTTATATGATTTCAATATCGCTTACACACCCGGGAATGGAAATGCCGTAGTCGATGCATTGAGTAGGAGACATGCCAATTTGGGGGCTATGTATCTGAAATGGAAGCTACTGGAGTATTTCGCAGGATATGATTTCAGGTCGAAGTGTGACTCATCGAAGATGCACACTAGCTTGTTTGTGATCTTGATTTTCTTATTGACGTGAGTTTCTTTCTTAAGAATCTCTAGGCTCTTCCTATCTAATCAAGTCAATTCCTAAACCATTGCCATGGAGCGGTGGAACTGGCATTCTTGGGGCGGTGTGAAAATCCACCTTTCTTGTTACCAAAGGAGATACATTAGTTACATTTATATATGAAAAATCCTGATCTGGTGACATAACGTAGGGACTTCCAAAAGTGGAGCAAATCTTAGAAGTGTGTTCGATTGGTTCAATACCGATGAAACTAGCTCGTACACCAGGAGCAAGTTTGAAACCAAGAAACATTTCTCTACGCACCTAATGTTTCTGAACGAGATATTAATATTAAACATTTTGGGTCTCTTCCTTTAGGTTTCTTCTGAATCTTGCAGTCCTCTGGTAGAATAATGGTGTAACACCCCACCTCCGCTAGGGTCACTCACAAAGGAATGCACTAGGTTTGGTGAAGCATTATCGAGGTAAACATGCACAGAAATATTACAAGACATAACATATATGAAACAGCGGAAGAAAAAAACAAATTTCATTACCTTCTAAAATAGTAAGGTCTAAAGCCTTTTTACATCAGATTACATAGAAACCTGTCTTGCAATAATAAAGAAGCATAAAACCTATTCATAAATTATTCCCCAAAATAAAGCGGTGAAGCAGCCATAGCCAAGAGAAGACCAAGCTATACATGATGACCTTCAAGCATAAGAGGTCCAAGCTAAATAACAGTATTTCCGCCTTGAAAACCTGGGGGGGAACGGAAGACAAAGAGGCGAGAGAAAACGGTGTCAGTCATAAAGACTGGTAAGTCCTATCTACTTCCAGCATAAAAACAGGTAAAGGTAACATGACATGCATAAACTGAAAGTAAACACAAGGATGACGACAAGGTAGATAAACTAAACCAAGATAACAGGGTGAACTACGGTATCAAGATAAACTAAGGTATCATGATAAACTACTGTGCCAAGATAAATCAAGGCGTCACATCGTCATGTTTCTATCAAGTATAATATCCCAAGGTATTTATCATGTATATTTGCTCTGCACCTTTCCGTACTAGTATCCAACCCCGCGTCGTGTGTTAACTATAAAATGTCCCTTGCCCAATGTCATGTAATGGTCCATATCGACCTAATATGTCGCATATATAGGTTTTCACAACTCGTGTGTTTCTTTCCATGTATAAGTTCAGTCCTTTGTCGTACCTCGTGCGGGCTTCCTCACTACTTCAACGTAGTACCATTTGATCCTTGAAACCGTTTGGACTGTCATCTTTTATCTAACTATGTTTTCTTATCAAGAACTATCGCGTGTTCAACTAAGATTTATGCCACCCAGGACCACTGGGAATTATGCTACCTAATGAACGTTTCGTATCTCGATTTGGGTTTTAGCCACCTAGGGCTACAAGGGATTATGCCACCCATCAACCACGCCCTTTGTCCCACGTATATATCGTGAATCGTTTTCCATGTCTAAACGCACATGTATCTCAATGTGCCATCCGAGTTCCGTGCCAGGGAAAATCGAGAAATACGGAACTCGGTCGGGAGCTTTAAGTCGTCTGTTGATGCAGATATCAAGGTCTGTTTTTGTATCCGTGGCTATGGTCCCACGTGACCCCTCCCTCAACTACTGAAAGGCAATCCAAGAAAAATCATGTATGATAACTACATCCCGGCCCCACTATGCCCCACTTACCTATTGGTCAACCTCACCCATAACTCGATAGCAAGTATATGGTCTGTTGGGAGTTCTCTGCCTTTCCGTACGTGCCCGATTGACTAAAGATGGTAGGTAGTCGGCGATGTGCTATCCAAGGCAAAAACAAGTATCGTCGACTCCACGCTAATCCATCCCAGTCTTTAGGTCGCTCGCATAGCAACCAAGGCATACCCTTGGCTCTTCTACCGCAGACCTTAACCTCTGTGAGGCCAGGTTTCATGGACCATCTGCCACCTCACAGAGGGATACCAAGAGTACCCTCACGTCCCCCGAAGCTACCGCTTCGTCACCTAGTTCGCTGGAGCTTTTTATCCAAGTCAGATAAGTTACTCTTCCTCGTATACTAAGCGATGACCTACCGTATCAGGTTACTCATCTATTTATGAACTAGTCCCATGCCCTTGGCTAAGAATTATTACTTAGTTATTCTTAACTAAGGTTTACCACTTAGCTTCTTTTCCCATTATCCTTGATTAACTACGATTTTCTACCTAGTTCCTCTAACTAGAGTTTTGTCTATTGGGTTAAGTGTTGTTATTCAAGCCCATGACTTAACCCGCCTACCAACCATGTCATAATCGGCTAAGTGTTCTAGTTCAAGGCTTAGCCCTAAATCCCGTATGTCAAATTGGCTAAGTATATCAAACGGTTTACGACTTAACCTTATCTACTTATCATTTTAGATTGGTTAAGTATAGATTAATTTAACCTCATCAATTTATCGAGTTAAATCGGTAAAGTGTATTTAAGTGGTTCGTGACTTAGCCTTATCAAGTTACTATGTTAGATTGGTTAAGTATAGATTAATTTAACCCCATCCAATTACCGTGATAGATTGGTTAAGTATAGGTCGACTTAACCCCATCAAGTTATCGAGTCGGATTGGTTATGCATAGGTTAGCTTAACCCCATCCACCAATCGTATTAGAATGGTTAAGTATATTCATTGGGACTTAGCCCTATTAAGTTATCATGTTAGATCGGTTAAGTGTAGGTTACTTAACCTCATCACCTTACTGTGTTAGATTAGTTAAGTCTAGGTTACTTAACCCCATCTAATTACCGTGTTTAGATTAGTTAAGTGTGGATTACTTAACCGCATCGAATTTACCGTGTTAGATTAGTTAAGTATGGATTACTTAACCTCATTGAATTTACCGTGTTATATTAGTTAAGTATGGATTACTTAACCCCATTGAATTTACCGTGTTAGATTAGTTAAGTCTAGGTTACTTAACCCCATCTAAGTACCGTGTTTAGATTAGTTAAGTGTAAATTACTTAACCCCATCCCCTAGTTGTCTTATATGGTTAAGTGTCATTAAGAAATCAAGTCCGGTTCCACTTAACCTACCCATTCGTGTCATATCGGTTAAGTGTCATTAGTCAAAATTACTTAACCTTTTCATGTGGCATTAATTAGATTAATGCACCCCAACCTCTCACATTAGACTTGTTGTGGTTACTAGTTAAGCCGGGCGGGTCCGGGTAGCTTTACACCACAACCTAGTCTAACCTCGGGTTTTAAGTGCTATATGACCAACTACTCACATTGGGTCCTATTGTTTGTAGCCACTAGTTAAGCTGGGTGGGTCCGGGTAGATTTATGCTACAAACTCAACCCAACCTCGAGTTGGCCACTTTCATGTTTGGTCTAGTGTCATATTACACTTACAACCCATACGTGTCTAGTTTCAAGTCCCTTGTTTACCCCACATGTCATGTCCACATTTAGGTGTATCATGAGTGTCATATTTTCATGAAATCCCATGTCAAATTATCATGTCATAATCACGCTCGTCTAACCTACCCCAAATCGTGTTTCCAACTCAAGTAAAAGCGAGTCAACATAGTAAGGATACTATGCTACATATTGGCCTCAAAACATGCACGATGTCAAAAAGGAATTGGCCACAAACATGCATGGTATCATAAGGGGTTTGGCCTCAAAATATGCATAGCATCATAAGGGGTTTTTGGCCTCAAACATGCATAATGTAACAACGGGAATAGCCACAAACATGCATGATATCATAAGGGGGTTTGGGTTCATTTACATGCATAAGCCCCAAGTCATATTCATGTACATATTTCACAAGTCAAAGTGGTTTCAAGTATTCATGCCAACATTCCGCAAGTAAAGGTTCAATCTTTCATGATGGACTAAGTTAAACATAACATAAATGGCATGATTTAGTCACTAAGCATAGCCCAAAGTCCTAGGTTCAAGCAAAAGGGGCAAACTAGGTTTCATGTAGATTAACATACTCATGTTCATCGCATTTTATTCCATGTCACATTAGATTTATCGTTTAAATCTACAAGTAGCTAGAACTTACATAGCGAGGCTTAGGGAAGGATCATGCATCGTCTTGATGAAGAAAGGTGGCTCCTTTGTTGAAGAATCGTCATGAAATTTGCGTAGCAACGTTGATCCACTCCCTTGATTTGATGTAGCAAGCTAGCACCTTTGATTCAGATTCGATTTGAATGCATAAGCTCTTGGAGTTGGAGATGGAGGCCATGATCAAGAGGGATTTGGGCAGCACTTCGTTGTTAGATTGATTTTGAGTGATTTAGGTTAGGTCCTATGGTGTTTTTATAGAGATTAGGAGTAGTTTAGGCCATAGGATAAACCCTAGGATAGATCTGAGCCCTCAAAATCCGTCACAGGCCCATAAAACCGAGTCAAGACAGCAGCAAGTGCACCCAGGCCCAAGTGGTCGAACCACCCAGGTCGACACCCGTGTCGACTGGGCAGTCGACCTGCCCCTGGGCATGTCGACTCCCCAGTCGACACCCCTGTCGACCTGGGGCTTGGGCAGGAATTTTTCCCGCCCAATATGTTTGGCTCCAGATTTGAATTTCGAACTGTTTTTGAGCTTGGATTTTTCTGAAAACTTTGACGGGCCATAACTAGGTCATACGGACTCCGATTCTCGAAAACTCGGACTCTATTTCGCGTATTTTTCCGAGATGAACGCAATGGCACAGCCCATTTCCCCTGATTCAGATTTTTATAATTAAATTCTGCCTTGATTCTTGTCTTAGCATGTTGTAAAAATCCGGGTTGTCACATTCTCCCCAACTTAAAGGATTTCGTCCCCGAAATCTCCAAGTTAGGAAGAACGTATCCTACCATCCATCATCCATCTACTCAAAACATCATCCACAGGCAAGCATGGTCCTTAAAAGACCCCTAATGCTTTATGAACACATGCATAAAGTGTGTGTATATGTTCCTTAGCTAATGCTAATGATCAGGCCTGAATGATCTTTCTAATGCAAAATATGTTTAGTGCCATGAATCCAACATGTATGCAAATAGTCCTAGTCATATAAGTACCATATGTGTGCACAAACATTCATCCACATGCAACATCCACATGGTAACACATTAAATTTCATCCATAAACAAATATAAATACTCGTGCATATGCAATACGAAATGTGAGTGCGTCGATCTAGTATCTAATGTGTATTCGCGCATCCACGAGCAACCACTTGTAACCATTTGCAACCATATCAATCATAACATGTTTCAAATACATTTTTACATCCATAGAGTCCTACCTAAGGTTCCCAAGATAGGATCGAGAAGATAAACAAGACAAACTCCTTACGGGGTTTGCAACAGAAACAGGACCGAGAGGATATCCACCAAGCGATAACGTGCAAGCAAGCTCTACAGGTGGACTAAGGATCAAAGATGTACTCTTAAAAAGAGACATGATGCGCGCGTCTAAGCCGCATTTCCTTGAGCTTAATTCCATTGTGCCTTGACCGCCTTTGACTTCATGATTTCGTAGCTCCTTGATTCCTATTTCCAAGGTATGAGTTGGAACTCATTTCACTGTCGCCTCTCGTTTCACTTTCACTTATTCTTTCCCTAGTATACTTGGCTCAAACATATTTGCGTACTCATGCAAGCTCTTCCAAAATCCACTAGTGAATTCTGGATCTCGCTTTCCGATGTCAATCCATGTTACCAAGCGTACCTACTAAGGTGATTCCTATAACCCACGCTTAAGCGGAATGAATCATCTGTCCTATTGGCGAACGTTACTCGATCGGATCAGAGATTTCCGATAAATGCATCAAGAGATTCTAGGTAACTAACCATGACAGAACCCAAAAGGTTACACGAGACTTCGAGGGTATTACCAAAGCAAGCCAAGAGTCTGACTACCCTCTTTTCAAAACCGAGAATGGTATCCCTTACTGGATAACCACTTTACCCCTAGAATCCATCCATAGCCCAACAAGTCTTGAATAAATGGACCGATCTTCCAACAAGATTTGGGACAAAAATGGGATCCTCTACCATGCTATTACTAAGGTGCAGAGACTCAACTATCGAAGCAGGCTTAAATGATATGATCAAAACAAAGTCTGGATAGGATGATAGAAAAGAAAGGCTAAACCTTTAACAGAAACGGTACCACTTCCCTTAGGTACGCTAGTGATGGCATACGATTGCCTTCTTGCTGATCTCGTCCTTGTCTTCCTTTGTGGATCAAGCCATACCAACAAGTTGCTTATCCCTAAGTCCGTGTCCTTTATCCTTGCTCTTATTATCCTTTCTTATAGCACGGCAACAGGTCTCTCGAGGACTCCCTCCATCGTACGGAAAACTCTTACTTAGCTGGAAAAGGATTAGTCGCAGTTAAAACTACTGTGACTACGGATGAGGGAAGGAAAGGAAAAGAGACTCGATCAAGGAAACAAAGGATAGTGCTAATGGCTTTTGGGGAAAAGCCTTTAAAAAAAACTTTTCTTGAAAAATGCTTCTTTGTAAACGGTTTCTCAAATAGTTTTCAGAAGGTTTTAAAAACTTTT
This sequence comes from Allium sativum, assembly GCA_030737875.1. NCBI lineage: Eukaryota > Viridiplantae > Streptophyta > Magnoliopsida > Asparagales > Amaryllidaceae > Allium > Allium sativum. Next base: position 558,290,877 of record CM060920.1, on the reverse strand, counting down.
GCCCAGTCTGGTAACCTTCTGCTCTGATACCAAATGTAACACCCCACCTCCGCTAGGGTCACTCACAAAGGAATGCACTAGGTTTGGTGAAGCATTATCGAGGTAAACATGCACAGAAATATTACAAGACAGAACATATATGAAACAGCGGAAGAAAAAAACAAATTTCATTACCTTGTAAAACAGTAAGGTCTAAAGCCTTTTTACATCAGATTACATAGAAACCTGTCTTGCAATAGTAAAGAAGCATAAAACCTATTCATAAATTATTCCCCAAAATAAAGCGGTGAAGCAGCCATAGCCAAGAGAAGACCAAGCTATACATGATGACCTTCAAGCATAAGAGGTCCAAGCTAAATAACAGTATTTCCTCCCTGAAAACCTGGGGGGGAAACGGAAGACAAAGAGGCGAGAGAAAACGGGGTCAGTCATAAAGACTGGTAAGTCCTATCTACTTCCAGCATAAAAATAGGTAAAGGTAACATGACATGCATAAACTGAAAGTAAACACAAGGATGACGACAAGGTAGATAAACTAAACCAAGATAACAGGGTGAACTATGGTATCAAGATAAACTAAGGTATCATGATAAACTACTGTGCCAAGGTAAATCAAGGCGTCACATCGTCAGGTTTCTATCAAGTATAATATCCCAAGGTATTTATCATGTATATTTGCTCTGCACCTTTCCGTACTAGTATCCAACCCCACGTCGTGTGTTAACTATAAAATGTCCCTTGCCCAATGTCATGTAATGGTCCATATCGACCTAATATGTCGCATATATAGGTTTTCACAACTCGTGTGTTTCATTCCATGTATAAGTTCAGTCCTTTGCCGTACCTCGTGCGGGCTTCCTCACTACTTCAACGTAGTACCATTTGATCCTTGAAACCGTTTGGACTGTCATCTTTTATCTAACTATGTTTTCTTATCAACAACTATCGCGTGTTCAACTAAGATTTATGCCACCCAGGACCACTGGGAATTATGCTACCTAATGAACGTTTCGTATCTCGATTTGGGTTTTAGCCACCTAGGGCTACTAGGGATTATGCCACCCATCAACCACGCCCTTTGTCCCATGTATATATCGTGAATCGTTTTCCATGTCTAGACGCACATGTATCTCAATGTGCCATCCGAGTTCCGTGCCAGGGCAAATCGAGAAATACGGAACTCGGTCGGGAGCTTTAAGTCGTCTGTTGATGCAGATATCAAGGTCTGTTTTTGTATCCGTGGCTATGGTCCCACGTGACCCCTCCCTCAACTACTGAAAGGCAATCCAAGAAAAATCATGTATGAGAACTACATCTCGGCCCCACTATGCCCCACTTACCTATTGGCCAACCTCACCCATAACTCGATAGCAAGTATATGGTCTGTTGGGAGTTCTCTGCCTTTCCGTACGTGCACGATTGACTAAAGATGGTAGGTAGTCGGCGACGTGCTATCCAGGGCAAAAACAAGTATCGTCGACTCCACGCTAATCCATCCCAGTCTTTAGGTCGCTCGCATAGCAACCAAGGCATACCCTTGGCTCTTCTACCGCAGACCTTAACCTCTGTGAGGCCAGGTTTCATGGACCATCTGCCACCTCATAGAGGGATACCAAGAGTACCCTCACGTCCCCCGAAGCTACCGCTTCGTCACCCAGTTCGCTGGAGCTTTTTATCCAAGTCAGATAAGTTGCTCCTCCTCGTATACTAAGCGATGACCTACCGTATCAGGTTACTCATCTATTTATGAACTAGTCCCATGCCCTTGGCTAAGAATTATTACTTAGTTATTCTTAACTAAGGTTTACCACTTAGCTTCTTTTCCTGTTATCCTTGATTAACTACGATTTTCTACCTAGTTCCTCTAACTAGAGTTTTGTCTATTGGGTTAAGTGTTGTTATTCAAGCCCATGACTTAACCCGCCTACCAACCATGTCATAATCGGCTAAGTGTTCAAGTTCAAGGCTTAGCCCTACAACCCGTATGTCAAATTGGCTAAGTATATCAAACGGTTTACGACTTAACCTTATCCACTTATCATTTTAGATTGGTTAAGTATAGATTAATTTAACCTCATCAATTTATCGAGTTAAATCGGTTAAGTGTATTTAAGTGGTTCGTGACTTAACCTTATCAAGTTACTATGTTAGATTGGTTAAGTATAGATTAATTTAACCCCATCCAATTACCGTGATAGATTGGTTAAGTATAGGTCGACTTAACCCCATCAAGTTATCGAATCGGATTGGTTAAGCATAGGTTAGCTTAACCCCATCCACCAATCGTATTAGAATGGTTAAGTATATTCATTGGGACTTAACCCTATTAAGTTATCATGTTAGATCGGTTAAGTGTAGGTTACTTAACCTCATCACCTTACTGTGTTAGATTAGTTAGGTCTAGGTTACTTAACCCCATCTAATTACCGTGTTTAGATTAGTTAAGTGTGGATTACTTAACCCCATCGAATTTACCGTGTTAGATTAGTTAAGTATGGATTACTTAACCCCATTGAATTTACCGTGTTATATTAGTTAAGTATGGATTACTTAACCCCACTGAATTTACCGTGTTATATTAGTTAAGTCTAGGTTACTTAACCCCATCTAAGTACCGTGTTTAGATTAGTTAAGTGTAAATTACTTAACCCCATCCCCTAGTTGTCTTATATGGTTAAGTGTCATTAAGAAATCAAGTCTGGTTCCACTTAACCTACCCATTCGTGTCATATCGGGTAAGTGTCATTAGTCAAAATTACTTAATCTTTTCATGTGGCATTAATTAGATTAATGCACCCCAACCTCTCACATTAGACTTTGTTGTGGTTACTAGTTAAGCCGGGCGGGTCCGGGTAGCTTTACACCACAACCTAGTCTAACCTCGGGTTTTAAGTGCTATATGACCAACTACTCACATTGGGTCCTATTGTTTGTAGCCACTAGTTTAGCCGGGCGGGTCCGGGTAGATTTATGCTACAAACTCAATCCAACCTCGAGTTGGCCACTTTCATGTTTGGTCTAGTGTCATATTACACTTACAACCCATACGTGTCTAGTTTCAAGTCCCTTGTTTACCCCACATGTCATGTCCACATTTAGGTGTATCATGAGTGTCATATTTTCATGAAATCCCATGTCAAATTATCATGTCATAATCACGCTCGTCTAACCTACCCCAAATCGTGTTTCCAACCCAAGTAAAAGCGAGTCAACATAGTAAGGATACTATGCTACATATTGGCCTCAAAACATGCACGATGTCAAAAAGGGATTGGCCACAAACATGCATGGTATCATAAGGGGTTTGGCCTCAAAATATGCATAGCATCATAAGGGGTTTTTGGCCTCAAACATGCATAATATCACAAAGGGATTAGCCACAAACATGCATGATATCATAAGGGGGTTTGGGTTCATTTACATGCATAAGCCCCAAGTCATATTCATGTACATATTTCACAAGTCAAAGTGGTTTCAAGTATTCATGCCAACATTCCGCAAGTAAAGGTTCAATCTTTCATGATGGACTAAGTTAAACATAACATAAGTGGCATGATTTAGTCACTAAGCATAGCCCAAAGTCTTAGGTTCAAGCAAAAGGGGCAAACTAGGTTTCATGTAGATTAACATACTCATGTTCATCGCATTTTATTCCATGTCACATTAGATTTATCGTTTAAATCTACAAGTAGCTAGAACTTACATAGCGAGGCTTAGGGAAGGATCATGCATCGTCTTGACGAAGAAAGGTGGCTCCTTTGTTGAAGAATCATCATGAAAATTGCGTAGCAACGTTGATCCACTCCCTTGATTTGATGTAGCAAGCTAGCACCTTTGATTCAGATCCGATTTGAATGCATAAGCTCTTGGAGTTGGAGATGGAGGCCATGATCAAGAGGGATTTGGGCAGCACTTCATTGTTAGATTGATTTTGAGTGATTTAGGTTAGGTCCTAGGGTGTTTTTATAGAGATTAGGAGTAGTTTAGGCCATAGGATAAACCCTAGGATAGATCTGAGCCCTCAAAATCCGTCACAGGCCCATAAAACCGAGTCAAGACAGCAGCAAGTGTACCCAGGCCCAAGTGGTCGAACCACCCAGGTCGACACCCGTGTCGACTGGGCAGTCGACCTGCCCCTGGGCGTGTCGACTCCCCAGTCGACACCCCTGTCGACCTGGGGCTTGGGCGGGAATTTTTCCCGCCCAATCTGTTTGGCTCCAGATTTGAATTTTGAACTTTTTTTGAGCTTGGATTTTTCTGAAAACTTTGACGGGCCATAACTGGGTCATACGGACTCCGATTCTCGAAAACTCGGACTCTATTTCGCGTATTTTTCCGAGACGAACGCAATGGCATAGCCCGTTTCTCCTGATTCAGACTTTATAATTAAATTCTGCCTTGATTCTTGTCTTAGCATGTTGTAAAAATCCGGGTTGTCACAAATGGACGCTACACACCTTCTTCTCTTTTACTGATTCGCATGCACCTTTCTCTCTGGTATGTCATGAATAACTAATTGATTTCTTTTCTTTCAGTCATCCTCTTATCCCTCTATTAATACCAGGATTATTCTGATATATAAAATAGAAATCCCAATGGCTTTTGCAATATACGGGTGAGGGCCAACCACGATTTTTTATTCTATCTGGCTCGGGAAATTCTAGCGATATAAAATAAAATGAAATAGGACATTCATTATCTTGAATTTACAACAATTTTACCTGATTTTTTCAGTCTGTCGCCAGAATTTGACTCTCAATAGAAAAGAAACGAGAAGGAAAATTGTTAACTGATGTATATTTTGAGATATAATAAATCGAAGAAAATAATAGAAACCAGATAAAAAAATGTGTTTTTGAGGATTGATTAAGTACAATGGGATTCAAGATAAAAAAGAGTTAGTAGTAGAAATAGAATATAGCTACTATTTTTATCCATTTTATTCTGGATTGAATTTGGCGTAGTATCATAAATAGCGATTCCTGGTATTACCCCTCCACCAGGGGAATTTATAAACAAATAAAGATCTTTAGTATCATCTTCTATACTGAGATATACCATGAAACCAACAAGTTGATTTGAGATCTCGCTATCAACTTCTTGGCCTAAAAAAAGTAATCTTTCTCGATAAAGTCGGTTGATTAGGACAAAATTATATCCCTTTTGAATCCAACGCCCCTTACTAGTTTCTAGGTAGATGGGACATAGAACTAGCGAAAAGCTTGATTCTGAATCCAAGGCGACCTCGGGTGCAATATGAGTAGGATCACTTAACCATGCTTCGTAATTGAAAAAACGGGCGTCATGGAAGTGCATACCACTTAGCCAAAGAAAGATAATGCAAAGTTGACCGAAATGAGCACAACTTCTTCCAGTTTTATCAACATCAACTAAAGAATTAAGGAGAGCTTGGTCTAGAGTAAGGCCCGCAACAGAAGGGATTACTGCAAAATCAGAAAGAAAGTCAAATGAGAAATAAAGAGAAGTAAAAATTCCAGGGAAAAAGGTGTAATTACCTCCCTCCATCCATTGCTCGTAGAACCTACAAGGGCATCAGACGTAGAAATATTAATCCAAAACCCCTTGGCACCATCCATCAAGCTGGTAATAATTCTGCCATGCTTGGCTTCCATAAAAATGAAATAAGAACCATCCTCTTCCCTCCTTTTAAAAGCATATAAAGAACAAATGTTTGTAAGCATAGGTTCTTGCTGCCGGATTTTCATGAAAAGTATGTACAGCACGAGCAATATTTGGTACCCACCGCGATGCAACTGATATGGGGCAATGGCAAGTTGCCTCAAAATGAACTCTAAGTAAGGGTTAAAAGGAGGAATTGCTCCACTAGACAACATGTGATAATTAACTGTCACACACCCAGGAGGTAGACCATCAGCTGAATCTTCTTTCCTTGGAAATTTGGCTTCGTCTTTTGAAAACCCAAAGTGAGCACACATTTGTAAGTATAGATCAAAAGAGAGTGTCGGTTTATGGCAACCAGAAGGCACCCCTTCAAGAAAGCGAGGTTGAGGATAAATCTGGCTAACATTCAATTTAGAACTAGAGGTAGGGGCTACTTCAATTGCCTGACCCGAACCCTTTTATTCTCCAGACATGATAGTTTTGCTAGGGTTTCGACTGAATTGGTGTTTAGTCTGCATTTCAACGCAGATGAGTATACTCAGAAAATAAGCTGCAACTTCAGTTGCTGATAATTAAAAAGAAGCAAGTCTGGGCAGATATGCCTTTCAAATAGAAATCATCAGTCACAGCTAGCAATAGGATTTACTGGTAATATAATCGTATGAAGGACGAATCAATTATTAACTTGATTTTAAAGTTAGGTAAATCACGGGACCACGCCGTATAACACGGAACGGGTTTATCACCTATGGATTCCAGTGCATAAAAATAAACTACGCATTGCTAAAGAGAAAAATTAATCTTTTATAAGACTCAGGTCCCATCACACAATGCAACGCAAACCGAAGGATAGAGTTTTCCCTTTAATAGCCAAATATGCTTGATATTTGAAATTTCATCTTTTATTATTACTATAAATGAAGAAATCAACTTCAATTTAAATGTATCAATCATAAGCAGCGTTGATACCATTATATTAGGTTGTCATATATATATATTTACAACCAAAATCTTGAAATCATGTATTGGAAATTGGGTTTCCATCTATGAACCAAGGCAAGGGATTGTCCTTCTGATTTCGAGACATTCTAGAAAATGCCTCAGAATCACACCTACGAGCAACCCTTGGAAGCGGCAGGGCTAGTCATCCATCGGTGATTGGAAATACCATAAACTAGATGTTAGCCGGTCCTATCGAACCTCCAAAATGGGCCAGTAATGTCGACCACTCTAGAGCCACTAGGGACTCAAATCATATTTGAGGTACCTCGCTTTCCATCAGTAAAGTTTTCCAACATACACATGAGTAAACAGTGTGGGCTCCATACCATGACGTTACTCATAGCTAGAACTAACATGCATCCATTTCCCTGTTGTCCTAATCTCGTTTTAGGTTCATACTGGGGAGTGAAGCTCGCGAATTAACGCTACACAAAGCTGTGCTACTTAAAGCTGTGCTTTGATCATCAACCACAAGACTCTGTTTTTCAACAAAGCCTTGATCATTTGCATCTCAGCATGCCACACTGTCAGTCCATATCGTACCACTGATTTCCACCAACATATAACCTTTAAGCTCGTACATCTCAGAGAAGGGTGTTAAGCAAGAGAATAAATTCTCTGCCACCAAACAGATATATATATATATATATTTCGTAGAGATCAATGAATACGATATAAATGAATACAACGTTAGACACACAATCCATTTACAAATCCATTCTGGGTCTGAACGAAACCGTAGGCACCTTATTCCTCATCCCATACGTCCAATACAGGAGAGAGGCCCTCGCATATCCGATCGATCTCCAAGTACGTCTGGATGATCACCACTTATTACCTTGTCTTGGGTGTACATCCCAATTGAGACATCAGTAATCATCCAAACAATGTGAAGATCTCTGATCTTCAACCACCGTTTTCATATCTTCGACATTTAGTCGCCGTATCAGTTATTCAGAATGGGTTATGAAACACCCCACCTCCGTTAAGGTCACTCACAAAGGGAATGCCTTAACTTCGGTGGAGCATTTTTAGTACAAGATGATGAAAAATTACAAGATAGACGAATAAAGCCGCGGAAAATAAATAACCTTTGTTGATTAAAATAGCTTGTACAAAGATTGTTTTACAACACCAATACTTATTTCAACAAAGCATATGTCTTGTTTAATATAAAGAAGCACAAACTGACAATGATATTCCCCAATAAAGCATGAGGCAGCCGTAGTAGTAGAAAATGGAGTTCAAAGCAATGCGCCAAAGAATCTTCAAGCTCGGAAAGAGTAACGACCCCAAAATGAGCTGAGCTTTTCCCTCCCTAACTACCTAGAGGGAAGGGGAAACGGAAGAAAATAGGCGAAAGAAAACTAGGTCAGACATAAAGCCTGGTAAGCTCAGTGATTCTTAGCATTAAAACGAGGAAAAGGGTCATGGCATGAATAAACTAAATATAAGACTAAACCATAGTAACAAGATAACATGGGTGAAGCATGGGATATGGCAAGATAAACTGAATGTACCGATAAACTAGATATACCGGCAAACTGAATATACTGATAAACTGAATATACTGATAAACTGAATATACTGATAAACTGAATGCGCTTCTACTCCTTCTCGGCTTCGCAACTACCCTGTTATACTGATTTCTATATCTCTGCACTACCTAACTAGTTTCCAAACTAGTAATCTTTATAAAATGATCATATGATAACATGATCCCAATCCCCGTAATTGTGGTTGCCTTTAGGTGTACATCTATTATGGGGATTCCATTTATTACCTAGATCTAATCTAGGGTTTACTATCGAGCGCTTCCTAGATTCAACCAGGGTTTACGCTACCTAGGGCCACTGGGCTTTGTGCTACCTATTGAACGCTTCTCGAATTCAGGGTTTATGCGACCTAGGTCCAACTAAGGATTATGCTACCTATCGAACGATGCCCCCTAGTCTAGGACACACTACCCAGAGCAGTATATGTTCCTCGACTTCCCCAATGTATGTGTCGTGAATCGTTATCGATGTCTAGATGCACATGTCCTCTATATGTGCGACCCGAGTCCCGTGGCAGGGCTAGTCAAGAAACACGAAACTCGGTCAGGAGCTTTCAGATATCTGCTGATTGCAGATGCTAAGGTCTGCTTTTACGGTGGCTATGGTCCCACTAGACCCCTCCCTCAACTAACAAATGAAAGGCACCCAAGAAAATCAAGAATGAGAACTGTACGCAAGCCCCTCTATGCCCCACCAACTTATGGACCAACCTTACCCATAACTAGATAGCAAGTATATGGTCTGTTGGAGTTCTCCGCTTTTCCTCTTCGCATATCTCGACTGACTCAAGATGGTAGGCAGACGACGAGTTGCTATCACAGTGCAAAAACTGGTATCGCCGAGTCACGCTGGTCCATCCTAGTTTTTAGGTTGCCTTATTATTGCAACCAGGGCATACCCTTGGCTATTTTAATGTAGTCCTTAACCTTTGTGAGCCCAGGAGGATCATCTGCAGCCTCACAGAGGGATACCAAGAGTACCCTCACGTCCCCTTGAAGCTGCGTGCTTCGTAACCCAGTTCATTGGAGCCTTCTTCATGATCAGACAGACGTTCGCTCCTTTTCGTGTTCTAGGTGGCTTTCTTGACTAAGGTTTACTATTAGTTCTCATAACTAAGGTTTACTACTTAGTTCTCTTTCTCGTCGTGTTGGATTGGTTAAGTGTCATCAGTCAATTCAAGTTAACTTAACCCATTCACTTGTCATGTTAAATTGGTTAAGTGTTATCCAGTAGCTCACGTTGACTTAACCTACCTATATATCATGTCAAATTGGTTAAGTGTTCCTTAACCCTACTCGTTTATCAGGTTATACTGGTTAAGCGTCTCTCATTAACTTAACCCTGTTTATTCATCATGCTATAACAGCTAAGTGTTCTAAGTTTACTTAACCCCACCATCTAGTCTAGTTAGCATGTTAAACATTTACTTAACCTTACCCACTTGTCTAGTTAACAGGTTATAATGTTTAAGTGTTTCCTTGGTTACTTAACCCCCCAAATCTTGCCTTGTTAACATGTTAATTTGGTTAAGTATCCAAATTTACTTAACCCCTATCAATCTTGTCTAGTTAACATGTTGAATTGGCTAAGCATTTTCCCAATTACTTAACCCCACCCTTCTTGTCTTGTTAACATGTTAAGTTGGTTAAGTGTTTCCTTAATTACTTAACCTCACCATTTCTAGCTTGATTGTTCATGAGCTTTAATTAAGTAATTAAAGCACCAACCACTCACATTAGACAGGTATTGTTGTGGTTACTGGATGTGCCGGGTAGTTCCGGGCAGGTTTATACCACAACTCAGTCTAACCTACGGTCTTTCTAGGCTTGATGCACTAACCACCCACATTAGACAGGTATTGTTGTGGTCACTGGATGTGCCGGTCAGTTCCGGGCAGTTTTACACCACAACTCAGTCTAACCTCGGGTTAGGCATATTCGTCTTTTACTAAATTTACATATTTACTATTTATGTAAATTTTCCGTAAATCAATTTAGCCTAGATCATATTCATTTGTCATGCCAATTAACATACTTATATTCCATCCCCCAAAACTTGATTTACCTATCAATTAGCCCAACTTGCAATTTATACCAATTTAGATTTAATATTCACCTTTTACAATTCATGCCCAATCTAGATTAATATCCCAATTTACAGTTCATGTCAAAACTAGATTTAATATTCTAGTTTACCGTTTATGTCCAAAACTTGGTTTACATGCCAATTACATCCTTTGCGGCCAATTAAAATTTATCAATTTATGCCCAAGTCTAATATGCATGTAAATCATTCACTATTATAGCCAATTTAGATTATGCCAAATTATCTTAATTAAGCTACGCCCAATCTCCGCATCATAATCATACGTATAACATGATTTCACAAGTTTTCTAAGTACTCATGAAATGGCAATAAAAAAGGAATAGGGGATAAACACAAGAATTGATATAAAAGAATAGGTATGCAAAAATAATGGCTCCAACATGTTCGATGTACATAATAGTGAATAGGAATAAAATGGCCAAGTTACACACTAAATATGAGATCCAACATAATCAAGGGAATAGGCATAGGTGATTTGGTCCAACATAATGCCAGTTCAAGGTACAACATGATCGGTTAATTGTGACAATGGGAATAGGCACAAGCAACTAACTACAATAGTTATAGGCAATTAACCACAATAGTCATGGGCGACTAATCACAATAATTTCTTAATAAATGTCATAGGCAATAGTCTCATAGTTATGAATCATAGTCGTGGGTAACAGTCTCATAATCACGAATCATAGTCATAGGCAATAATTTCATAGGCAACAGTTCATGGCCATCGTCTTAGGCAAAGGTCTCATAGTCTTAGTCATAGTCATAGGCAATAGCTTCATAGGCAACAGTTTCATAGTCATAGTCTTAGGCAGAAGTCTCATAGTCATAGTCGTAAATCAAATACAAAGGAATAGATAACTTTAGATTTGACATAAGCATGAATCAAAGATAATTAACTTGCAAATAGGTACAGTTCTATATTTTGACTTATTACATTCACGATTCCAATTACACGTTCAAATCTAAGGAATAACCTAATTTACAAAGAAGGAATTCTTGATTTCTGGAATCTGAATTCTGAAGTTGGAATGCTCGCCTTTGATGTAGATCGTTGTTCTTATAATTCAGATTTGATTCACTTCGTAGCTTTCTAGTTTTCTTTTTAGTTGAAAGAGAATGGTGGCTGTCCTAGACTGAGTATGGCGGTATCTCTTGGAATGAATTAGTGTGATTTTAGGGTTGAGTGTTAGGTTGTTTATATAGAATTTCAATTTAATTAGAGCCGTCGGATGAACCTAAAATTAACCACAACCATTCAGTCAGGATAGGGTGACACCTCAGCCCTAATGACTCTGCAACGAGTCAGAAAGGACTCAGCAATGAGTCACAGTACGGATCAGAACACACCAGAAAGCTGTGCAGGCTTTCAGCCCGACCTGGGCGCACTTGGCAGGTGCGCCAGTGCAATTTTTGTACTGGCGCACTTCCCAAGTGCGCCAGTGCATTTATATTTTTTTTCCTTCTCTTCTTCTAGTTTTCTGCCTAACTTCGTTTGTCCATATCTTCTTCATACGTTGTCTGATTCATGCAAACTTGAAATCTATCTCAAGCAGAATTCCGAGGCGAACGCAATGGCATAACCCGTTTCCCTTAATTCTCGCATTTGAAATTAATTATTCTTTGATTATATTTTATGCCCCGATTTAAAATTGCGGGGTGTTACATTCTCCCCTCCTTAAAGGATTTCGTCCCCGAAATCTCTAAGTTAAGAAGAATGCATATCCTATCATCCAACATCCATGTACTCAACCATTCAATCACTGGCATACATTGTCCTTAAAAGATTTCTAATGCTTTCATGATCATATGCATAGTGTGTGTACATGTCCTTATCTAATGCAAAATCAGGCGGTCTACTTATTTAGTTGACCTCCTCAATGTGGATTATGTTAGTGCTATGAGTCCAATATGTATGCAATCCTAATGATACATATTATTTCTATATGAGTGCACAACCATTCACTCAAATGCAACGCCCACAGGATAACACATCAAGTTCAATCCATAAAAAAATACATATATGCAAATGCAATATGAAAGTGACTGAGCTGATCTAGTGCCTAATGTGTGCATATGCATCCATGATCAACCACTAGCAACCACTTGCAACGATCAATCATAACATGTTTCAAACACATGTTTACATCCATTGGCTTCTACCTAAGAATCGAAGATATGACATGGAGGATATACCTTAAAAGATAAAGACTAGCATGCAAATAAACTTTACAGAAAAAGAGGAATCAATGATACACCCTTAAAAAGGGTATGATGCGCGTATCTAGTCTTCAGTCTTCTAAGTCGCATCTTCTTGAGCTTCATGTAACAACCCTGAATTTTGGGGGTAAATTTAAAATTTATATTAACTAATATTAATGAGTTTTTGATATTTAGAATAATTTATTTAAAATAATAATGACTGAAAGTTGATTTATATCGAAGTTAGAATGAATAATTCATTTTAATTATTAAAGGAGTTAGAAATAGCGCGGTAGTTTGAAAAGTCAAACTTGAACTTTGACTGACCGTACAAGATGCAAAATTTAACGGATTTTAGTGAAACAAAAAATATTAGAATCTATTTAAAAATATCTTTCTAACGAATCTGAAAAATTGAAATTTCATAGCGGGAATCAAAAGTTATGCCCAAATTAAAATTTAGAAAGGTCACTATGAAATTTATAAAGGTCAAAAATGCTACTTTTTGCATATGAAGGAATTTGGACTCGAAACCACTTCCATTGAGTTCAGAATGACGTTTCTACATTGAAAAACAGTAAACACTTATATATTTCGAGTTTCGGAAATTATTTGTTTAAAAATGTATTTTTAATATTAAATATATACGCCTTAAAAATAACCATTTTTCAAACGACCTCTATTTTCGACGAAACCACTTTTGTTGGATTCGGAATGTCAAAATATAGTTAAGTTTAATTTTTCATAATTTTTAGAATTAATTTGTGGTCGTGGCAAAAAGATTTCAGTTTTGTCAATTTCGGTCAATTTTAATCGACTTGAAAATAGTCATTTTTCAAATAGGCTCAGAATTCAACGAAAATAATTTTTATAGATTCGTATCGTCAAAACATAGCCAAAAATATTTTTTTGGGAATTTTTAAAGTTAAATTGTGGCCCCGGTGAATTTTTATATACGTTTGAATATTAAAATAAAAGAATAATTTTAAATCTGAAAAACGGGGGCAGAGATGACCTTTTGGTCCTGCGGGACATAGTTAGATGGATCTGAAATAGGGGTTATTAGCTAGGAAACACAGTCGTTGGGCTGAAAACGGAGTAAGTGGGTAAACGGACCTTTTTTGGATAATTAGATAATAACCAAATTAAATAACAATATAAATAAGAAGCAAAGTACGGGCTCTCTTCTTCCCCATCGTTCTACAGCCGCACGCACAACCCATGGCCGAAAATTTTCCCTCTCCAAATTCTCCCAATCCACAAAGAATTAGCTTAGGCCGTAGTACAACTTTTTGAAGCTCTTCTCTCTCTCTTTAATCTCCAACAAGTTTCATCCATTTTCATCGACCGTAGGTGAAGATTGAGCACCGCTGACCGACAGCCTTGGCAACCAAACCGCACCTTCCATGTGCCACCATCCATCACCTTATTTTATGAGCTTGTAGATCTCTCGTAGCCGGTCGTTTTGCCGCAAACCGTTCGCAAAACCATCAACTACAGAGAGAGAAATCTTGATCCAAAGATTTGAACAAAACTAAAAAGAAGGTATGAACATTTCAAAATTTGCCACGCTTTTAGATGTGGCAACTGCACTTGTAAAAAGTCAGTTTCTAATTTATACATATGAACTTCAAATTTAAATCTTTCAGATCCGAAATCGCCGTGACTTCGAACACGAGATCTAACCGAGTTTGGACCTTCATTTCAGTCCCAAGCAATGTGAGAATTTATTTTTAATTAAATTTAATTAATTTAATTATTAGCCTAGCGTTATGTGAAGTTTGAATGGTAAATATCACGCTTACGATACAGATCTATTTTGTTTTGTCATATTTGATGATGGTTGGTATGTGTTTGTGATGGATAGTTTAGATCCGTATGATTATCACTTCTTATGTAATCAATTGTGTTGATTTGGATTGATCTAATTTATCAATTCAAAATAGTAGAAATATGATAAAAATTACATTTTTCTTTGTAATCAAGACATGAATTTACCTCGTATGATTAAAATTACATTTTTCTATGTAAGTAAAATGGGAATTTGTACCGTATGATTAAAATTACATTTTTCTTTGTAATTAAGACGTGGATTTACACCGTATGATAAAAATTACATTTTTCTATGTAATTTATCTATGAATTTACATCGCATAATAGAAATCACATTTTTATATGTAGTTAAAGCATGAATTTGCATTGTAGGATAAAAATTACATTTTTACATGTAATTTAGATATGAATGAGAACGGTAAAATAAAAATTATATTTTTATTTGAAACTATGATATGCAGTTGGCGATGAAAATAAAAAGTACATTTTTCTATGCAGCTAAAGACATGAGATTTGCATTGCAAATAAAGGTTACATTTTTCTACGTAGCTATGAATGAGATTTGAAAGACGAAAAGAAATCATTTTTTTTAGAATGAGGAATTGCATAGAGAATGAAAATTCACATTTTATATGTGGATTAAGGACGAGGATTTACATAGTAAGAAAAATTTCATTTCTATTATGTAAGTGAAAAGTAGAATTTACATAGCAAAATAAAATTTGCATTTTTATAAGGTAAATTAAGATATGAATTTGCATAGTAAAAATAAAATTTACATTTTCATATGTGAATAAAAGTAGGAACTTGCATTTGAAATAAAATTTACATTTTTATATGAAAATAAGAAGTAGGAATTTACAGTAAAGAAAATTTACATTTTTCTCATATGTAAACAAAAATGAGAATTAGCATGTAATTAAAAACTTCGTTTTTATAATGTAAATTAGAAGTAGAATTTGCATGTAAGTACCAATTACATTTTTCATATGTAATTAAAGTTAAGAACTTGCATGTAAATTAAATTACATTTTTATAATGTAAGTTAGAAGTAGAACTAGCATGTAATTAAAAATTATATTTTTATAATGTAATCAAAAAGTAGGATTTGCATTGTAATATAAATTTACATTTTCATATGTAATTAGAAGGGGAGAATTTACATTGAAAATAAAAGTCATTTTTATATGTAATTAAGAATGAAAGTTTACAATGCAAATTAAAGATTACATTTTTCTTATATGTAATTAAGAATGGTATTTACATTGTAAATTAAAATTGCATCTTTATTATGTAATTTAGGAATAGAATTTACAATGTAAATTGAGATTACATTTTTTTATGTAATTAAAAGGCATGAAGTTATACCACATAGAAAATCACATCTTTATATGTGAATTAAGAAAGAGAATTTACATCGTAATGAAAATCACATTATTTTTAATGTGATTAAAATATGAATTTACACCGTAAAATAAAGTTACATTCTTTTTTATGTAATTAGGATGAGATTTTACATTGTAAAATAAAAAAGTACATTTTTATGTGTAACTAGAAAAGTGAATTTACATTGTAAAATAAAGAATACATTTTTTTTGATGTAGTTAGAATTGACAATTTACACCGTAGGTTAAAAAGTACATTTTTATATATAATTAGAAATGAGAATTTACGGGTCTTTACAGTTGGTATCAGAGCTCTGGTTAGCTCAAATCTTTGGGATACAACTCGTTAGAACTAGACAAAAGACTCATCAGAGATTGGATTAGTAATATCCAATAAGAATACTCATTAAAGATAGGATCAGCAGTATCCTAGAATGAGAAAACTCATTAGAGATGTGGTTAGTAATGCCCTAGAATGAGTTGAGAGTGACAAGCCTATAATATACGTATTTGTAATTATAATCTATTTTAGAAAATATGTTTTTTGAATATACAAAAGTTATGTATTTTAAAAAGCTAGTCAACTAATTGATTGATGGTTGTGTAGTGTAATTATTAGTTCAACTAATAAAATTATAGAAACGAATTAAAGAATGAAAGATGAGATAGGATACTTAAACAACTTTAGCTTCATTCCTTTTCGAGGACGAAAAGTTCTTAAGTGGGGGAGACTGTAACAACCCTGAATTTTAGGGATAAATTTAAAATTTATATTAACTAATATTAATGAGTTTTTGATATTTAGAATAATTTATTTAAAATAATAATGATTGAAAGTTGATTTATATTGAAGTTAGAATGAATAATTCAATTTTAATTATTAAAGGAGTTAGAAATAGCGCGGTAGTTTGAAAAGTCAAACTTGAACTTTGACTGACCGTACAAGATGCAAAATTTAACGGATTTTAGTGAAACCAAAAATATTAGAATCTATTTAAAAATATCTTTCTAACGAATCTAAAAAATTGAAATTTCATAGCGGGAATCAAAAGTTATGCCCAAATTAAAATTTAGAAGGGTCGCTATGAAATTTATAAAGGTCAAAAATGCTACTTTTTGCATATGAAGGAATTTGAACTCGAAACCACTTCTATTAAGTTCAGAATGACGTTTATACTTTGAAAAACAGTAAACACTTATATATTTCGAGTTTCGGAAATTATTTGTTTTAAAATGTATTTTTAATATTAAATATATACGCCTTAAAAATAGCCATTTTTCAAACGACCTCTTTTTTCGACGAAACCACTTTTTTTGGATTCGGAATGTCAAAATATAGTTACGTTTAAGTTTTCATAATTTTTAGAATTAATTTGTGGCCGTGGCAAAAAGATTTCAGTTTTGTCAATTTCGGTCAATTTTAATCGACTTGAAAATAGTCATTTTTCAAATAGGCTCAGAATTCCAAAGAAAATAATTTTGTTGGATTCGTATCGTCAAAACATAGCCAAAAATATTTTTTCGGGAATTTTTAAGTTAAATTGAGGCCCCGGTGAATTTTTATATACGTTTGAATATTAAAATAAAAGAATAATTTTAAATCTGAAAAACGGGGGCTGAGATGACCTTTTGGGCCTGCGGCACATAGTTAGCTGGATCCGGAATAGGGTTTATTAGCTAGGAATCATAGTCGTTGGGCTGAAAACGGAGTAAGTGGGTAAACGAACCTTTATTGGATAATTAGATAATAACCTAATTAAATAATAATATAAATAAGAAGCAAAGTACGGGCTCTCTTCTTCCCCATCGTTCTACAGCCGCACGCACAACCCATGGCCGAAAATTTTCCCTCTCCAAATTCTTCCAATCCACAAAGAATTAGCTTAGGCCGTAGTACAACTTTTTGAAGCTCTTCTCACTCTCTTTAATCTCCAACAAGTTTCATCCATTTTCATCGATCATAGGTGAAGATTGAGCACCGCTAACCCACGGCCTTGGCACCCAAACCGCACCTTCCATGTGCCACCATCCATCAGCCTATTTTTTGAGCTTGTAGATCTCTCGTAGCCGGTCCTTTTGCCGCAAACCGTTCGCAAAACCATCAACTACAGAGAGAGAAATCTTGATCCAAAGATTTGAACAAAACTAAAAAGAAGGTATGAACATTTCAGAATTTGCCACGCTTTTAGATGTGGCAACTGCATTTGTAAAAAGTCAGTTTCTAATTTATACATTTGAACTTCAAATTTAAATCTTTCAGATCCAAAATCGCCGTGACTTCGAACACGAGATCTAACCGAGTTTGGACCTTCATTTCCGTCCCAAGCAATGTGAGAATTTATTTTTAATTGAATTACATTAATTTAATTATTATCCTAGCGTTATGTGAAGTTTGAATGGTAAATATCACGCTTACGATACAGATCTATTTTGTTTTGTCATATTTGATGATGGTTGGTATGTGTTTGTGATGGATAGTTTAGATCCGTATGATTATCACTTCTTATGTAATCACTTGTGTTGATTTGGATTGATCTAATTTATCAATTCAAAATAGTAGAAATATGATAAAAATTACATTTTTCTTTGTAATCAAGACATGAATTTACCTCGTATGATTAAAATTACATTTTTCTATGTAAGTAAAATGGGAATTTGTACCGTATGATTAAAATTACATTTTTCTTTGTAATTAAGACGTGGGTTTACACCGTATGATAAAAATTACATTTTTCTATGTAATTTATCTATGAATTTACATCGCATAATAGAAATCACATTTTTATATGTAGTTAAAGCATGAATTTGCATTGTAGGATAAAAATTACATTTTTACATGTAATTTAGATATGAATGAGAACGGTAAAATAAAAATTACATTTTTATTTGAAACTATGATATGCAGTTGGCGATGAAAATAAAAAGTACATTTTTCTATGCAGCTAAAGACATGAGATTTGCAATGCAAATAAAGGTTACATTTTTCTATGTAGCTATGAATGAGATTTGAAAGACGAAAAGAAATCATTTTTTTTAGAATGAGGAATTGCATAGAGAATGAAAATTCACATTTTATATGTGGATTAAGGACGAGGATTTACATAGTAAGAAAATTTTCATTTCTATTATGTAAGTGAAAAGTATAATTTACATAGCAAAATAAAATTTGCATTTTTATAAGGTAAGTTAAGAGATGAATTTGCATAGTAAAAATAAAATTTACATTTTTATATGTGAATAAAAGTAGGAACTTGCATTTGAAATAAAATTTACATTTTTATATGAAAATAAGAAGTAGGAATTTACAGTAAAGAAAATTTACATTTTTTTCATATGTAAACAAAAATGAGAATTAGCATGTAATTAAAAACTTCGTTTTTATAATGTAAATTAGAAGTAGAATTTGCATGTAAGTAACAATTACATTTTTCATATGTAATTAAAGTTAAGAACTTGCATGTATATTAAATTACATTTTTATAATGCAAATTAGAAGTAGAACTAGCATGTAATTTAAAATTATATTTTATAATGTAATCAAAAAGTAGGATTTGCATTGTAATATAAATTTACATTTTCATATGTAATTAGAAGGGGAGAATTTACATTGAAAATAAAAGTCATTTTTATATGTAATTAAGAATGAAAGTTTACAATGCAAATTAAAGATTACATTTTTCTTATATGTAATTAAGAATATATTTACATTGTAAATTAAAATTGCATCTTTATTATGTAACTTAGGAATAGAATTTACAATGTAAATTGAGATTACATTTTTTTATGTAATTAAAAGGCATGAAGTTATACCGCATAGAAAATCACATCTTTATATGTGAATTAAGAAAGGGAATTTACATCGTAATGAAAATTACATTATTTTTAATGTGATTAAAATATGAATTTACACCGTAAAATAAAGTTACATTCTTTTTTATGTAATTAGGATGAGATTTACATTGTAAAATAAAAAAGTACATTTTTATGTGTAATTAGAAAAGTGAATTTACATTGTAAAATAAAGAATACATTTTTTTTGATGTAGTTAGAATTGACAATTTACACCGTAGGTTAAAAAGTACATTTTTATATATAATTAGAAATGGGAATTTACGGGTCTTTACACTTCACTCCGCTGTACCTTATCTAATTTAACTTCATGGTTGCGAAGCTTCTTGACCTCCATTTCCAAAACCCACTAGTAAAGATAAGCCCTCAATCACTTACTATGCTAGAGGGTACCCAACGTAGTCGAACTATCTTTCCAAGATAAACAGATATCAAGTGTATATCCTAAGATGATTATAGGTCTCTCCTCCACTTAGCTTATCCACCATGCTACAAATCTAAGGGTCTAAAACTAATGGTCACTATGTGCTTATTACCTCTCTTAAGGTTAGTCTAACTTAGAATGTCAGCCCCAACCATTTATTTCTCACGCAAACCATCCTAGTCGAACTCGACATCCCTCAAGTACAAACCCTACAGGCCTAAACCAATATCAGACAAGCACCCAAGGGATACCTCCTCCGAATTTGGATGATCTATGTGAGATGATACTAACAAAACAACCAAACAAATGAGCACTTTACCGACTCTGGCTATCCTCGCCAATCTTGCTCCAGAATTATCATTGATCGCACAACTGGCTTTGCAGTGTCATCTAGATACATGCGGAAGTCTGTCTCGAGTTTTAGGGGGAAAACCCTTACCCTAATCAAAACATCTTGCGTACTCATGGACTACCCCAACGGATCGAAAATCGTCGATAGATAAGTAAAGTGATTCTAGGTAGCTAAGACAAACTGATCCCTTAGGATCGTACGAAATCTCAAGGGTATTCCCAAGGCAAGTCGAAAGTCTGACTACCCTTGTTTCACAATTACTAGCTAACCAATCAATGCTTAGAATCAACCCATAGCCCAAAAACATAAGCATAAATATAGCTATTCTCAAATCCTCACAAGTCAAAGATAAATGGGCTGAACCAACAATTGGATTTGAGACTATAATGGGATCCTGTACTATACAATATCTAGGGTGAAGAGACTCAACTATGGAAGCAGATATATACGAATGTGAAGCGCTAAAATCAGAAGGAGTACTAACAGGATAATCAAAAAGGAAAAACTCTTTCAACAGAAATCCTACTGCCTCTCTCTTAGGTATGCTGGCGGTGACACCATGCACTTGCCTTCCGAAAAATCCTGTCCCTTGTTCTTGCCCTTGCCCTTAATTATATGACCCGTTATACCAAAATAAAGATACTTCCTCTTGTTTTAGGTTTTACTATTCTTTCCTCCCCTCCTTTATGAACCAAGTCCATATCCATGGGTTTTTCATCCTTGTGTTGTGCTCCTTAGCCAAACCTCCTCATTCTCAACTTTGCCATCCTTGTGTAACTTGTTGACATGTCTCTCGAAAGCTGCCTCCATCGCACGGAGAATCCTACAAAGCTCGAAAGAAAAATACGGCTACAGATGGAAGTTAGGCACTTATTTGCCCTTTGACAAGTGTCATAGTCTCATCAAGCCTACGGAACCATGCCGCGTTAAGGTTACCTCCCAGAAAGCCAGGAGCCCCGGAGACTCAAAAAAGAAGGAAACAAGGATTCAAGCAGAGGGACAAAAGATAGTGCATATGGCTTTGGGGAATATGCCTTTAAAAAAAACTTTTCTTTTGAAAATGCTTCTTTTAAAATCGTTTTTAAAATAATTTTTCAAATCTTTTTATCTTATCCGGTAACCTTCAGCTCTGATACCAAGTGAAACACCCCACCTCCGTTAATGTCACTCACAAAGGGAATGCCTTAACTTCGGTGGAGCATTTTTAGTACAAGATGCAGAAAAATTACAAGACAGACAAATAAAGCAGCAGAAAATAAATAACCTTTATTGATTAAAACAGCTTGTACAATGATTGTTTTATAACACCAATACCTATTACAACAAAGCATCTGTCTTGTTTAATATAAAGAAGCACAAATTGACAATGATATTCCCCAATAAAGCATGAGCCAGCCATAGTAGTAGAAAATGGAGTTCAAAACAATGCGCCAAAGAATATTCAAGCTTGGAAAGAGTAACAGCCCTAAAATGAGCTGAGCTTTTCCCTACCTGACTACCTGGGGGGGGGGAACGGAAGAAAAGAGGCGAAAGCAAACTAGGTCAGACATGATGCCTGGTAAGCTCAATGATTCTTAGCATTTAAACGAGGAAAAGGGTCATGGCATGAATAAAATAAATATAAGACTAAACCATAGTAACAAGATAACATGGGAGAAGCATGGGATATGGCAAGATAAATTGAATGTACTGATAAACTGGATATACCGGTAAACTGAATATACAGATAAACTGAATATACTGATAAACTGAATGCGCTTTTACTCCTTCTCTGCTTCGCAACTACCATGTTATACTGATTTCTATATCTCTACACTAACTAACTAGTGTCCAAACTAGTAATCTTTATAAAATGATCATATGATAACGTGATCCCAATCCCCGTAATTGTGGTTGCCTTTAGGTGTACATCTATTATGGGGATTCCATTTATTACCAAGATCTAATCTAGGGTTTACTATCGAGCGCTTCCTAGATTCAACCAGGGTTTACGCTACCCAGGGCCATTGGGGTTTATGCTACCTATTGTACGCTTCTCGGATTCAGGGTTTACGCGACCTAGGTCTAACTAGGGATTATGCTACCTATCGAACGATGTCCCCTAGTCTAGGACACACTACCCAGAGCAGTATATGTTCCTTGACTTTCCCCATGTATGTGTCGTGAATCGTTATCAATGTTTAGATGGACATGTCCTCTATATGTGCGACCTAAGTCCCATGGCAGGGCTAGTCAAGAAACATGGAACTCGGTCGGGAGCTTTCAGATATCTGCCGATTGCAGATGCTAAGGTCTGCTTTTATAGTGGCTATGGTCCCACTAGACCCCTCCCTCAACTAACAAATGAAAAGCACCCAAGAAAATAAAGAATGAGAACTGTACGCAAGCCCCTCTATGCCCCCACCAACCTATGGGCAAACCTCACCCATAACTAGATAGAAAGTATATGGTATGTTGGAGTTCTCCACCTTTCCGCTTCTCGTATCTCGACTGACTCAAGATGGTAGATAGGTCTCGCCGAATCACGCTGGTCCATCCTAGTCTTTAGGTTGCCTTATTATTGCAACCAGGGCATACCCCTGTGTAATGGCGCGTTTTGTTAGCTGTCAAATAATTAATTTATTTAATGGTTTATATATCGATTTGGCGATATCGATAACTTAAAGTACAACGTTCGAACTTATAATTTATAATTATAATTAAAACGAGCTCGAAATGGCGCGGCAGTTCGCTATTTGGCAATTCGAACTTCAACTGAATGTACAGGATTCGTATTAAGCCGGATTTCTGTGAAACAAGAACCGTCAGGACCGATTTGATAATAGTTTTCTAATGAAAGAGAAAAATCTGGATTTCGTCGTGTAGATTTTTATTTACGTCCAAATCAAATTCTCAGAAATGCAGCGCCCTGACCATAACGGTTATTTCAAAATAACTAGAGATCGGGATTGAATTCAGACAAGGTTCTTTTGGGAAATAGCGATAATTTAATTTTTAGAATTTTTTTGTAATTTTTAATTAATTAAATAAGTGACTTTTTATTTGAAGTATTTCGCACCCTGAAATCAACATTTTTGAAGTTTCAAAATATGAGTCCACCTACCGGGATTATTATATTTTTGGGATCGTGTCACCAAGCTCGACACAACGATATCTCTATGTCAGTCTGTAAGTGGAAGGAATTTTATGAAACGAGGTACGTTAAGTTTTATAATATAAAACTTAGGAGAAAATATAGAGGGATGACCAAGCCAATACTTAAGCTTAGCAACATCACTCCCTTTCACTGATCGGAGATAAGGCCACGCCTCATCATTTTTAGCCACTCCTTCCTTACAGTAAAACAAGAACCACATACCTCACCACTTGGACAATGTTTCCCCACGCATGCATATATGAGATATTAGAAAATACTATAAATAACCCTACACCCTTATAACCTAATCCCATTTTCTCCAATCTCAATACCAACATCCGCCGCCACTCTTCTCTTTACAAAAACGTGGGTTTTCATCTTTGAAAATTCATTCCAATTCACATAAAAGTTTATAAATTCTAAAACAAGTGCTTTTGGACTCCTGGCATACTGCTCTTCAATGCAGTACAATTTTTGTTGTGATCGAACAAAGTTCCTGACGCTGGGTTTGTACCGCGTCCCTCTAGGGTTCGGATGTTGGCGAAACTGATGAAGCTATAGATCATTTCGGGATCATTTTCGAGTTTAGAACGGGAAATAGCACCTAGCTGCAAAGTTTGGGTGATAATGGTGCAGTTTGAGTTCGGATTTGTACTGTGTTGTTGCGGAAAGATGTACTGTCGACGGAAGTGGCAGAGGAGGTTCGAGGTTGGTATTTTGGTGGGGGGGATGGATGGAGATTTGAGCGAGGGATTCAATGGTTGGTTATGTTGGAATTTTCGTGAAGAATAGATGGCGCGTGGACAAGAAGAAAGACGGCTATGGTGGAGGAATTTGATAAGCGATGGGTTCTGTGTATTTGGGGAGTACACGTGGATGAGAGGAGGTGGCTTAAGGGATGTCAGGAGTTGTTTGAAGTGAAGTAGGTACAAGGAGCTGGCGGCTTTGGTAGGAGTCTGGAGCATTTTTCTTGGAGTACTGGAGATGTGTAAATGCAGACGTAAAGGAGATAAAGGTCTCGGAAGTGGGTTTTTGTTTGGAGTAAGGAACTGGAAGGTGAAATCATTTTTACACTTGCGTGTAATAGGTGTGAGCGGAGGATTTAAGGTGCATACGGGTTTGATTTTGGGAGGTTTTGCATACGTGATATTTTTGGGGAGAGCAAGTTTATGGAGGTCGCGATGTTGGGTTTGCACTGTGATGGGAAGCAACTCACGGTGGTATTCAGTTCGAATAGTATAGTGTGGTAGAAGACATCGTGAATATTTGTTTGAAGAGGATGGAATCTGTTTTCTTAATGGTAGTATGAATACTGAAAAACGATAGTGATTTCAGTGCTAAGTTTACTAATAAGCGAAGATCAGTTCGCTAGTTATACGTTGGGAAGAAGAACGTTGGGCTTGGCTATAACGTGGATGATGGGCCGACAACTATTAAAATGAAATTCGAATGGGTTGTCACAATGGAATCATACGGACGACGGCTATAAAACGAAACTGACCGGGAGTGAATAGGAGCTCATTACAATTTATGGCGAAATAAATTGTCCGTCGAAATCAAATAACGCAAACTGTTATTCAACGGTTAACGCGCCAAGGTGAGTAAATCTCACAAACTTTAAACAGTTTTATTTTCACGTTGTATTCTTAGAACTGTTAAAATATTATCTGTTTGACTGTGTGTTGACTGTTGATTGAACTGCTAGTCAGTTAGTAAAGATTATATATATATGTATATATATATATATAAACCGTCAAATAGTTATATGTTGATTCTGCTTATCAGAATATTATACTGGTGTTGTCTAACATCTGTGGATGCAGGGAAACAGGTTGGAGGAATCCAACAGGATTCCTCAACAGATATTTTACTGTGATTTTTATATTGTGATATATAATGTGATGTATATAATCTGTGTGATTATGTGTGGTGGGACGATATTTATCGTTGTTATATGGTGTGTTAAATACCATGAGAAATACCAGAATGTAGGAGAGGGGTTTTCAAAGTATATTTTGAAAATAGTTTATTTATATAAAATCAAGGGATTTTATATATATATATATATATAAGAAAAAGGATTTTTGAATATAAAGTAATATAGTTGGTAAAACAAATATAAGAGAATTATATTTGTAAATCAAATACAAAGGAATATATATATGTTAATCGAATATAAGGGGATATATTTGTTAGTCAAAATATAAAGGAATTATATTTGTTAGAACAAATATAAAGGATATTTATTTAGAGATTAAATAAATAGAATTAAACTAAAGAAGATATTTATTTGTTAAATAAATAGGAGTTAACCAAGTGAATTGGTCGAGTTAACCAAGTGAATTGGTCGAGTTAACCAAGTGAATTGGTTGAGTTAAACGAAGTGAATTAGTTAAGTTAAACTAAGTGATTAATCGATGTGAATTAGTTAAGTTAAACTAAGTGATTTATCAAAGTGAATTTGTTAAGTTAACTAAATGGTTAATCGAAGTGAATTAGTTGAGTTAAACTAAGTGGATCGGTTAGAGTTAATCAACGTGAATTAGCTAAGTTAAACTGAGTGGATTTGTTCAGTTAATCAAGACGAATTAACCAGTTAGGTTAAACCAGTAGAGTTAACCAGTTGAGTTAACCAGTTAGAGTTAACCAGTTAGAGTTAATCTGTTAGAGTTAACCAGTCGAGTTAACCAGTTGAGTTAACCAGTTAGAGTTGATCAGTTAGAGTTGATCAGTTAGAGTTATCCAAGTAGAGTTAATCGAGTAGAGTTGTCGAATATCACTTATCCGAAGTAGAGTTATCGAATATAGTGTATTCGAGAGAAGAGTTATCGAATATAGTTTATTCGAGTAGAGAAATCAAATGTTATTCATTTGAGAAGAGTTATCGAATATAGTTTATTCGAGTAGAGAAATCAAATGTGATTCATTTGAGAAGAGTTATCGAATATTATTTATTCGAAGAGTAGTTATCGAATATTGGTTATTCGAAGTTAGTTAATCCAAAGGAGTTATTCGAAGTTAGTTAATCCGAAGGAGTTATTCGAAGTTAGTTAATCCAAAGGAGTTATTCGAAGTTAGCTAATCAAAAGGAGTTATTCGAAGTTAGTAAATCCAAAGGAGTTAGTCGAAGAGTTAATCGAATATAGTTATTCGAAAGAAAGTGTTAATCGAATATAGTTATTCGAGTAAAGTTAAAAAAGTTAATCGAATATAATTTATTCGAATAGAGTTAGAGAAGTTAATCGAATATAGTTCATTCGAATAGTGTTGGAGGAGATATCGAATACAGTTTATTCGATAGGATAGAAGTGAATATAATTCATCAATTAAGTTATTCGAATTAGTTATTCGAATAGAGTTAAACACGTAAGAGTTACTTGAATATTAGTTATTCAATTAGAGTTAAATCGAATTTAGTTATTCGAAAGGAGTTAATCAATTTGAGTTAAGTTAATCGATTCGAATTAAGTTGAATCGAAATGGAGTAAATCGATTAGAATTAAGTTAATCGAGTTAGAGTAAATCGAATATTGGTTATTTAAAGGTAAGTTATTCAAATTAGTTATTCGAAGGAGTTAATCAAATGAGTCGACCCAAAGGAGTTAGTCGAATATTAGTTATTCGAATAGAGTTAAAGGAGTTATCGATTTTAGTTTGATCGAAAGGAGTTATCGATTAGTAAATCGAAAGGAGATTTTCGAATATAGCATATTCGAAAGAAAGAGATCGAATATTGTTTATTCGAAAGAAAGAGATCGAATATTGTTTATTCGAAAGAGAGAGATTTCGAATATGAGTTATTCGAAGAGAGATAATCGAATATAGGTTATTCGAAGAAGAGTTAATCAAATAGAGATTACTCGAAGGAGAGTTATACGTCGAATTCAATTATAACGTCATAGTTATAATCAAACGTTTTCATATGAGAAGTGGATTCGTAACCTGAATCCAAGAATTTGCGTAAACAGATGATTGTAAAAAGTGAGTGATGAACTTCATCTATTTCACAGTAAAGGACGTTGTTCAATTAAGGTCTGCGAGGTAATTATACCCCAACTTGATTTACTTCAGAATTGACAAAGGAATAGTTGTGGTTCGATCTAAAAGGTTGATTAGGAATAAAGTTAAGGAATAAGCGATAAATGGATTAAGCGAAACGATGTTTTATACAACGTTCATTGGAAATCCGTAAATGAGTTTTGAAAACGTTTTCCAAATATAGTCAGATATGTTTTCTAAACATAGAAAATGAAATGTTTTCACGATAAGAATTTAAGAAATAGAGTTAAGCAAATTCAGAAACTGACTGGAGAGGGTAAGTTGAACGGTTTTCTAAGTGGCGATCTGATGTTGGTTTCGACCTTCCGAATTGATACTTAGAGAATTGTTCTCATACTAGTTACAGTTAGGGACTGATAGTTGCGAAATAATAGTGATGTGAAAATAAGCTATGGAAATGTTTTCCAATGATTAATAACATATATTTTCTAAATATATGAAATAAGGAAATATGAACATGTGATGATTGATCGATCGAATTTCCATTTGGAAATAAGATCGTTGTTTGTACACCGACATGTTTTCATTTGATAGTTAAATCATAGACTATCAAAGTTTTTACCATTTTAACGTTGTTAATATGGAGAGACCGGTTGGATTATTATCCAAAGAACCACTCTGTATTGGCATAAGCGTTGCGAGCAATATCTGCCAAAGATAAATTGAAGACGGAGTAAAGTGCAAGGGCTGTTGTATAAGTCTTAGATAACAGTGACTAAGATGGATATACTGAATAGTGCCTTCGGTTTGTCCAGTCCCAGGACAACGTATATGGAAGAAGGTCTGACAGAGTATATCCAATGGATCGCGTAAGTTGATCTATTCAAACGTATTCACGTTTGGTGGCGGAGGAATTTGTTTCTCTTAGCTATATACCCGTGTTATTTTTGGATAAGTCAATTTGTGATTTGGCGGGTATGACGATGTGGCATTCAAAGTGAATGGTGATCAGATGTTCTGAAGATAGACGTAGCTTCTAGCCTCACACCAGGAAGTAACAAAAGTTGGGCTAGGCAGCATGGCTAGTTGGGTCATTCCCAAGCAGGGTGTATTGTCACCGATCTAGGGAATATCCATATTTATACTTCTTTTTGATTCTGTATCTTCGGATGACGGTTTGATGGCCTACAACCGTGGTGGCAATATATTCGCGACACTCAAGCTAAATGAGTGAGCGGTCATGTGTGGCCGGGTTGCAAGACGTTCTTGTTGAACCCTGAGTGTATCACCTCTAGAGTACACTATTCAGAAGGTGCTCCCATACCTTGTCTGTTGGAATCCATTCTCCGATAAGCGCCCTGCGGTTTATGATTTTATACTATGTATGTAGAACGTGAGATGCAAGCGTTTCTGCTAGATTGATACCTATTTGTACTTAGACATTATTATAATATCACAATGATATTGCTTGTCAAAGTTGTTTAGATACTCATAAGGAAAAACCCGTTCCGTATTCACGGCGTGGTCTTATGAGATATCATATACCTGTTAAATTGTTTTAAACTGTTTTACTCACACCAGTCCCATGACTGACCCGGAGTTTATTTTGTTGTTTTCCCTAAACTCTTGGGTGCCTAATTTGTACGGGCAGTCAAGTAGTCGGGATTTACAGATATACTTGGAGAGCTTGGAGCAGGAGACTTCAAGATTCTATAGCTATAGTTATTTCCGCTGTGTTGTAAGTGTTGTACTCTGATAAGTGCTATTGTATATATATAACTGTTTACTTCAAAGCTATGTTATATATTATATGTTATTCGTTCCGCTGTGAGATTCGTGTTACTCTGATGATTCTGATGTTCTTCTTCTTCTATTCTATTAGTTCTATCTTTTCTTTCTCACCTTCTAAATTCTTTCACTAACGTCTCGGAATTTCCGACTCTCGAGGAGTCGGAAATTTCCAGCCGTTACAGTTGGTATCAGAGCTTAAGTTAAGTGATTACCTTGGCTCTGTGGCATAACTCGATAGAGATGGGATTAGTAATATCCTAGATTGAGTTTGAGTGTATATATATGAGCGCGTAATTGTTATTCAATATAAAATGGTTTTATATTGTGGAGACTCATTGGTTGAGTGGCTTATGAATTCTGGTCGATCAGTTTGATCCACTGTATCGATAAGGGTTACTAAACACTCGAACACGATGAACCGTCATGGTATGTTTTGAAAGAGGGTAAATGAAATAATTTTTCCCAAAATATATTTGGTTATAGAAGAAATATACATCTTGAAATTATTATAGTATATTGATTGTGTTGGTTGTTATTATAATCGAATAAGATTATAAAAGGGTGAAATGGTTATAAATGACCAATCAGAATTCATATGAATGTAATATATGAAATAGTTTGAATTAAATATGAATTTAAATCAGAATTTGGAATTTAAAATAAGGAAATTTTAAGTTCCTGGGAGATTTTGAAAATGTTTTTCAAATTGAAAATGATATAGTATTTCGATAACTGGAAAATAGATTCTGATGATGAATCTAGACATCATCAGTGTTCATTTTTGAGTTCTAAGTGACGGATTACTACCAAAGGTTTTGTTTTTGAATTGTTTTGAGAAAACAAGTTGTTTAGAAATTCAAAGGTTTTGAATTGGCATTATGATTTCAAATTTGATTTGAAAGAAACCCAGGAATTTAAGTTCTGGAATTAAAATTTAACTAATGAAGTTAAATAAAATGAGATGGTAAAAATAAATTGAAATTTAACTTGAACCGAGTTAAATAAAATTGAATTGGATAAGAGATAATCTAGAATGGAACCAAATTGATAAGTCAATAATTTGGAATTTGATATTAGAGTTCGAATGAAATTCGATTTGGATTTGAGGATATGAACTGATTGGAGATCAATTGGAATGGATAACATTGGTATATGTTGAAGTGGTAGCAGATGAAAGGGGTAGAGTTAAATGCCCGACAAAAAGGTACCAGTTTATATCATATATGAGTTTGGATTTTATGAGCCGAATTGGCAAGCTGCTTGGCTATTTTGATTTTCTTTTGGATTGGAGGAGGCCTAGAGAGGCGAGTTGTGGTTTGTCATATTGACCAATACAAAGGAGATTATGGCAAAATTTTCCGAAAATGTAAAGTGTTAGAAAATTTTCAGAATTTTTGAAAAATTTAGTTAGTCGGAAGAATAAATATTTTAGTCAATATTAAGTGGTTCGGTTGAAATCAGAAATAAGGGGTAAACCAATCTTAGGAGTTCCAATATATAGGGTCAACCTCTAACTTAGCAATTTCGAGGACGAAATTATTTTAAGTGGGGAAGTCTGTAATGGCGCGTTTTGTTAGCTGTCAAATAATTAATTTATTTAATGGTTTATATATCGATTTGGCGATATCGATAACTTAAAGTACAACGTTCGAACTTATAATTTATAATTATAATTAAAACGAGCTCGAAATGGCGCGGCAGTTCGCTATTTGGCAATTCGAACTTCAACTGAATGTACAGGATTCGTATTAAGCCGGATTTCTGTGAAACAAGAACCGTCAGGACCGATTTGATAATAGTTTTCTAATGAAAGAGAAAAATCTGGATTTCGTCGTGTAGATTTTTATTTACGTCCAAATCAAATTCTCAGAAATGCAGCGCCCTGACCATAACGGTTATTTCAAAATAACTAGAGATCGGGATTGAATTCAGACAAGGTTCTTTTGGGAAATAGCGATAATTTAATTTTTAGAATTTTTCTGTAATTTTTAATTAATTAAATAAGTGACTTTTTATTTGAAGTATTTCGCACCCTGAAATCAACATTTTTGAAGTTTCAAAATATGAGTCCACCTACCGGGATTATTATATTTTTGGGATCGTGTCACCAAGCTCGACACAACGATATCTCTATGTCAGTCTGTAAGTGGAAGGAATTTTATGAAACGAGGTACGTTAAGTTTTATAATATAAAACTTAGGAGAAAATATAGAGGGATGACCAAGCCAATACTTAAGCTTAGCAACATCACTCCCTTTCACTGATCGGAGATAAGGCCACGCCTCATCATTTTTAGCCACTCCTTCCTTACAGTAAAACAAGAACCACATACCTCACCACTTGGACAATGTTTCCCCACGCATGCATATATGAGATATTAGAAAATACTATAAATAACCCTACACCCTTATAACCTAATCCCATTTTCTCCAATCTCAATACCAATATCCGCCGCCACTCTTCTCTTTACAAAAACGTGGGTTTTCATCTTTGAAAATTCATTCCAATTCACATAAAAGTTTATAAATTCTAAAACAAGTGCTTTTGGACTCCTGGCATACTGCTCTTCAATGCAGTACAATTTTTGTTGTGATCGAACAAAGTTCCTGACGCTGGGTTTGTACCGCGTCCCTCTAGGGTTCGGATGTTGGCGAAACTGATGAAGCTATAGATCATTTCGGGATCATTTTCGAGTTTAGAACGGGAAATAGCACCTAGCTGCAAAGTTTGGGTGATAATGGTGCAGTTTGAGTTCGGATTTGTACTGTGTTGTTGCGGAAAGATGTACTGTCGACGGAAGTGCCAGAGGAGGTTCGAGGTTGGTATTTTGGTGGGGGGGATGGATGGAGATTTGAGCGAGGGATTCAATGGTTGGTTATGTTGGAATTTTCGTGAAGAATAGATGGCGCGTGGACAAGAAGAAAGACGACTATGGTGGAGGAATTTGATAAGCGATGGGTTCTGTGTATTTGGGGAGTACACGTGGATGAGAGGAGGTGGCTTAAGGGATGTCAGGAGTTGTTTGAAGTGAAGTAGGTACAAGGAGCTGGCGGCTTTGGTAGGAGTCTGGAGCATTTTTCTTGGAGTACTGGAGATGTGTAAATGCAGACGTAAAGGAGATAAAGGTCTCGGAAGTGGGTTTTTGTTTGGAGTAAGGAACTGGAAGGTGAAATCATTTTTACACTTGCGTGTAATAGGTGTGAGCGGAGGATTTAAGGTGCATACGGGTTTGATTTTGGGAGGTTTTGCATACGTGATATTTTTGGGGAGAGCAAGTTTATGGAGGTCGCGATGTTGGGTTTGCACTGTGATGGGAAGCAACTCACGGTGGTATTCAGTTCGAATAGTATAGTGTGGTAGAAGACATCGTGAATATTTGTTTGAAGAGGATGGAATCTGTTTTCTTAATGGTAGTATGAATACTGAAAAACGATAGTGATTTCAGTGCTAAGTTTACTAATAAGCGAAGATCAGTTCGCTAGTTATACGTTGGGAAGAAGAACGTTGGGCTTGGCTATAACGTGGATGATGGGCCGACAACTATTAAAATGAAATTCGAATGGGTTGTCACAATGGAATCATACGGACGACGGCTATAAAACGAAACTGACCGGGAGTGAATAGGAGCTCATTACAATTTATGGCGAAATAAATTGTCCGTCGAAATCAAATAACGCAAACCGTTATTCAACGGTTAACGCGCCAAGGTGAGTAAATCTCACAAACTTTAAACAGTTTTATTTTCACGTTGTATTCTTAGAACTGTTAAAATATTATCTGTTTGACTGTGTGTTGACTGTTGATTGAACTGCTAGTCAGTTAGTAAAGATTATATATATATGTATATATATATATATATATATAAACCGTCAAATAGTTATATGTTGATTCTGCTTATCAGAATATTATACTGGTGTTGTCTAACATCTGTGGATGCAGGGAAACAGGTTGGAGGAATCCAACAGGATTCCTCAACAGATATTTTACTGTGATTTTTATATTGTGATATATAATGTGATGTATATAATCTGTGTGATTATGTGTGGTGGGACGATATTTATCGTTGTTATATGGTGTGTTAAATACCATGAGAAATACCAGAATGTAGGAGAGGGGTTTTCAAAGTATATTTTGAAAATAGTTTATTTATATAAAATCAAGGGATTATATATATATATATATATATATATAAGAAAAAGGATTTTTGAATATAAAGTAATATAGTTGGTAAAACAAATATAAGAGAATTATATTTGTAAATCAAATACAAAGGAATATATATGTTAATCGAATATAAGGGGATATATTTGTTAGTCAAAATATAAAGGAATTATATTCGTTAGAACAAATATAAAGGATATTTATTTAGAGATTAAATAAATAGAATTAAACTAAAGAAGATATTTATTTGTTAAATAAATAGGAGTTAACCAAGTGAATTGGTCGAGTTAACCAAGTGAATTGGTCGAGTTAACCAAGTGAATTGGTTGAGTTAAACGAAGTGAATTAGTTAAGTTAAACTAAGTGATTAATCGATGTGAATTAGTTAAGTTAAACTAAGTGATTTATCAAAGTGAATTTGTTAAGTTAACTAAGTGGTTAATCGAAGTGAATTAGTTGAGTTAAACTAAGTGGATCGGTTAGAGTTAATCAACGTGAATTAGCTAAGTTAAACTGAGTGGATTTGTTCAGTTAATCAAGATGAATTAACCAGTTAGGTTAAACCAGTAAAGTTAACCAGTTGAGTTAACCAGTTAGAGTTAACCAGTTAGAGTTAATCTGTTAGAGTTAACCAGTCGAGTTAACCAGTTGAGTTAACAAGTTAGAGTTGATCAGTTAGAGTTGATCAGTTAGAGTTATCCAAGTAGAGTTAATCGAGTAGAGTTGTCGAATATCACTTATCTGAAGTAGAGTTATCGAATATAGTGTATTCGAGAGAAGAGTTATCGAATATAGTTTATTCGAGTAGAGAATTCAAATGTTATTCATTTGAGAAGAGTTATCGAATATAGTTTATTCGAGTAGAGAAATCAAATGTGATTCATTTGAGAAGAGTTATCGAATATTATTTATTCGAAGAGTAGTTATCGAATATTGGTTATTCGAAGTTAGTTAATCCAAAGGAGTTATTCGAAGTTAGTTAATCCGAAGGAGTTATTCGAAGTTAGTTAATCCAAAGGAGTTATTCGAAGTTAGCTAATCAAAAGGAGTTATTCGAAGTTAGTAAATCCAAAGGAGTTAGTCGAAGAGTTAATCGAATATAGTTATTCGAAAGAAAGTGTTAATCGAATATAGTTATTCGAGTAAAGTTAAAAAAGTTAATCGAATATAATTTATTCGAATAGAGTTAGAGAAGTTAATCGAATATAGTTCATTCGAATAGTGTTGGAGGAGATATCGAATACAGTTTATTCGATAGGATAGAAGTGAATATAATTCATCAATTAAGTTATTCGAATTAGTTATTCGAATAGAGTTAAACACGTAAGAGTTACTTGAATATTAGTTATTCAATTAGAGTTAAATCGAATTTAGTTATTCGAAAGGAGTTAATCAATTTGAGTTAAGTTAATCGATTTGAATTAAGTTGAATCGAAATGGAGTAAATCGATTAGAATTAAGTTAATCGAGTTAGAGTAAATCGAATATTGGTTATTTAAAGGTAAGTTATTCAAATTAGTTATTCGAAGGAGTTAATCAAATGAGTCGATCCAAAGGAGTTAGTCGAATATTAGTTATTCGAATAGAGTTAAAGGAGTTATCGATTTTAGTTTGATCGAAAGGAGTTATCGATTAGTAAATCGAAAGGAGATTTTTGAATATAGCATATTCGAAAGAAAGAGATCGAATATTGTTTATTCGAAAGAAAGAGATCGAATATTGTTTATTCGAAAGAGAGAGATTTCGAATATGAGTTATTCGAAGAGAGATAATCGAATATAGGTTATTCGAAGAAGAGTTAATCAAATAGAGATTACTCGAAGGAGAGTTATACGTCGAATTCAATTATAACGTCATAGTTATAATCAAACGTTTTCATATGAGAAGTGGATTCGTAACCTGAATCCGAGAATTTGCGTAAACAGATGATTGTAAAAAGTGAGTGATGAACTTCATCTATTTCACAGTAAAGGACGTTGTTCAATTAAGGTCTGCGAGGTAATTATACCCCAACTTGATTTACTTCAGAATTGACAAAGGAATAGTTGTGGTTCGATCTAAAAGGTTGATTAGGAATAAAGTTAAGGAATAAGCGATAAATGGATTAAGCGAAACGATGTTTTATACAACGTTCATTGGAAATCCGTAAATGAGTTTTGAAAACGTTTTCCAAATATAGTCAGATATGTTTTCTAAACATAGAAAATGAAATGTTTTCACGATAAGAATTTAAGAAATAGAGTTAAGCAAATTCAGAAACTGACTGGAGAGGGTAAGTTGAACGGTTTTCTAAGTGGCGATCTGATGTTGGTTTCGACCTTCCGAATTGATACTTAGAGAATTTTTCTCATACTAGTTACAGTTAGGGACTGATAGTTGCGAAATAATAGTGATGTGAAAATAAGCTATGGAAATGTTTTCCAATGATTAATAACATATATTTTCTAAATATATGAAATAAGGAAATATGAACATGTGATGATTGATCGATCGAATTTCCATTTGGAAATAAGATCGTTGTTTGTACACCGACATGTTTTCATTTGATAGTTAAATCATAGACTATCAAAGTTTTTACCATTTTAACGTTGTTAATATGGAGAGACCGGTTGGATTATTATCCAAAGAACCACTCTGTATTGGCATAAGCGTTGCGAGCAATATCTGCCAAAGATAAATTGAAGACGGAGTAAAGTGCAAGGGCTGTTGTATAAGTCTTAGATAACAGTGACTAAGATGGATATACTGAATAGTGCCTTCGGTTTGTCCAGTCCCAGGACAACGTATATGGAAGAAGGTCTGACAGAGTATATCCAATGGATCGCGTAAGTTGATCTGTTCAAACGTATTCACGTTTGGTGGCGGAGGAATTTGTTTCTCTTAGCTATATACCCGTGTTATTTTTGGATAAGTCAATTTGTGATTTGGCGGGTATGACGATGTGGCATTCAAAGTGAATGGTGATCAGATGTTCTGAAGATAGACGTAGCTTCTAGCCTCACACCAGGAAGTAACAAAAGTTGGGCTAGGCAGCATGGCTAGTTGGGTCATTCCCAAGCAGGGTGTATTGTCACCGATCTAGGGAATATCCATATTTATACTTCTTTTTGATTCTGTATCTTCGGATGACGGTTTGATGGCCTACAACCGTGGTGGCAATATATTCGCGACACTCAAGCTAAATGAGTGAGCGGTCATGTGTGGCCGGGTTGCAAGACGTTCTTGTTGAACCCTGAGTGTATCACCTCTAGAGTACACTATTCAGAAGGTGCTCCCATACCTTGTCTGTTGGAATCCATTCTCCGATAAGCGCCCTGCGGTTTATGATTTTATACTATGTATGTAGAACATGAGATGCAAGCGTTTCTGCTAGATTGATACCTATTTGTACTTAGACATTATTATAATATCACAATGATATTGCTTGTCAAAGTTGTTTAGATACTCATAAGGAAAAACCCGTTCCGTATTCACGGCGTGGTCTTATGAGATATCATATACCTGTTAAATTGTTTTAAACTGTTTTACTCACACCAGTCCCATGACTGACCCGGAGTTTATTTTGTTGTTTTCCCTAAACTCTTGGGTGCCTAATTTGTACGGGCAGTCAAGTAGTCGGGATTTACAGATATACTTGGAGAGCTTGGAGCAGGAGACTTCAAGATTCTATAGCTATAGTTATTTCCGCTGTGTTGTAAGTGTTGTACTCTGATAAGTGCTATTGTATATATATAACTGTTTACTTCAAAGCTATGTTATATATTATATGTTATTCGTTCCGCTGTGAGATTCGTGTTACTCTGATGATTCTGATGTTCTTCTTCTTCTATTCTATTAGTTCTATCTTTTCTTTCTCACCTTCTAAATTCTTTCACTAACGTCTCGGAATTTCCGACTCTCGAGGAGTCGGAAATTTCCAGCCGTTACACCCTGGCTCTTCTAACGTAGACCTTAACCTCTGTGAGCCCAGGAGGATCATCTGCAGCTTCACAGAGGGATACCAAGAGTACCCTCACGTCCCCTCGAAGCTGCGTGCTTCGTAACCCAGTTCATTGGAGCTTCTTCATGATCAGACGGACGTTTGCTCCTTTTCGTGTTCTACGTGGCTTTCTTGACTAAGGTTTACTACATAGTTCTCATAACTAAGTTTTAATACATAGTTCTCTTTCTTGTCGTGTTGGATTAGTTAAGTGTCATCAGTCAATTCAAGTTAACTTAACCCATTCACTTGTCATGTTAAATTGGTTAAGTGTTATCCAGTAGTTCACGTTGACTTAACCTACCCATATATCATGTCAAATTGGTTATGTGTTCCTTAACCCTACTCGTTTATCAGGTTATACTGGTTAAGCGTCTCTCATTAATTTAACCCTATTTATTCATCATGCTATAATGGCTAAGTGTTCTAGGTTTAGTTAACCCCACCATCTAGTCTAGTTAGCATGTTAAACATTTACTTAACCTTACCCACTTGTCTAGTTAACATGTTATAATGATTAAGTGTTTCCTCGGTTACTTAACCCCCACAAATCTTGCCTTGTTAACATGTTAAGTGGGTTAAGTGTCCAAATTTACTTAACCCCTATCAATCTTGTCTATTTAACATGTTGAATTGGATAAGCGTTTTCTCAATTACTTAACCCCACCCTTCTTGTCTTGTTAACTTCTTAAGTTGGTTAAGTGTTTCCTTAATTACTAAACCTCACCATTTCTAGCTTGATTGTTTATGAGCTTTAGTTAATTAATTAAAGCACCAACCACTCACATTAGACAGGTATTGTTGTGGTTACTTGATGTGCCGGGCGGTTCTGGGCAGGTTTATACCATAACTCAGTCTAACCTCGGGTCTTTCTAGGCTTGATGCACTAACCACCCACATTAGACAGGTATTGTTGTGGTCACTGGATGTGTCGGTCGGTTCCGGGTAGTTTTACACCACAACTCAGTCTAACCACGGGTTAGGCATATTCGTCTTTTACTAAATTTACATATTTATGTAAATTTTCCCTAAATCAATTTAGCCTAGATCATATTCATTTGTCATGCCAATTAACATACTTATATTCCATGCCCCAAAACTTGATTTACCTATCAATTAGCCCAAATTGCAGTTTATACCAATTTAGATTTAATTTTTCCCTTTTACAATTCATGCCCAATCTAGATTAATATCCCAATTTACAGTTCACATCAAAACTAGATTTATATTCTAGTTTACCGTTTATGTCCAAAACTTGGTTTACATGCTAATTACATCCTTTGCGGCCAATTAAAATTTATCAATTTATGCCCAAGAAATTCCCAAATCGCTTCTAGTTCCTCCATTGTTTTGCCATCATACTTAGTATGATGCTCAACAATGTTATTAATAAAATGTTAAGAACAAGTTCTCAGAACTTCGTGCAACAATATAATGAAAATTTTGAAAAACTAGTCAAGAAACCTGTACCTTATGATATTTTAGAATTTAAGGAACCACTAGAAAAGAAAAATATGAAGCAAAGACCTAAACATAAAAAAGTCATTCCATGTGAACACATTTTTTATCATAAAATATACAGTGTTATAAAAACTAGACAAAATGTAATAGTAAGTAAGAAAAATAATGGAAAAATACAGATCTTTGATAGAGAATAATATAGTGTCCAAACATATATGGATGCACTAAGAAAAATAACCATAGTAAAAGAAAGAGAACCAGAAGAAATTATTTCCGAAATCTCGTCTACAGATAGTGAAAACATTATGTCTGACAACTCAAAAGAAATTGAGAAAGAATTTCAAGAGTTAATAAATGAAGAATCTAATATAGAACAACAACCTTTTATGGAAACAAATCTAATTTCAACATCAAAATCTTCAGAAATCTTTGAGACCAAAGATGATGAAACTGGATATGAACAAACCATACAAATGTCAGAAGAAAATTATAATCAAATAGAAAAAATAAAACATACACTTTCAAGAGAAGATTGCTGTGGAATGCCATTAATAAGATACATGTCTAAAGAAAAATATGTTATTAAAACCTTTGAACAACCAGTAGATGTTTTTACCATGAAAGGAGAAATTTCTTTAAAATTACTTACACAAAAGGCAATAAAAGATGATAGGAAAAGCTTTTCAAAAGAATTTAATAAACAAGTAAAATGGTAACACTTAGGAGGAATATAACTTTAATAAAATGCGCATGCAGAAGAGGGATGAATGTTCCCTGTACATTTTGGAAATCAGATGATAGAATACTTCATGATGCAAAGGATGCCTTATTAGGAGTAATTAGAGGAAATTTTGCATATCAAACAATAAAAATGAGAATATTTCCTGATTTTGCAATTTCATTATCAGACCAAAATATAGAACTTGGACTTACAATGTATCATAAAATTGAAAGACTTAAGATGCCTCCAAGAAGTAAAGTGTGTAGTATTACAGCCTGTATGGTTTATCTTTACTCAACTAGACATCATATCACTACAAAGAAATTCAAAGAAGAAAACATCAATATAGCTAAACAATTTTCCGATATATGTGAAGTCATACCTCCCAGAGAATTAAAACATGAAGAGTTAGATTTTCCACAAGAATTAATTCTTCAAAGGAAAAACAGATATCAAACTCAACCAACTGTAAAACCACATAGCAGAAATTCTTTTAGAATAAGCTATGACAATGAAGCATCTACTTCTAATCAATTAAGAGATATAAATATATCTTCCCAGAGAAAAGATTTAGAATTAAAATCAATAGAAAAATTAAATCTAATAGATTCAAACAAACAATCATATATACAAGGGTTTTTAGATAATAAAGAACTAAATGTGCTCTTAGATACAGGAGCAGCATCCTCTCATATTAATTCCTTTCTTGTCCAAACATA
The DNA here is from genome assembly GCA_030737875.1 of Allium sativum. NCBI lineage: Eukaryota > Viridiplantae > Streptophyta > Magnoliopsida > Asparagales > Amaryllidaceae > Allium > Allium sativum. The sequence goes on along the minus strand of CM060920.1, from coordinate 558,250,558 downwards.
CACATACAATAATATACAAAATTCTTATAGATACATTGACTATTTTGGACAAATACATGTATTAAATAAAAGTGTAGAAGCTAGACTATCACTCATAGACAGAAATAGGAAGGTCCTGCAAATACAAATGGAAATAATAGTAGAAGATAAACTAGCAAAAAATGAAATATTATTAGGAATGAATTTCATTACAAAATATACTTTTACCTTAAAGGATTCATTTATACATTAAGATCAATATGAATTTTTGATAAACAACATATGAAAAAGGCAGTAGTTACTTCGCCATATTCCACATATATTGAAGGAACTATAGAAATACCTTATTACCAACCAATAAAACTAAATGCATATGTTGATACGGGTTCAGGAATATCTTTGTGTAAAAAAAATATTTTACCACAAAAATGGTGGATTCAAGATGGATCTTCTATAATTGCTTTAGACATACAAGAAAAAGAAATTTCTTATAAAGATTATGCAGTTAATGTTCCCTTCACCATAGGAAATATTAAAATTAAAATACCAAAATTATGGGTTAGTAATGTCCAAGGCCCAGACATATTATTAGTAAATGATTTCTGTCCATAATATCAACCCATGACCCAGTTAACAGATCATGTTATATTTACTACACCATGCGGAACACCCATTTTAGCACCCAGGCTTAAACAAGCATATGCTATTGATCCAAGCTATCAACCTATACCAGCACAGCTTGGTGATATTCCAAAAATTGAGAAAATACCATTATTAAAACATGAAAGCATAAATACTCTTGAAAATATTAAAGAAAGATTCAAAGAAACATATAATGAAAATCCTTTAGCAGCTTGGGATAAAGATAAAACATTAGCAACAATAAAATTAAAAGACCCCAATAAAACAATAAGAGTAAGACCTATGAAATATTCTTTAGAAGATTTAGAAGAATTTAAGGTACAAATTAAGAAATTTTAAAATTAAAGGTAATTAGACCATCTAATAGCTCACATAGTTCTCTTGCATTTATAGTTAGAAAACATAGTGAAATAGTTAGAGGTAAAGCTTGAATAGTGTAACAACCCGGAAAATCTGAACCAATTTGAACATTTTAAATTGGCTAAAATAGTGAATTTAAAATATTTAAAATAAATATTTTAAATAATAGCGACAAAAAGTAAGTTTGAATCGTTGTTTGAAAAGAAATATAATTAATTCTAATTATAAACAAGGCCTGAAACGGCGTGGTAGTTTCAAAATTTGGATTCAAACTTTGGCTGACTGTACCGAGTGCAAAACAAAACGGATTTGAGTGAAACCAAAAATATTCAAATCTAATAGTGAATATCTTTCTCACGATTCTGAAAAATTGAAGTTTCATAGCGGGAAGCAAAAGTTATGGCCAAATGAATTTTCAGAAAGGTCGCTATAGAGTTTATATAGCCCGTGAAAATGGTCATTTTGCAAACGACCTCGGAATTCGACGAAACCACTTTGTTGGATCCGGGATGCCAAATTATTTCTAGGTTTCAAATTTCATAATTTTTGAAGTTAATATGTGAGTGTGGCAAAGGAAAACGTGTTTTGGTCAATTACAGTTAAAGTGGATCGACCATAAAAAGGCCACTATTCAAACGGTCTCAGAATTCGACGAAACTAGTTTTGTTGGGACCGTATCGTCAAAACATACCTAGATTTATTTATCGGGAATTTTTAGAATCAGTATGTGGCCCCGGCAAATTGAAATGTACGTTCAAATCAAATATTGAATGTTTTATATTTTAATTTGAAGAAAAACTGACAGAAACAGTCGAATGGGCCTACGAAACATATCCCATTGTGTTCGGAATGGGGGTATTTAGCTAGGGACAATAGTCGTTGGGCTTGAATTGGGGTTCGTGGGTAAAAGAGGGTATTTTCAAAATTTAAAAATTTATAAACATAAATTTTTTTATCTCATTTGTCCACATCAGCCCTTCTCTCTCTCCGAAACCCCCGATCGACGGCGAAACAGCTTCAAAACTTCCCCCTCCGATTCCTCCTCCTACACGCAATAAAACACCATGCTCCTTTGGAGATTTTTGTAGTGCTATCAACGAGCTTCACATCCATATGAAGTTTGGATTTTTTTCGTGGCCTGTAGAGCTCGAATCGAGCTCGAGAAGTTCAGGGCTTTCAGCCGCCGCCATCGACAGCTGGCGCCACCGAGTGACCCCACTTCCCCCAGCGCCTGAGCGCCTTTCCTCCCCCTTCGACACTGCGTAGCCCGATCCTCTTCAAGCTTCACGGATTTCGAGTAAAATCGAAACCTAGTTTTGAACGAAACTGCCGAGGTACGGCTAATTTAATTTTAAACAATATTATAGCAGTTTAAAGCGCTACGGTTTTTTATTTCACTGTAAAAATCATATCTTTTTCGTTTCTTGACGAAACTCAGTAAAACAAGAGATAGTGGACTCGTGTGGACGTCTTCTACATTCTAGAAGAGACCGCATATTTTTCTAAGCCCTCTGCTATTTTTGGTGGAGTGGAATCCAATGTGATATTTCTAAATTATGAACGATATGGAAAACGACGATGTATAAATTATATAGTCGATGTATGAGTTATATAAGCGTTGTACACCTCTTGTATAAGCGTTGTATAAGTTGTACGTTCGATATATAAGTTATATATGCGTTGTAAAAATTATATATGTGTTGAAATAGAAGTGAAATGCTTATATATATATATATATATATATATATATATATATGCCCCTCGTCCACAAACCATGGACGATATTTATTGGTTGTGATTGGTGTGAAAATTGGTTGATTACGAATGGTTGATTAGAATTGTTTGTGGTAGAAATTGATTGATTGTGGTTGAAAAATACCCGTTTGTGGTTGAGAATTATTTGGTTGAAACCACATAGGATTAGTTTGTGGAAATGAAAAAAAAATACATGCCGCCTGCATGCGAACTAGATGCATGAAATCCCCATTGTCAAAAGCTGCGAGGCTTTAAGGTAGAGCGAGGAGCCGTACTAGGGACGACCCCGGTTTTAACTACCCAGCCGTTATGCTGCCGAAATTTTGAATAATATTCATGTGTTAGAATTATTTTCATGCGTTGAAACTATATTCGTGTGTTGAATAGAAATTCATGTGTCGAACGACATTCGTGTTGAATAGAAACTATAGAAAACATTCATGTGTTGAATAGAAATTCATTCGTTGAATAGAAATTCATGTGTCGAATGGTATTCGTGTTTTAATTAAACTGTTTTAAATATAAAAATCACTTTTTTATTTATATATAAACTATAGAAAACATTCATGTGTTGAATAGAAATTCATTCGTTGAATAGAAATTCATGTGTTGAATGATATTCGTGTTTTAAATAAACTGTTTTAAATATAAAAAACACCTTTTTATTTATATATATAAACTATAGAAAACATTCATGTGTTGAATAGAAATTCATTTGTTGAATATTATGGTATTCGTGTTTTGAAATAAATTGTTTTATAATAAAAATCATATTTTTATCATCTATATGAACTATATAAAATAGTCGTATTTTGAAAGAAATTGTTTTATAATAAAAATCATATTTTTACCATCCATATGAACTATATAAAATAGTCATGTTTTGAAATAAATAGTTTTACAATGAAAATCACATTTTTATTATATACATGAATTGTTATAAATAGTGAAGTGTTGAAATAGAAGTCAGTTGGATAAAAATATCATTTTTATCAAAGGTATGAAAAGAATATGGTTTTGAAATCGAAGAATCGATTATATTTATATGTATATATAATTAAAATAAATCGAATAACGAAGCTGCATTTCGTGTTTTGAAACCGTGATTTCAAACGATTAGTGCGGGAGATCCGACCATCGGATTTTCCCGAAACCAAAACCGTTGGGTTCGCTTTGGAAATATCTTTCCAACGACACCAACTTTGTAAAGATCCAACGTTGGATTGTCTAGAATGTTTAATTCAAATATAAAGAAAAACAGTGCCAGAATCGATTATATTTATATATATATATATATATATAAATATAATTAAATTAAATCGAATAACGACGCTGCAGTTCATATTTTGAAATCGAAACTTCAAACGATTGTACCGGGAGATCCGACCGTCGGATTTTCCCAAAACTGGAACCGTTGGATTCGTTTTAATAAAAATAATTCTAATGATATAAAATTTGTGAAGATCCAACGGTTATATTTTCAGATATGTGTAAATCAAATCTAAAGAAAAACAGCGCCACGGCCGAGTTATGGCCTGAAGCGTCGTTTGAATAAATTGGATATTTTTAAATAAATAAAAATAGCGATAAATCGTTATAAAATATTATAAATGATATGGAATGTGAAATTTAGAAACTAACTGAAGGTTAGCTAAGTCGAATGGTTTCCTGGGTTTTGATCTGATGTTGGTTTCGGCCTTCGGGGTTAATATTTAGGAAATCGTTCTCTTACTAATTTACGGTTGGTGACTAATGAATTAGAATAAGGCGTATGTTGTGTTTGTGTAGCACTTGTTTATTATATACGCGGGTTGCTCAGAAAGACCGGGTTTATCCCATTCTGAATAACTGAATCGACGATAAGAAATCGAAGATGAAGACAGTAGTCGAAGACCAGAGATCTTCACCTCGTTTGGATGGTAACTGATGTAACAACCCGAAATTTTGGGGCCAATTTAAAATTTTTATTCTAGAAATTTTAAGGGAATTTTAATATTTAAAATAATTTACTTTAAATAAGAATAACTAAAAATTTATTTTAAAACGAATTAATCTAATTTAATTCTAAAAGGAGTTTAGAAACAACACCGCAGTTTGAAAATTTGAACTTTGACTGAATATATAGGATTCATTTTAAATCAGAATTGAACGAAACAAGAAATATTTAAATCTGTTTAATCATACCTTTCCAACGAATCTGAAAAACTGCAATTTCACTTTATAAATTAAAAGTTATGCCCAACTTAAAATTTAGAAAAGTCGTTGTAGAATTTATATATATTTTAATTAAATATATTGGCCTTGAAAATAGTCTTTTTTCGGTTTTCGATGAAACCACTTTTGTTGGAACCGGAATGTCGAGTTATTGCTAAGTTTCAATTTTCATAATTTTTCGAATTAATATGTGAGCGTGGTAAAGGAAAACGTGTTTTGACTGTTTCAGTCAAATTTAATCGACTTGAAAATGGCCATTTTTCAAACAGTCTCGGAATTCGACGAAATTAATCTCGTTAGAACTGTATCGTCAAAACAAAACCAGAAATAATCTTTCTGTAATTTTTAGAGTCCATATGTAGCCCAGTAATTTAAAATGTACGTTTGAATTTAATAATTAACTGATTTATAATTGAATTTAAAGAAAAACATATCGTAACAGCCGAACAATGTTACGAAACATGTTCCATTGCGTCCGGGATGGGGGTTATTAGCTGGGGGCGACACTCATTGGGTTTGATTTGGTGTTCGTATTGATAAATAAAATTTTTTTGAATTAAATAAACTAAATTAAATAAATATACACCTACAAATACGGTATAAATACGCCCCCTATACGAACCCTAATCTAATTTTTATAGCCGCCATATGCCATCGATCAATGGCTGAGGCGCTCCGAACTTCAATCCATTCGATCTCCCAAATTACACAATAATATTCAATACTCCCAAATACAAATCGAAGAACAAAGGGAGCTCGTTGTTCTGAACGGTGATGATCGCCGATAACGTACTGTGGTGATCGGGATTCGGCCGAGAAGGGGCGGCGCTTGGAGGAGGATTGGCGAGGAAGGGGGTGCGAATTGGCCATGGTTGGGGGCGGAGGTAGGTGGCACCGAGGCGGTCGGAATGGCGGTGGCTGATGGGCTTCCGGCGTGGCGATGTGGCGTGCGTTCTGGGGTGTTTGAGTCGGGCGGTGGGTTCCTGTGTAGAACGACGGGATGAAGAAGATAAAGAGTGGAAGGGGGGAAGCTAATTAATTTAATTATCCTTTTATTTTTCAAACCTTTAAAACGTTGATAACTTTTTCATACAGCGACGAAATCACGAACCGTCAGTTGCGTTGAACTTGTATCTTGAAATACTACGCTATGGAAAAGACTAGAATTGAAACAGAGCAAATCAGAAAATTGAGGAAAATTCAGATCTGAAAAGCTATTGGTGAGATTTCTCGTTTTAAATTTTAAATTAATTAAAAATATATATTTATTTATTCTGACTGTGATTGTAATATTGATGCACCGTATAAAATTTTAGATTGACTGTTAGATGGTGGATTGTGATGATCTATTGAATTATCTGTGCTTGTTGATACAAAAATCATCATTTTTGCTACAAATGATATGTTAGGACAAAATCATCATTTTTGTTATGAAATGTTAGTGTAGAATAAAGACACTACTTTTGTTAGGAATGTTAATTTAGAAAAAAAGGAATCATGTTTAAAAGAAGTTGTTTTACAATAATAAAGATTACATTTTTATTGTATATATTAGAAGAAAATCATGTTAACATATGTTTATTATTAAAAAGTTATTATTTTCATTATTTTGTCGAATTAGATTTGTCGACAAAACAAAAGTTATTATTTTTATTATTTTGTCAAATTAGATTGGTTGACAAAACAAAACTTCATTTTCATAGTATAAGATGTTAACATACAAAACTTCATTTTTGTCATATAAATGATTAGCAAATCAAAACTTCCTTTTTGTCATATAAATGTTAGCATAACAAAATTATCATTTTTGTTATATAAAAGTTTGCATAGCAAATTATTCCTTTGTTATATAAAATGTTAGTAAAATAAAATTTCCATTTTGTAAGATAATGTTATATTTAATTAAAATTGTCATTTTAATTGAAATGTGATGTTGAAATAAAAATGTCAACTTGGTTAGATGTGCTATGTTAAATAATGATATGTCGATCATATGTTTCATTAGGATAAAAATCACCCGTTTTGTATAAAATGTACATTTGGAATAAAAATGCACATTCGGTTAGTTATGCCGTATATGGTTAAAAGACACATTTTGGTTAGTAATGTCATATATGATTTCAAATTTGTCACTTTTGTCGAAATTAGTATTGGCATACAAATTTGTCACTTTTGTCAAAATTAGCATTGACATACAAATTTGTCATCTTTGTTAAATTTAGAGCGGACATCCAAAAATGTCACTTTTATTAAATCAAAATTAACATATAAAAATTGTCACTTTTTGTTAGAAATATTATATGTTAATAAAATATCACATTAGAATAAAAACATTGCTTTTGTCAAAGGGGTTATTTAGAATAAAATATGGCCTTTGGTTAGAAATGTCTTACTAGAATAAATTTGTCACTTTGGTCAAATTTAGTATTAACATATAAATTTGTCGCTTTTGGCCAAATTTAGAATGGACATATAAAATTATCATTTTTGTAGATAGAAATGGTAAACAAATAAAATTTACATTTTTATCTGTTAAGATTGAATTAAAAATGGTAAACAAATAAATCATCATCTTTTATTTGTTAAGCAGAATTAAAAGAAAAATTTCTCTTTTATTTGTCATTGGAGCATGTACACAAATAAATGCCATTCATTTATTTTTCATTAAAACCATAGCATATTGTTTACAAATAAATATTCATTTATTTGTTTTAAATATATATATAGAAATTGTTTACAAATTTAAAACATTCGCTTTTGTCACTTTATCAGAGTGAATTCAAAACATTCACTTTGTCATTTAAAAAGGGGATTAAACCAAAACATCCAACGTTCGTTGTTACAAATGCAAACACTTATTGAAAATAAAGTTTTGATCTTATATTTGCATTCACAAGTGCAAACATATTTTGGAAATAAAGTTTGTTCTTTCTTTTCATATTCACTAACATAAAATATACATTTTTGTCAATTTTCATTAGTTAACATAAAATATACATTTTTGTCCATTTTCATTAGTTAATGCAAAATATACACTTTTGTCAATTTACGTTAGTTAAAAAAAATTATTCACTTTTGTCAATTTTCACTAGTTAAAACAAATTATTCATCTTTGGTCAATCTACACTTGTTAAAACCAAATATACATTTTTGTCAATTATATTAGTTGAGACAGAAATGTACATTTTATCCAAATATGATTAGTGAATAGAATAACATATTTTTATCAAAATATGATTTGTGAAAAGAATAACATAATGTCGTCACTTTGAAATAAAGGGAATCAAAAGGACATTTTTGCCACTTTGACATGAATGAAATAAAAATGTATATTGTTATACATTAAAAAGTTATGAATTGAAAATGTATATTTTTATACATTAAAATAAAAGAATGAGTTAGAAATGAGTAAAAAGAAGAGTTAGACAATATAATCATATTTTGTACATTTAAGAAGAGTTAGACAAAACTATCATATTTTGTACATAAATAGGAATTAGACAAAATTATAATTTTGTCATTTTAAATATAATTAAAACAAAGAATACATTTTTGTAGAAATGTAATTAGTATAAAGGATTACACAAAAGATAGGAAGGTTATTATTTTTATTTGTCGACTGGTCACAATAGAAAGGCCATATGTTAAAAATATGACGTTGATGATGGCTTAGAATGTATGTATGTGTTGATGAAGTGTTAGATGTATTTAATATTATGTTAGTGTATTCAAAATTGAATATTACACTTCCATTTACAAGTCATCCGACTTGTATATGTGATTGGTTGATAATTTTCACACATCGCCCAAGTGCACAAATAATTTATTCCTTGATTGTTGGATGAAACCCCACACGGGTGTTGGGATGATACTGGACACATTAATCCCAATATTTAGTTATCTGTCAATCGATGGATTGACAGTCTGTGATGAGCGTTAGTTATTTACTTTAATGCTCACACAGTTATAAATTCCACTTTGGTCGTCATTTGGATGTTTAATAATTATTTGTCATAATTGTTGATTACATACAATATATGGTTGCTGATTGGGTCACACTCCAATAAAGAATATTCTGGAAAAAGAATATTTTAGAGAATATTTTAGGAAAGAATATATTTTGGAAAAATATATTATTATTGAAATAAACTAGTTATTAACTAGAATAAATCATAAAATTTAGATTTAATGAGTTTTCCAATTTGTTAAGATTTAATTGAAGTTAAATTAAATAAATTGGATTTTGGGTTTGTCGTGAATAGTGTCTTAAATAACACTGTTCTTAAACCCCATATGTAAAGAATAATCTTTTAATTTAGATTATTAAATTTTCAATTATATTTAGTAATTGGAATAAGATGAAATGTGAGTTGGGTTTATTGTGAACTGTTTTTAAGTGACATGTGTTCTTTAACCCGACTGACGGTGAAAATATGATTTTGAATTTATAAATCTTGTATTTAGATTTAAATGGGAATTTTCCCGAAAGTAAAGTTTTCCAATTTAATATATTAAATTGGAATTGGATGGAATTCGAATTAATAATAACCGAGATAAGCTTCTGTAAAAGAAGATCGATACTACATATGGAATTTAAAAGGCTTTGTCGTTATTCCATTTATATTGTTGGTCGGATACAGAAATTTATAACGAGTATATATTGATTTGATTTCTATGAAGATTCCCTAATTTAATGGAAGAGGATTTTGGGTTTATCGTGAACGGTGTTTTAAAATGACACTAGTTCTTTAACCCAGTTAAAGATAAGATAAATTTCTTAAATTTAATTAATCATTGAATAATGATTTGTGATATTTAAAACCAAATTGGGTTCATAATAAATCTTTAAAAGTAAGATTTAAGAATAATTTAAAGAGTTTATCTTTGATAAAATAATGTGAATATTTTATTTAAAAGAATATTCTGAATTGGAATGAGACGTTGGGTGTGCTTTTATAGTACTTGATTTTTAATTATAAAATACGCTAGTTATTCGGAAAGACCGGGTTTAACCCATTCCGAATAATTACTACGACGATGAAGAGTCGAAGATGAAGACGGTGATTGAAGACCGACGATCTTCACATCGAATGGATGTGTTGCTACAGAGACCCTTGATGGGAGTAGCTACCTTGAAGGGGTTTCAGTGGTGGTCGTCCGTACTATTGTTGATTGTTCGGATTTGGTTTTCGCTCAGACCCAGATTATAAGCTAGTAAATGGATGCGTGTCTGACATTGGATTTCGTTACATGTGAATTAAATCGATTTCTGTTAATGTATGTCTGTTTGGTGGTGGAGGATTTATTCTCTACTTAACACCCTGGTATATGTTAATAGTGATTGATCGCATGGTGTGAATTGTCAATGTGACACGCCAAGATGCAAATGATCAAGGCTTTTGTTGAAAAGCAGGGCCTCGTGGGATGATCAAAGTATAGCCTATTACGGCATAACTTTGTGTATATCGTGACTTCGCGAGCCTCACACCCCGGTATGAGTCAAAAATGGGATACGGACTGCAGGGAGTGCACACGTTTCTTTCTAGCTATGAGTGGTGTCGGTGCTTAAACTGGCTGGCATTTACTTATGTGGATGATGGATTTTGAGGTGCCTCGGATTTTTATAGGCCATTAGTGGTCATATTATAGGTCCAAAGGGACCGAGAAGCGTGTGTTCAGGCATAACCAATCCACTGCCGATAGGCGGGGACCGGCCCTGAAGATCCAAGGGTTCACTACGGGGGATCCTGAGGCATTTGCTAGAGTGTCTCGAATCGGAGAGGAGCTTGCCCCTAGCCTCGACTCATGATGGAAATCCAATTTCCAATACGACCTTGCGGTTTTGATTGTAGAACTAGTATGGCGACATAGTAGGATGGGGTACTATGTCGTCTATGATTAATACATTATGATTGAAATTGTTTTTAAAATATATATATACTCATAGATACACACTAATACTAAATTCGTTTTATCGTATCAAGCATCTTTTGACCATTATAAGGTAAAACCCTATCCTCCGGTTTGCGTTGCATTGTGTGATGGGACTTGGGTCTTATAATGGTTTCATTTTTTTTAAAAGCATTACGTTGTTTAACGTTTTACTTTATTTTAGGCACTGGCAATCCAATGGAGTAAACCCGTTACGCGTTAGCGGTGTGGTCCTGTGATTAGCCTTATTATTAGATAAGTTTAGTTAAGATTTCTCATACCAGTCCCATGACTGACCTGTAGTTTGTTTCACTGGCAAACTCGGGTGCCCATATTTTCCACACGGGCAGTCGAGTAGCTTTTCGCGGATATATTTACGGGATCCTGGCTTACAGCTGAAGCGGTATTCGGAAAGCTCTGTGTCCGTGTATTCCTTCCAGTTGTATATTTGTATCATTTTTCCGCTGCTATTTAAATGTAATTTAAAACTCTGATATTATTGTATTTCTATTTCTGTAATAAGTATTCATACTCTGTTATACTCTTGTACTCTGATGTAATTGTTGTTATCAGCAATAAAATGTTCTTCAGTTTGTGTTCTGATGTGTGTTGTTCTCAAAGCAATCCAGCCTTTCCTTTACTGGGAAGTTTGGGTCGTTTCAGTTGGTATCAGAGCTTTGGTTTACGGAGCTCGAGAACAAGACACATTAGAACCGAACGAAAGAATTCATCAGAGATTGGATTAGTAATATCCAATGAGGATAACTCGTTAGAGATGGGATCAGTAGTATCATAGAACGAGTGTGAAGAGTATTATTTTCTTTAAAAATAAAAGTAAAAACAAATTTAGTTTTGGAAATTTTATCTTAAAATACGTATTTGAGTATATTATATTTTTATGTGGACAATCGAGTATATAAAGGTTTCGAATATACGAGTAATTAACGGATAATCGAAGTTTTAATATACTAGATAGATATAGAATCACACTCTAGTCGTCCGAAGATAATTCTGATGATCGGTGCACCATCACCAGTATTTATGTTCGAGTTTCAAAAGTGGAATTTCTATATATTTCCATTGACTGGTATGAGAACCAAAACTTAGTTGGTTCACATTGCTACACATTGCTGTGATTTGCACTAAAAATATGATTTTTGGCTATATATAAAAGTTATATATATTTGAAAAGTTAATCAACTAATTGATTGCTGGTTGTGATGTTTGATAATTAGTTTCACTAATTAAAATATTAGAATGATAATTAATTGAAACCAATGATAAAATTTTAGGTTGAGTTGGTTAAATTAAACAACTTTTAGTTACATTCCTTTTCGAGGACGAAAAGATTTTAAGTGGGGGTGATTGTAACAACCCAGAATTTTGGGGCCAATTTAAAATTTTTATTTTAGAAATTTTAAGGGAATTTTAATATTTAAAATAATTTACTTTAAATAAGAATGACTAAAATTTTATTTAAAAATGAATTAATTTAATTTAATTCTAAAAGGAGTTTAGAAACAGCACTGCAGTTTGAAAATTTGAATTTGAACTTTGACTGAATATACAGGATTCATTTTAAATCAGAATTGAACGAAACAAGAAATATTTAAATCTGTTTAATTATACCTTTCCAACGAATCTGAAAAACTGCAATTTCACTTTATAAATTAAAAGTTATGCCCAGTTTAAAATTTAGAAAAGTCGCTGTAGAATTTATATATATTTTAATTAAATATATTGGCCTTGAAAATAGCCATTTTTCAAACGACCTCGGTTTTCGACGAAACCACTTTTGTTGGAACCGGAATGTCGAGTTATTGCTAAGTTTCAATTTTCATAATTTTTCGAATTAATATGTGAGCGTGGTAAAGGAAAACGTGTTTTGACTGTTTCAGTCAAATTTAATCGACTTGAAAATGGCCATTTTTCAAACAGTCTCGGAATTCAACGAAATTAGTCTCGTTAGAACCGTATCGTCAAAACAAAACCAGAAATAATCTTTCTGTAATTTTTAGAGTCCGTATGTAGCCCCGGTAATTTAAAATGTATGTTTGAATTTAATAATTAACTGATTTATAATTGAATTTAAAGAAAAACATATCGTAACAGCCGAACAGGGTTATGAAACATGTTCCATTGCGTTCGGGATGGGGGTTATTAGCTAGGGGCGACACTCGTTGGGTTTGATTTGGTGTTCGTATTGATAAATAAAAAAAATTTGAATTAAATAAACTAAATTAAATAAATATACACCTACAAATACGGTATAAATACGCCCCCTATACGAACCCTAATCTAATTTCTGTAGCCGCCATATGCCATCGTTCAATGGCTGAGGCGCTCCGAACTTCAATCCTTTCGATCTGCCAAACTACACAATAATATTCAATACTCCCAAATACAAATCGAAGAACAAAGGGAGCTCGTTGTTCTGAACGGTGATGATCGCCGATAACGTACTGTGGTGATCGGGATTCGGCCAAGAGGGGGTGGCGCTTGGAGGAGGATTGGCGAGGCAGGGGGGTGCGAGTTGGCCATGGTTGGGGGCGGAGGTAGGTGGCGCCGAGGCGGTCGGAATGGCGGTGGCTGATGGGCTTCCGGCGTGGCGATGTGGCGTGCGTTCTGGGGTGTTTGAGTCGGGCGGTGGGTTCCTGTGTAGAACGACGGGATGAAGAAGATAAAGAGTGGAAGGGGGGAAGATAATTAATTTAATTATAATTTAATTATCCTTTTATTTTTCAAACCTTTAAAACGTTGATAACTTTTTCATACAGCGACGAAATCACGAACCGTCAGTTGCGTTGAACTCGTATCTGGAAATACTACGCTATGGAAAAGACTAGAATTGAAACAAAGCAAATCAGAAAATTGAAGAAAATTCAGACCTGAAAAGCTATTGCTGAGATTTCTCGTTTTAAATTTTAAATTAATTAAAAATATATATTTATTTATTCTGACTGTGATTGTAATATTGAAGCACCGTATAAAATTTTAGAATGACTGTTAGATGGTGGATTGTGATGATCTATTGAATTATCTGTGCTTGTTGATACAAAAATCATCATTTTTCCTACAAATGACATGTTAGGACAAAATCATCATTTTTGTTATGAAATGTTAGTGTAGAATAAAGACACTACTTTTGTTAGGAATGTTAATTTAGAAAAAAAGGAATCATGTTTAAAAGAAGTTGTTTTACAATAATAAAGATTACATTTTTATTGTATATATTAGAAGAAAATCATGTTAACATATGTTTATTATTAAAAAGTTATTATTTTCATTATTTTGTCGAATTAGATTTGTCGACAAAACAAAAGTTATTATTTTTATTATTTTGTCAAATTAGATTGGTTGACAAAACAAAACTTCATTTTCATAGTATAAGATGTTAACATACAAAACTTCATTTTTGTCATATAAATGATTAGCAAATCAAAACTTCCTTTTTGTCAAATAAATGTTAGCATAACAAAATTATCATTTTTGTTATATAAAAGTTAGCATAGCAAATTATTCCTTTGTTATATAAAATGTTAGTAAAATAAAATTTCCATTTTGTAAGATAATGTTATATTTAATTAAAATTGTCATTTTAATTGAAATGTGATGTTGAAATAACAATGTCAACTTGGTTAGATATGTTATGTTAAATAATGATATGTCGATCATATGTTTCATTAGGATAAAAATCACCCGTTTTGTATAAAATGTACATTTGGAATAAAAATACACATTCGGTTAGTTATGCCGTATATGGTTAAAAGACACATTTTGGTTAGTAATGTCATATATGATTTCAAATTTGTCACTTTTGTCGAAATTAGTATTGGCATACAAATTTGTCACTTTTGTCAAAATTAGCATTGACATACAAATTTGTCATCTTTGTTAAATTTAGAGCGGACATCCAAAAATGTCACTTTTGTTAAATCAAAATTAACATATAAAAATTGTCCAAAGGGGTTATTTAGAATAAAATATGGCCTTTGGTTAGAAATGTCTTATTAGAATAAATTTGTCACTTTGGTTAAATTTAGTATTAACATATAAATTTGTCGCTTTTGGCCAAATTTAGAATGGACATATAAAATTATCATTTTTGTAGATAGAAATGGTAAACAAATAAAATTTACATTTTTATCTGTTAAGATTGAATTAAAAATGGTAAACAAATAAATCATCATCTTTTATTTGTTAAGCAGAATTAGAAGAAAATTTTCTCTTTTATTTGTCATTGGAGCATGTACACAAATAAATGCCATTCATTTATTTGTCATTAAAACCATAGCATATTGTTTACAAATAAATATTCATTTATTTGTTCTAAATATATATATAGAAATTGTTTACAAATTTAAAATATTCCCTTTTGTCACTTTGTTAGAGTGAATTCAAAACATTCACTTTGTCATTTAAAAAGGGGATTAAACCAAAACATCCAACGTTCGTTGTTACAAATGCAAACACTTATTGAAAATAAAGTTTTGATCTTATATTTGCATTCACAAGTGCAAACATATTTTGGAAATAAAGTTTGTTCTTTCTTTTCATATTCACTAACATAAAATATACATTTTTGTCAATTTTCATTAGTTAACATAAAATATACATTTTTGTCAATTTTCATTAGTTAATGCAAAATATACACTTTTGTCAATTTACGTTAGTTAAAACAAATTATTCACTTTTGTCAATGTTCACTAGTTAAAACAAATTATTCATCTTTGGTCAATCTACACTTGTTAAAACCAAATATACATTTTTGTCAATTATATTAGTTGAGACAGAAATGTACATTTTATCCAAATATGATTAGTGAATAGAATAACATATTTTTATCAAAATATGATTAGTGAAAAGAATAACATAATGTCGTCACTTTGAAATAAAGGGAATCAAAAGGACATTTTTGCCACTTTGACATGAATGAAATAAAAATGTATATTGTTATACATTAAAAAGTTATGAATTGAAAATGTATATTTTATACATTAAAATAAAAGAATGAGTTAGAAATGAGTAAAAAGAAGAGTTAGACAAAATAATCATATTTTGTACATTTAAGAAGAGTTAGACAAAACTATCATATTTTGTACATAAATAGGAATTAGACAAAATTATAATTTTGTCATTTTAAATATAATTAAAACAAAGAATACATTTTTGTAGAAATGTAATTAGTATAAAGGATTGCACAAAAGATAGGAAGGTTATTATTTTTATTTGTCGATTGGTCACAATAGAAAGGCCATATGTTAAAAATATGATGTTGATGATGGCTTAGAATATATGTATGTGTTGATGAAGTGTTTGATGTATTTAATATTATGTTAGTGTATTCAAAACTGAATATTACACTTCCATTTACAAGTCATCCGACTTGTCTATGTGATTGGGTTGATAATTTTCACACATCGCCCAAGTGCACAAATAATTTATTCCTTGATTGTTGGATGAAACCCCACACGGGTGTTGTGATGATACTGGACACACTAATCCCAATATTTACTTATCTGTCAATCGATGGATTGATAGTCTGTGATGAGCGTTAGTTATTTACTTTAATGCTCACATAGTTATAAATTCCACTTTGGTCGTCATTTGGATGTTTAATAATTATTTGTCATAATTGTTGATTACATACGATATATGGTTGTTGATTGGGTCACACTCCAATAAAGAATATTCTGGAAAAAGAATATTTTAGAGAATATTTTAGGAAAGAATATATTTTGGAAGAATATATTATTATTGAAATAAACTAGTTATTAACTAGAATAAATCATAAAATTTAGAATTAATGAGTTTACAATTTGTTAAGATTTAATTGAAGTTAAATTAAATAAATTGGATTTTGGGTTTGTCGTGAATAGTGTCTTAAATAACACTGTTGTAACACCCCATCTCCGCCAGGGTGGCTCTTGCAAGCACTCTGACTTTGGAGGGGCGTTTGAATCAGGTAAACATGCATAATGATATATCAAGGTAGAACAAGAACATATGTATATATGTAAACAGAGTAAATAAGATAAGTAAAACAGCGGAAGATTTCAAACTATTTCAAAACAAGTTTGGTACAACATAATGTCAACTTTCCAAATACACAAGTCTAGATGAAAACAACATCACTGAAAAACTGAAAATACATAAGTACTATCCCCAAAATAAGTGATAACCATAGCTAGCTTCATGCCAAGACCGTACATGAGCTAAAATCCCACAAGCAAGCGATCAGAAATCCAAGCTAAGCTCCAATATTCCCTCCCTGAGAACCTGGGGGGGGGGGGGGGGGAAACGGAAGAAAAGAGGCGAAAGAAAACAGGTCAGTCAAAAAGACTGAGTAAGCCCTACTACAATCAATGTAAACTGGTAAAGTTAACTGGCATGAGCAGCAGGGATGAACATAAGGATAACAACATACTAGCATGATGATTAACTAACAAGGTAGATAAAGGTGTCATCGCATAATCAGGTTTAAGGTTTTGCACCACAGGTGTACTAGCAAACTAACATGACTTGAATAAACAAGTATTGATCCCTTGGCCCAAGCTTTGGCCCAATAACATGAAGTGACCCCAATTCGAGGTCCAACCAAACGGTCTAGTCGATCGACTCCCTATAAGCCTAACTCGTCACGTGTTGGTGTCCATACGGCCCACACATATTTGTAGTCAGACTGTGCAGGGTCTCCCGTCGGGTGTATCAAGCCCTAGGGTGTCAACCCCTGGACACCATAAACATGAGTGCACAGTCTCGATCTACTGGTACCCGTGCATGTTTTCCCCGGCTTCGGACTGTGTGCACGACCATAGTCCGCCCGGAACTACACCGGCGTACCCTTCTGCCATCGCTTTTGGTCGCTTACCTCAAGTCCAGTAATCGTGCCCCCACCCTAGCCTAGTCCCTAGGGTCATGATGATACAAACTTGGGATTACTGCTGGAGTGGACCCCCATTGCTAGGATTTTTCTAGTGGGTTAAGTACGGTTTAACCCCCCTGCTAATCATGGATTAACTTGGTTAAGTGTAACGATGAGTTCACGACTTAACCCTGATTAATCTACCAAGCCCAAATTGGTTAAGTATTAAGTGGACCATGACTTAACCCTAATCATGAGGCATTAATTAATTAATGTGCCTTAACCTCCCACATTAGACTTTGTTGCGGTTACTAGTTAAGCCGGGCGGGTCCGGGTAGCTTTACACCACAACTTGGTCTAACCTCGGGTTCAAGGTACAACATGGCCAACTTCTCACATTGGGTCCTATTGTTTGTAGCAACTAGTTAAGCCGGTCGGTTCCGGGTAGGTTTACGCTACAAACTCAACCCAACCTCGAGTTGGTCACACTTATCTTTTCTAAGTGTCATGTCCGTCATGTTTCCAAAACATATTACAAATTTTCAAGCAATTGGGTAGACCTAACTTAATAGGTAAATTCCCAATGGGTAGACCTAACTTAATAGGTAAATTCCCAATCTTATGTTTTTATGTCTTTTAAGTTTACCCAACCCCAAACGCAATCCCATCGCTTACATATCGCAATAGCGCATAAAGGATAGAAAGAGGGAACTTGGCATAATCATGACATAAAGGTGTTGAAGCCACAAGTTCAACATGGTGGCATATGAAATGTACATATGTTCATATACTTGCATTAGGCCTCAAAAGCATGCATAAAACCAAACTTAGCATATTGGTGATACATGGTGATAAATGACATGTAGAAATGGCCATAAGTTCGCATTTAGCCTCACATGCAAGTTATCATAAGGGATATGATAACTTACATGTTGCCAAAATGCAACCATTAGCATAAAGCTTGAAGCTTTATGTTCACATACTCAAGATAGGCTTGCATAACATGATAACATGAACAAAAGGATCAACCCAAACTTGCATAACATACATGGCAAACTTGCATATCATAACATGGCAAACTTGCATAACATAACATGGCAAACTTGCATAACATAACATGGCAAACTTGCATATAAACTTGCATATCATAACATGATAAACTTGCATATCATAACATGGCAAACTTGCATAACATAACATGGCAAACTTGCATATAAACTTGCATATCATAACATGATAAACTTGCATATCATAACATGGCAAGCTTGCATATAAACTTGCATATCATACATTTAACTTTAGAGTTTAAGTATGAAAGTAGAATAGGGCTTACAATGCTTATGAAGACACACAAAAATAAGACAAAGCCCTTATGCAATCAATTAAACCCAAAATGCAAGCTCCAATAGAAAAACCCTTGAGCAAAAATGATCAAAACCCTTGCTTTATGATGTAAATATGGAAACTTGACTTGAATGCAAGCTAATGACGCTCATACAAGCTTGAAAACACTTGTATGCATGGAAAATCTCTCATAGAAATGACTTAGGAATTTTATGAAGAGAGTGGAGGCCATGAGAGGAATGATTTTGCCATAGTTTAGTTACTTGAATGAATAATGATGATTTAGGGTTAGGTTAGGGGCTTATTTATAGAGATTAGGACTAGTTCTAGCCTTAGGATTAAACCCTAGTTCCAATCTCAGCCCTTAAAACCGAATCTGGCCCAAAGACCTAACCAAAACCCCAAAATGGTGCACCAGGCAAAACTGCCCGGCTGGACCAAGTCGACAGGGCTGTCGACTTGTGTAACACCCCACACCCGCTATGGTCACTCTCTAAGGGAATGCCATAACATCGGCGGAGTATTCTAGTGAATATAGAACAGAGAAATTACAGCAAGACAGATATAAGTAATACTTGAAATTTAAAACATCATCTCATAACAGCGGAAATAAACATGTCTGGTTACATCACAAAACCATAATAAGAGTTAAGTACAAATATCCATTCTTGCTAAATAAAAATACATAATCCCAATACATGAACTGATAGCCATAAAAAAAAGGAAGCTGAGCTCTACATCTACGGTCCAAACTCCAAGAGATAGATAAAGCAAACTGATCAAGGCCCACTAGCACTAGGCCCAACCTGAGGACCTGAGGGGAAAAAGATAAAAACAACGGGGTCAGACATAAGCCTGAGTGAGCCCTATAACCTTAACAATACAATTATTAAAGTAATTAGGGTATGACATGAACTCGGTACGGTACCTTTGGGGATAATGACTACACTAAGTAGCCAACAACATAGGATGAACCAAGATAACCGTAAAGACGCATCTACCCACCCAAGGATAATTACTAACTGCACCCCACCAGTCATTCCTACTTAAAGGTTGATCCCACCCAAGGACTTAAAGAAAGATATAACTAGTAGTTTCATGTACTCCTAGCTGACTACATAGGTGCCGTCTGCCCCTATCTCCACTAGGTGTACCCCACTACCCCAAGCGATCGGCTCCCTAACGTAGATACCCGTGCTGGACCCACAGTGGGGTGTATCACTCCCACTAAAGTGGCAACCCAATACTATCCACGGTGCACGGCTTATATCTACACGATGCAACAACGACTTATCTACCAGCCCGGGTCCACACACGCATATGAAACCCGTTGGACTCGCGTTGCCACCGCTACCCCGTTTTGGCCTCTTATAGTCAAGCCCAATATGCGTGTCCCGTCACCCGACTAGAGTCGAGCCCACAAAGATACGTTTGGGATATTGGTTGAAATGGGCCCCCACAAGCTACCCACCTAAGCTTGTTACTTATCTAGTGTATCCCACTTAACCCTTTAATCATGTTTAATTACATGTTTCCACTTGGTTAAGTATTCTAATCGTATTTTCTATTGCCACCCAAGGCAACCCACTAGATTTCCACATGCCACCCAAGGCACCCACTTAACCCCTCATGCTCTACTACATGCTTAACTGGTTAAGTGTTTCTTAATTAATTAAGACCGTGATCCTCATAAAGACCTCTCACATTAGACTATCTTTTATGACCGCTGGTTAAGCCGGTTGGGTCCGGGCAGCCTTATGTCATAACCGAGTCTAACCTCGTGTCTTTACATTAATCACGTATTTAGTTTGTGCCTAAGACCTCTCACATTGGGCTAACATTTGTAGCAACTGGTTAAGCCGGTTGGGTCCGGGCAGTTTTACGCTACAACTGAGTCCAACCTCGTGTCTTAGTCGATTAATTACACCTAATTAATCACCCCATATTAATTATCCCTAATTAATATCAAGTTTTTTTTCATAACATGGGTAGACCTAACTCAATAGGTAAATTCCCATGGGGTAGACCTAACTCAATAGGTAAATTCCCACTTATGTTAATTTATTTTTATGGTATGCTTAATCATACCCAACCATACTTTTAATTAACATATTTATTAACCCCATCGTTCCCCACGTAAATCGTTCTCATAAAGGGAAGATCCATCACAAATATCATGGATTAAACCAAATATTAGCATATTCTTTGTCATGGGTTAAGAGGGTGTCAACTTGCATATATGAGCATATATTAACCCAACTTGCATTTAAGCATACACATAACTTGCATAATTATTCACATGACTTCATAAGCACGCATAACATGTTAATCTTGCATTTGAGCATACACCTAACTTGCATAATCATTCACATAACTTCATAAGCATGCATAACATGTTAATCTTGCATTTAAGCATACACATAACTTGCATAATCATTCACATAACTTCATATGCATGCATAACATGTTAATCTTGCATTTAAACATACACATAACTTGCATAATCATTCACATAACTTCATATGCATGCATAACATGTTAATCTTGCATTTAAACATACACATAACTTGCATATTTATTCACATAACTTCATATGCATGCATAACATGTTGCATAATAGATCAATGTCCAACTTAGTGTTTTGCATCATAATCATCATGAAACATAGCACCAAACTTGCATAAAGATATAACATTAAACTTGCATAAAAATGTCATGAACACATACACTAAACTTGCATGACATAGAGCATATAACTTGCAAAACACATAGCATATACAATATTAAGCTTGCATAAACACATTGATCCACAAACATAACCATACATCATCATATCCTATCTTAATCAAATTAACAATTGATTATTAAGGGGATAGAAGCTCACCAAAACAAAATTAGCAAACTAATGAAGAAGATTAAGAGGCTAGAAGTTGATTTGGAATGCTATCCCTTCTCTAATTTTGATGGAGGCTCTCTCAAGTTTCAATTTGCCATAGTTTAGTTACTAGATTTAATTATGAATGAATTAGGGTAGGGTTAGGGTCTTATTTATAGGATTAGGTGAGTGTTTTAGGCCCTTAGATTAACCCTAGATTAGATTAGGACCCTTAGATTTCGGAACTCTCTAGAACCAGCCCTCCAAGCCAGCCTAGAACCCAACCTGGTGCAACCTGGTGCACCCAGGTTCACTGGACGCCGCGACCCTGTCGACAGGCAAGTCGACACCCCCTGTCGACAGGCCTATCGACAGCCCTGTCGACATGGGTAGGGCGGGATTTTTCCCGCCTGACCCCACTTGCTCCATTTTTATAATCTGAGATTTGAATTTTAAATCTGTTTTTAGTTTCAAATTTTCTGCAAACTTCATCGGGCCATAACTGGGCCATACGGACTCCGATTTTCGAACACTCGGACTCTATTTTGCGTATTTTTCCGAGACGAACACAATGACGCAGCCCGTTTCCCCCAATTCTCACATCTGAGATTATTTATTCTGTAATTAGTGAATTTTAGTATTAACCAAAATACGGGGTGTTACATTCTCCCCTCCTTAAAGGATTTCGTCCCCGAAATCTCTAAGCTAAGGAGAATGCATATCCTACCATCCAAACAACCATCTACTCAAACCATCAACCACGGGCATCCATTGTCCTTAAACAGTTTCTAATGAAGTATGAGCATATGCAAAAAGTGTGTGTATATGTTCCCTATCTAACGTATGAACATATGCAAACCATGATAGTGCCATGCATCCATTATGTATGCGAGAGAACCCTATCGACACATACAATATCTACATGAGTGCACAATCATTCACCAAAATGCATCATCCATATGATAACACAATCATTATACATCCATTAATATAGCTTCCTACACACAATTTTATGCAATATGCAATATGAAGTGATTGAGCCGATCTAGTGCCTAGAGTGTGTGTATATGCATCCACGAGCAACCACTAGCAAACACTTGCATCCACTTGTATCCATCAACCATAACATGTCTCAAACACATGTTTCAACCATAGGTTTACCCTATCTAAAGGTCAAAGATACTAAAGATAAGATAAGTACTAGATAACAATAGAGGAGAAAGTAAAGACATACCCTCAAAAAGAAATGGGTATAATGAACGCATCTTCGCTTCCGTCTCCCAAGTTGCGTTGCTCTCATCTTCTCCCCATTGCACTTTGACTAGTTGAACCTCTCGATTCCTCAATTTCCTAGTCTCTGACCCAAGGATGCGAGTAGGAGCCCGTCGGATAGTCGCATCACGCTCTATCTCTACATCTCTAAGCAAGCTCGGCTCTACCACCTCTGCGGTCTCATGCAAGCATTTCCTCAAATGTGATACATGGAATACATCATGAACACCTCTAAGTCTGTCGGGCAACTCCACCCTATATGCCATCCGTCCAATCCTTTCCTTAATGGGAAATGGCCCTACGAACCTTGGTGCTAACTTCCCAACAGACCCAAAGCGAACCACATTTCGTAATGGAGACACTTTGACAAAGACCATGTCCCCAACTTCAAACTCAAGATCCGTCCTTCTCTTGTCCGCATAAGATTTTTGCCTATCTTGCGCTGCTTTCATCCTTCTTCGAATCAAGTCAATTTTCTCAGAAGTCTCTCTAACCATATCAGGCCCAAGCAAGATCTTATCCGTAGATTCCCACCAACATGCAGGTGATCGACAAGGCCTTCCATAAAGGGCTTCGAAAGGAGCCATACCAATACTGGACTGAAAGCTGTTATTATATGCGAACTCCACCAATGGAAGATGCTCTTCCCATGTACCTCCAAAATCTAAGATACAAAGCCTCAAAAGGTCTTCTAGAACACGATTCACCCTCTCAGTCTGGCCGTCCGTCTGAGGATGATATGCAGTGCTCAGACACAATTGAGTCCCCACTGCTTCTTGCAAGCTTCTCCAGAACTCGCTAGTGAAGATAGGATCTCGATCACTCACTATGCTAGAGGGTACCCCATGCAATCGAACTATCTCTCGAAGATATACAGAAGCTAGCCATGGAGCGGTCCTCTTGCTCTTCACAGGTATGAAATGGGCGCTCTTAGTAAGTCTGTCTACCACCACCCAAATTCCCGTAATACCCTTTCTTGATCTGGGTAACCCGTCAATAAAATCCATCGAGACGCTATCCCACTTCCATTGCGGAACTTCCAATGGGTGAAGCAACCCACCTGGTTTCTTTTGTTCCGCCTTCACTTGTTGGCACACCAAGCATCGAGCGACATACTCGGCCACATCTTTCTTCATACCGGCCCAGAAGAAAACCCTCTTCATGTCTTGGTACATCTTGTCCCCACCGGGATGAATGGTCATCCTAGAACGGTGTGCATCATCAAGAATAACCTTCCTCAAACCCTCGTCTTTCGGTACACAAAGTCTACCGTCTCTACGCAAGCACCCCCTATCGTCTAGGGTGTACCTACTCAAATGGCTGGACGACTCCCCCCTTATGAGCTTCCCCACCAACTCAACCAACTGTGGGTCGTCCCTCTGTGCTTCTCCAATCCGCCCCAAAAGAGTAGGTCTAACTTCCAAGGAAGCTAGCAAACCGGGTACATAATCAATTTAAGGTCTGAAATCAAACATCGAGATAAATTCCAAGCTTCGCTGTTCCACATACAATGGACTCAAGGACAACCTTTTTCTGCTCAAGGCGTCCGCTACCACGTTACCCTTGCCAGGGGTATACGCTATCTCGAAATCATAGGATGCTAAGAACTCCATCCATCTTTGCTGTCTCAAGTTCAAATCCTTCTGAGAAAACAAGTACTTCAATGATTTGTGGTCAGTGAACAATTCGAATCTCTCACCAAGAAGATAATGGCGCCAAATCTTAAGAGCAAAAACAATAGCGGCCAACTCTAGATCATGGGTAGGGTAATTTTTCTCATGCACTCTCAACTGCCTTCCACCATAAGCTATCACCCTTCCCTCTTGCATTAAGACTGCGCCTAGTCCTGTCCCACAAGCATCGGTATAGACAACAAATGGCTTGCTCCCATCTGGCAACACTAAAACTGGAGCAGTGGTTAAAGCTCTCTTTAACCGTCGGAATGCATCATCACAATCTACGTCCCATGCAAAAACAAGATTCTTCTTCGTTAAGCGGGTTAATGGGGCTGATATCTTCGCGAAGTCTTTGATAAACTTCCTATAGTAACCCGCCAACCCCAAGAAACTTCTTACTTCGGTAGCATTCTTTGGAACCTTCCAATCCTGAATCGATACTACCTTCGCGGGATCCACAGCTATCCCCTCCTTGGAGACCACGTGCCCCCAAGAACCGCACTTCCTTCCTCCAGAAGTGACATTTAGAGAATTTAGCCTAAAGGCTATGCGCTCGAAGAGTCTTCAACACCTCCCCAAGATGTAGGGCATGCTCTTCTTCACTCTTAGAAAATACTAAGATATCATCCACAAAGACCACCACGAATTTATTAAGGAACTCCCTGAACACCCTACTCATCAAATCAACGAAATATGCAGGGGCGTTCGTCAATCCAAATGGCATCACCAACCACTCATAGAAACCATCCGGAGTTCTAAAGGCAGTCTTGTCTATGCTATCCTCAGCCACCCTCAACTGATGAAACCCCGTGGCTAAGTCCAACTGAGAAAATACTGAAGCGCCAACCAACTGATCGAAAAGATCATCAATCCTCGGCAATGGGTGTCTATTCTTCTTTGTGAGCTTGTTGAGTTCTCTATAGTCTACACAAAGTCTGAGGGACCCATCCGCCTTCGTAGCAAATACTACTGGAGCACCCCACTCCGATATACTTCGTCTTATGAACCCCTTCTCAAGCAACTCCCCTACTTGCTTATGGAGTTCCCTCCTCTCACGAGGAGCCATGTGGCGCACTGGTAAAGATACAGGTTTAGCATTATCCACCAGATATATTCGGAAGTCAATCTCCCGCTTCGGAGGTAAGCCCTTCACCTCCTCAAACACATCCGGATATTCCCGGACCACTCTAACAGAATGCAAACTC
The DNA here is from genome assembly GCA_030737875.1 of Allium sativum. Lineage (NCBI taxonomy): Eukaryota > Viridiplantae > Streptophyta > Magnoliopsida > Asparagales > Amaryllidaceae > Allium > Allium sativum. The sequence continues at coordinate 558,224,440 of CM060920.1, read as the reverse complement.
TCGACTGAAGCATCGAGCGATTCAAGATAACTTAGCAAAACAGATTCCATGGGATTACAAGAGATCTCGAGAGTGTTACCCAAACGGGTCAGAAGCCTAACAACTCTCCTTTCACAATCAAGAACGGCACCATTACTGGATAACCAGTCCATGCCCAAAATCAACCCATAGCCCGTGAACCCCAACACAAAAGCATCACATCTAAACTCAATGCTAAGTATAGAAATCTTCAAACCCAAACATATCATGGACAAATAAGTGGAGCCCCCAATTGGGTTTGAAACAACCAAGGGATCATCTACAAGGCTGGTGTCTAAGTGCAGTGACTCAACTAATGATGATGAGATAAACGAATGCGATGCGCCTGAATCAAACAATGTACGGACAGGATGATCAAATAGAAAAACCAGACTTTCAACGGAAATAGTTCTACCTCTCTGCTGAACCGGTGGAACCGAGAGAGCCTGAACTTGCCCCCCTGCCTGAGCTGGTGCCATTAGAACTTGCACCTGACCTCCTGAGGTAGATCCCGTCCTTTGCCCCTTCTTAGGACAATCTTTTATTAGATGCCCTGCTTCGCCACAGTGGAAGCAGCCAGTCTTCTTCTTCTTGCGACAATCCTTGCTTAGGTGGCCAGGTGTCCCACAATTGAAACACTTCTTCTTCTTGTCCTTGCCACCGTTGCCTTTCCCACCTTTGTTTTGTTGTTGTTGCTGAGGTCTCTTTTGATCTCCCTTCTTCTCGGGTGCCTTATTAGCATTGGGACCCTTCTCTTCTTCATGCATGAGTGCCATGTCAACTAACTTCTCAAAGGTGGCCCCCATCGGGATATGAGTCATAGCCAACCCATGCATTGGTTCATTCAAGCCTTTCACGAACCTCAAAGCCTTCTTCTCCGGTGTATTCACCATATCTAGGCCAAACCTTGCCAATTGATTAAACTTGTTGACATATTCCTTCACCGAGAGATTTCCTTGCTTTAGAGTCAAGAATCTTTCCATATACAAGTTTTCCTCCGCCCTTGAGAGAAACTTTGCCACAAATCTTTGCCTAAAATCCGTCCAAGAGTCAACGGGGCGTTCTCCATTAGTGACCTCCCACCAGAATGAGGCCTCTCCCTTCATTAACCAAGCAGCCAACTTGACTTTCTTTCCTTCTTCCATCTCAAAGATATCTATCAACTCTTCCACCTCCTTAAGCCAATCTCTAGCCTCCACAAAAGTTTCAGATCCTTGAAAAGTTTTCCCTCCCATAGCTTTGAATTCCTTACAAGTCTTAGCAAAAGTATCCGTGCGAGGAGGAGGGGGAGGAGGAAGATCGGGTGCTACGGTTGGTGGAGGAACATTTGCTGGACCCGCAGTGGTGGCCCTAGCCTCCATCAATCTCCTATACCATACTGGTACCGTCACACCCTCCGGAAAGTTAAGATCCTCAGCCATGCTGAAACGAAAAAGGAAAGATTCAAAACGGAGAATTCGAAAGACAAAGATATGGCTATTGGGATTATGCTTTTCTTTTTAAAGACATGTTTTTGAAAATGTCTCTTTCAAAAATGTTTTTAGAAAAATAGTTTTCTAAAAATTTTATCTGTTCCGGTAACCTTTGCTCTGATACCACGTGTAACACCCCACACCCGCTATGGTCACTCTCTAAGGGAATGCCATAACATCGGCGGAGTATTCTAGTGAATATAGAACAGAGAAATTACAGCAAGACAGATATAAGTAATACTTGAAATTTAAAACATCATCTCATAACAGCGGAAATAAACATGTCTGGTTACATCACAAAACCATAATAAGAGTTAAGTACAAATATCCATTCTTGCTAAATAAAAATACATAATCCCAATACATGAACTGATAGCCATAAAAAAAAGGAAGCTGAGCTCTACATCTACGGTCCAAACTCCAAGAGATAGATAAAGCAAACTGATCAAGGCCCACTAGCACTAGGCCCAACCTGAGGACCTGAGGGGAAAAAGATAAAAACAACGGGGTCAGACATAAGCCTGAGTGAGCCCTATAACCTTAACAATACAATTATTAAAGTAATTAGGGTATGACATGAACTCGGTATGGTACCTTTGGGGATAATGACTACACTAAGTAGCCAACAACATAGGATGAACCAAGATAACCGTAAAGACGCATCCACCCACCCAAGGATAATTACTAACTGCACCCCACCAGTCATTCCTACTTAAAGGTTGATCCCACCCAAGGACTTAAAGAAAGATATAACTAGTAGTTTCATGTACTCCTAGCTGACTACATAGGTGCCGTCTGCCCCTATCTCCACTAGGTGTACCCCACTACCCCAAGCGATCGGCTCCCTAACGTAGATACCCGTGCTGGACCCACAGTGTGGTGTATCACTCCCCCTAAAGTGGCAACCCAATACTATCCACGGTGCACGGCTTATATCTACACGATGCAACAACGACTTATCTACCAGCCCGGGTCCACACACGCATATGAAACCCGTTGGACTCGCGTTGCCATCGCTACCCCGTTTTGGCCTCTTATAGTCAAGCCCAATATGCGTGTCCCGTCACCCGACTAGAGTCGAGCCCACAAAGATACGTTTGGGATATTGGTTGAAATGGGCCCCCACAAGCTACCCACCTAAGCTTGTTACTTATCTAGTGTATCCCACTTAACCCTTTAATCATGTTTAATTACATGTTTCCACTTGGTTAAGTATTCTAATCGTATTTTCTATTGCCACCCAAGGCAACCCACTAGATTTCCACATGCCACCCAAGGCACCCACTTAACCCCTCATGCTCTACTACATGCTTAACTGGTTAAGTGTTTCTTAATTAATTAAGACCGTGATCCTCATAAAGACCTCTCACATTAGACTATCTTTTATGACCGCTGGTTAAGCCGGTTGGGTCCGGGCAGCCTTATGTCATAACCGAGTCTAACCTCGTGTCTTTACATTAATCACGTATTTAGTTTGTGCCTAAGACCTCTCACATTGGGCTAACATTTGTAGCAACTGGTTAAGCCGGTTGGGTCCGGGCAGTTTTACGCTACAACTGAGTCCAACCTCGTGTCTTAGTCGATTAATTACACCTAATTAATCACCCCATATTAATTATCCCTAATTAATATCAAGTTTTTTTTCATAACATGGGTAGACCTAACTCAATAGGTAAATTCCCATGGGGTAGACCTAACTCAATAGGTAAATTCCCACTTATGTTAATTTATTTTTATGGTATGCTTAATCATACCCAACCATACTTTTAATTAACATATTTATTAACCCCATCGTTCCCCACGTAAATCGTTCTCATAAAGGGAAGATCCATCACAAATATCATGGATTAAACCAAATATTAGCATATTCTTTGTCATGGGTTAAGAGGGTGTCAACTTGCATATATGAGCATATATTAACCCAACTTGCATTTAAGCATACACATAACTTGCATAATTATTCACATGACTTCATAAGCACGCATAACATGTTAATCTTGCATTTGAGCATACACCTAACTTGCATAATCATTCACATAACTTCATAAGCATGCATAACATGTTAATCTTGCATTTAAGCATACACATAACTTGCATAATCATTCACATAACTTCATATGCATGCATAACATGTTAATCTTGCATTTAAACATACACATAACTTGCATAATCATTCACATAACTTCATATGCATGCATAACATGTTAATCTTGCATTTAAACATACACATAACTTGCATATTTATTCACATAACTTCATATGCATGCATAACATGTTGCATAATAGATCAATGTCCAACTTAGTGTTTTGCATCATAATCATCATGAAACATAGCACCAAACTTGCATAAAGATATAACATTAAACTTGCATAAAAATGTCATGAACACATACACTAAACTTGCATGACATAGAGCATATAACTTGCAAAACACATAGCATATACAATATTAAGCTTGCATAAACACATTGATCCACAAACATAACCATACATCATCATATCCTATCTTAATCAAATTAACAATTGATTATTAAGGGGATAGAAGCTCACCAAAACAAAATTAGCAAACTAATGAAGAAGATTAAGAGGCTAGAAGTTGATTTGGAATGCTATCCCTTCTCTAATTTTGATGGAGGCTCTCTCAAGTTTCAATTTGCCATAGTTTAGTTACTAGATTTAATTATGAATGAATTAGGGTAGGGTTAGGGTCTTATTTATAGGATTAGGTGAGTGTTTTAGACCCTTAGATTAGCCCTAGATTAGATTAGGACCCTTAGATTTCGGAACTCTCTAGAACCAGCCCTCCAAGCCAGCCTAGAACCCAACCTGGTGCAACCTGGTGCACCCAGGTTCACTGGACGCCGCGACCCTGTCGACAGGCAAGTCGACAGGCAAGTCGACACCCCCTGTCGACAGGCCTATCGACAGCCCTGTCGACATGGGTAGGGCGGGATTTTTCCCGCCTGACCCCACTTGCTCCATTTTTATAATCTGAGATTTGAATTTTAAATCTGTTTTTAGTTTCAAATTTTCTGCAAATTTCATCGGGCCATAACTGGGCCATACGGACTCCGATTTTCGAACACTCGGACTCTATTTTGCGTATTTTTCCGAGACGAACACAATGACGCAGCCCGTTTCCCCCAATTCTCACATCTGAGATTATTTATTCTGTAATTAGTGAATTTTAGTATTAACCAAAATACGGGGTGTTACAACTTGGGTCCAACCAAGTCGACTCCCAAGTCGACAGGGCTGTCGACTTGGGTACTCTGGCGGGATTTTTCCCGCCTAGCCCAATCTGACCTAATTTCCAAATTCAAACTTGAATTTGAAATCTGTTTTTACTTTGAAATTTTCTGAAAATTTTGTTGGGCCTTAATCGGGTCATACGGACTCCGATTTTCGAAAACTCGGACTCTATTTCGCGTATTTTTCTGAGACGAATCAATGGAATAGCCCGTTTCCCTTGATTCAGATTTTAGAATTAAATTCTACCTCGATTTATGTTATAACAGGTTATTGAAAATACGGGTTGTTACATTCTCCCCTCCTTAAAGGATTTCATCCCCGAAATCTTCAAGTTAGGAAGAACGTATCCTACCATCCAATCATCCATCTACTCAAAACATCATCCACGAGCAATCATTGTCCTTACAATATTCTAAATGTTGTATGAACATATGCAATGGTGTGTGTATATGTACTTATCTAATGCAAATATCATCAATGCAAATTATGTTAGTGAAATGAATCCATATGTATGCAATTCCTAACATAATGTATAACATCTATATGTGTGCACATAACATACATCCATATGCAACATCCATGTGATAACACAAAAATTTTCATCCATGAATAAGCGTAAACACTCATGCATATGCAATATGAGGAGTGTGTGAGCCGATCTAGTGCCTACTGTGTATAATGCATCCACGAGCAACCACTTGCAAACACTTGCAACCACTTGCAACCATCAAGCATAACATGTTTCAAACACATGTTTCATCCAAAGGGTTTCTACCTAAGGTTCTCATGACAAGATTAACACGATATAGATAGCAAAAGAAAGATATGCTACAAAGAGATCGGGAAGATAAGCAAGATATACTCCTTTTGGATTACAAGAAATCCCTTCCAAACCCATCCCATATTCTATACAAGCCCAAAAGGTTCAGTCAACCTAACGTACCCCTTTAAACCCTGACATGTATTACTAGTCAATAAGGCATACCTCCCGACAGAAATAGGACCGAGAACGGGACCGAGAGGATATACGTAAAAAGATAACATGCAAGTAAGTTCCACAGGAAAACAAGGATCAAGGATATGCTCTTAAAAAGAGATATGATGCGCGTATCTAGCCTTCGGTCTTCTAAGTCACGTTTCCTTGAGCTTAACTCCACTGTGCTTTGACCGTCTTTTTCCTCATGGTTTCTTAGCTTCTTAACTCTTATTTCCAAATATGAGTTGGAATCCATTTCATTGTCGCCTCTCGTTTTCTTTTTTTTCACTTACTCTTCTATCATTCTTGGCTTAAACATAACTATGACCTCATGGTTTCATGCAAGCTCTCCAAAATTCACTAGTGAATCCTGGATCTCATTTACTTACTATAAGGTATTCCACGCAGCAGAACTTTACTTGAAAATACCAATCCACGTTTACCAATTGCTCTTACTAACGAGATTTTCTATAACTCATGCTTGAACGAAATGAACCATCCGCCTGCGAATGATAGGCCGTACCTAGATTCAGCCGTTTGCCCATGACTTCCCATAGACTATCCCAAAACTGGCTAGTGAAGATTGAGTCATGGTTACTAACTATACTTTAGGGAACCCCGTGCAACCGCTTTATTTCTTGGAAGTAAACTGTCGCTAGCTATGATGCAGTCCTTTCGCTCTTTACCGGAGTGAAATGAGCACTCTTCGTGAGTCTACCTACTATGACCCACATGCTCGTATTCCCTTTCCTTGATCTAGGCAGTCCATCCACGAAATCCTTCGTGATGCTTTACTACTTCCATTGCGGGGACCTCCAATGGATGTAATAGCCCACCGGGCTTCTTATGACTCAGCCTTAATCTGTTGGCACAACATGCACCTTGGGACAAACTCGGCCACCTCCTCGAGTGATGTGCATCTTCAAGAGCCTTCTTTCTCTCATTGCGTCTTAGCCATCCCTTGTCATCTATAGCGAGGTGACTTACCATCTCGCCTCAAATCAACTTGTCCATGATCTTGGATAACTGCGGGTCTTTCTTCTGTGAAGTCCCTACTTGATCCAGAAGGGTAGGTCTAAACTCAAGGGACGCTAACTGACTAATTAAACTGAGAAAGCTTCTTACTTCAATTGTCCTCGTCGGAGCTTTCCGGTCTTGAACCGCGACCACTTTAGCGGATCCACCACTAAGCCTTGCTTAGAAACTATGTGCCCAAGAAATCTAACTTCTTTTTCTCCAAAATGACATTTGGAGGACTTGGCTTTCAACTGATGCGCTCTAAGCGTATCCATCACCTCCTTGAGATGTCTTGCATGCTCTTCCTCATCCTTTGAGAAGATCAGAATATCATCTACGAAGACCACGACAAACTTGTTCAAGAACTCCCTGAACACCCTACCCATCAAGTCCACGAAATATGCGGGTGCGTTAGTCAAACCGAATGGCATGACCAGCCATTCTAAGAATCCACCCGGAGTTTTGAACGCAGTCTTGTCTATACTATCTTCAGCTACTCTGAGCTGATGGAATCCAGTAGCAAGATCAAGAGAGAACAGATGTTCCTATACGCTGAACAAACAAATCATCGATCCTTGGTAATGGTTGTCTATTCTTCTTGTTCAACTCACGATAATCAACACACGGGCGAAGCGTACTGTCCACATTAGTAGCGAATACTACTAGAGCATCTTCCTCGGAAATGCTTCATCGAATGAAGTTCTTCTCAAGCAACTCCTTCACTTGCTTACTTAGCTCCCGTCTTTCACGCGGAGCCATGTGCCGAACGGGCAAAGAAACCAGCTTTGCATTATCCACCAGATAAATGCAGAAATTAAACTTGCATTTAGGGGTAACCCCTTCACTTTACCCAAGATATCAGGATATTCTCGGACCACCCTCACCGATTACAAACTACTGATAGACGAATTGAGGGATTCAAGATAACACAACATGACGGGACTCATAGGGTTACTAGAAATTTTTAGGGTATTACCGAGGCGAATCTTGAGCCTCACAACCCTATGCCCAAAAATCAAGGATGGCTCCAAAACTGGACAACCAATCCATGCCCAAAATCAACCCATACCCCATGAAACCGAGAATATAAGCATCACACGAGAACTCTACACCAAAGATAGAGATTTTCAAATCCACGTAGATAATAGACAAATGGGCGGAACCCCCAATTGGATTTGAAACACACACGGGATCATTAACTAGACTAGTACTTAGGTGCAAACTTTCAACTAAACCAGATGAAATAAACTATGCGATGCACCAAAATCAAACAAGGTACGAACTGAAAAATCAGAAATATATATAAGGCTTTCAACAGAAATACTACCTCGATCGGGAACTGGAGCGGTATTGAGAGCATGAACTTGCCCTCCTGAAGGTCCAGCACGCTGAGTCTGACCCTGGCCTTGCCCTTGCTTCTTCGGGCAATCCCTAGTGAAGTGTCCCATTTCTCCACAGTTAAAGCAAGTGCCCTTCTTTTTCCTGCAATCCTTGTTTCGATGAGTCGAGCTTCCACAAGTAAAGCACTTCTTTTCCTTCTTATCTTTAGACTTCTCCTCCTTCTTTTTCATTTCCTTTTTGGGCCCCGTTTTCTTGTTTTGAGACTCATTCACCTTGATTTCCTTCTTGTCACTCCTATTCTCTTCATTGAGTAGGGCCATGTTCACCAAACTCTCGAAAGTTGCCCCCAAGGGTATATGAGTCATGGCTAAACCATGTAATGGCTCGTTTAATCCTAGAGCAAAATATAGGGCCTTCTTCTGAGCTGTTTTAACCAAGTCTAAACCGACCCGAGCCAGTTGATTAAACTTATCTATGTATTCCCTAATAGTCATGTCCCCTTGCTTCAGTGATAGGAACCTTAGTCCAAACTTTCCCCGAAAGTCATCCCAAGTCTCGATTGGCCTAGTAGCGGTGGTGACCACCCACCAACGTGCAGCTTCTTCCTTTAGCAACCACACTGCCAATAAAACCTTCCTACGGTCATCTATGTCAAAGAAGGCGAAAAGATCTTCGGTTTCTTTCAACCAATTCCTGGCCTCTACAAAAGTCTCAGTGCCTTGAAAGTTCTTGCAACCCATCGCCTTAAAGTCTTTGCAAATCTCTGCAAAGTCAGCTTGAGGATGCTGAGGGGGAGGAGGAAGAGGAACCTCAGCGACAGGAGGAAGAGGAATATCAGCGACAGGAGGAGGAGGAACATTAACTACCGGAGGAGGAGGAGGAACATCTGCGGGGCCGGCTTCGGTCGCCCTAGCCTCCAAAAGTCTCCTATACCAAACAGGTACGTGTACTCCCTCCGGAATAGCAAAGTTATCGGCCATACTGAAAACGAAGAAAAAGACAGATTCGAATGGAGAAAAACGAAGGAATTTTGCTAATGGCTTTTTGGGGAATAGCCTTTAAAATAAACTAGACTTTTCTTTGGAAAATACTTTATACTTGGTTTTGAAAATAGTTTTCCAAAAGTTTAAAAAACCTTTTTGTTCCTTCTCGTAAACCTGGCTCTGATACCAAATGTAACACCCCACCTCCGCCAGGGTGGCTCTTGCAAGCACTCTGACTTTGGAGGGGCGTTTGAATCAGGTAAACATGCATAATGATATATCAAGGCAGAACAAGAACATATGTATATATGTAAACAGAGTAAATAAGATAAGTAAAACAGCGGAAGATTTCAAACTATTTCAAAACAAGTTTGGTACAACATAATGTCAACTTTCCAAATACACAAGTCTAGATGAAAACAACATCACTGAAAAACTGAAAATACATAAGTACTATCCCCAAAATAAGTGATAACCATAGCTAGCTTCATGTCAAGACCGTACATGAGCTAAAATCCCACAAGCAAGCGATCAGAAATCCAAGCTAAGCTCCAATATTCCCTCCCTGAGAACCTGGGGGGGGGGAAACGGAAGAAAAGAGGCGAAAGAAAACAGGTCAGTCAAAAAGACTGAGTAAGCCCTACTACAATCAATGTAAACTGGTAAAGTTAACTGGCATGAGCAGCAGGGATGAACATAAGGATAACAACATACTAGCATGATGATTAACTAACAAGGTAGATAAAGGTGTCATCGCATAATCAGGTTTAAGGTTTTGCACCACAGGTGTACTAGCAAACTAACATGACTTGAATAAACAAGTATTGATCCCTTGGCCCAAGCTTTGGCCCAATAACATGAAGTGACCCCAATTCGAGGTCCAACCAAACGGTCTAGTCGATCGGCTCCCTATAAGCCTAACTCGTCACGTGTTGGTGTCCATACGGCCCACACATATTTGTAGTCAGACTGTGCAGGGTCTCCCGTCGGGTGTATCAAGCCCTAGGGTGTCAACCCCTGGACACCATAAACATGAGTGCACAGTCTCGATCTACTGGTACCTGTGCATGTTTTCCCCGGCTTCGGACTGTGTGCACGACCATAGTCCGCCCGGAACTACACCGGCGTACCCTTCTGCCGTCGCTTTTGGTCACTTACCTCAAGTCCAGTAATCGTGCCCCCACCCTAGCCTAGTCCCTAGGGTCATGATGATACAAACTTGGGATTACTGCTGGAGTGGACCCCCATTGCTAGGAATTTTCTAGTGGGTTAAGTACGGTTTAACCCCCCTGCTAATCATGGATTAACTTGGTTAAGTGTAACGATGAGTTCACGACTTAACCCTGATTAATCTACCAAGCCCAAATTGGTTAAGTATTAAGTGGACCATGACTTAACCCTAATCATGAGGCATTAATTAATTAATGTGCCTTAACCTCTCACATTAGACTTTGTTGCGGTTACTAGTTAAGCCGGGCGGGTCCGGGTAGCTTTACACCACAACTTGGTCTAACCTCGGGTTCAAGGTACAACATGGCCAACTTCTCACATTGGGTCCTATTGTTTGTAGCAACTAGTTAAGCCGGTCGGTTCCGGGTAGGTTTACGCTACAAACTCAACCCAACCTCGAGTTGGTCACACTTATCTTTTCTAAGTGTCATGTCCGTCATGTTTCCAAAACATATTACAAATTTTCAAGCAATTGGGTAGACCTAACTTAATAGGTAAATTCCCAATGGGTAGACCTAACTTAATAGGTAAATTCCCAATCTTATGTTTTTATGTCTTTTAAGTTTACCCAACCCCAAACGCAATCCCATCGCTTACATATCGCAATAGCGCATAAAGGATAGAAAGAGGGAACTTGGCATAATCATGACATAAAGGTGTTGAAGCCACAAGTTCAACATGGTGGCATATGAAATGTACATATGTTCATATACTTGCATTAGGCCTCAAAAGCATGCATAAAACCAAACTTAGCATATTGGTGATACATGGTGATAAATGACATGTAGAAATGGCCATAAGTTCGCATTTAGCCTCACATGCAAGTTATCATAAGGGATATGATAACTTACATGTTGCCAAAATGCAACCTTTAGCATAAAGCTTGAAGCTTTATGTTCACATACTCAAGATAGGCTTGCATAACATGATAACATGAACAAAAGGATCAACCCAAACTTGCATAACATACATGGCAAACTTGCATATCATAACATGGCAAACTTGCATAACATAACATGGCAAACTTGCATAACATAACATGGCAAACTTGCATATAAACTTGCATATCATAACATGGGAAACTTGCATAACATAACATGGCAAACTTGCATATAAACTTGCATATCATAACATGATAAACTTGCATATCATAACATGGCAAACTTGCATATAAACTTGCATATCATACATTTAACTTTAGAGTTTAAGTATGAAAGTAGAATAGGGCTTACAATGCTTATGAAGACACACAAAAATAAGACAAAGCCCTTATGCAATCAATTAAACCCAAAATGCAAGCTCCAATAGAAAAACCCTTGAGCAAAAATGATCAAAACCCTTGCTTTATGATGTAAATATGGAAACTTGACTTGAATGCAAGCTAATGACGCTCATACAAGCTTGAAAACACTTGTATGCATGGAAAATCTCTCATAGAAATGACTTAGGAATTTTATGAAGAGAGTGGAGGCCATGAGAGGAATGATTTTGCCATAGTTTAGTTACTTGAATGAATAATGATGATTTAGGGTTAGGTTAGGGACTTATTTATAGAGATTAGGACTAGTTCTAGCCTTAGGATTAAACCCTAGTTCCAATCTCAGCCCTTAAAACCGAATCTGGCCCAAAGACCTAACCAAACCCCCAAAATGGTGCACCAGGCAAAACTGCCCGGCTGGACCAAGTCGACAGCCAAGTCGAAAGGGCTGTCGACTTGGGTCCAACCAAGTCGACTCCCAAGTCGACAGGGCTGTCGACTTGGGTACTCTGGCGGGATTTTTCCCGCCTAGCCCAATCTGACCTAATTTCCAAATTCAAACTTGAATTTGAAATCTGTTTTTACTTTGAAATTTTCTGAAAACTTCGTTGGGCCTTAATCGGGTCATACGGACTCCGATTTTCGAAAACTCGGACTCTATTTCGCGTATTTTTCTGAGACGAACGCAATGGCATAGCCCGTTTCCCTTGATTCAGATTTTAGAATTAAATTCTGCCTCGATTTATGTTATAACAGGTTATTGAAAATACGGGTTGTTACAACTGTTCTTAAACCCCATATGTAAAGAATAATCTTTTAATTTAGATTATTAAATTTTCAATTATATTTAGTAATTGGTATAAGAAGAAATGTGAGTTGGGTTTATTGTGAACTGTGTTTTAAGTGACATGTGTTCTTTAACCCGACTGACGGTGAAAATATGATTTTGAGTTTACAAATCTTTTATTTAGATTTAAATGGGAATTTTCCCAAAAGTAAAGTTTTCCAATTTAATATATTAAATTGGAATTGGATGGAATTCGAACTAATAATAACCGAGATAAGCTTCTGTAAAAGAAGATCGATACTACATATGGAATTTAAAAGGCTTTGCCGTTATTCCATTTATATTGTTGGTCGGATACAGAAATTTATAACGAGTATATATTGATTTGATTTCTATGAAGATTCCCTAATTTAATGGAAGAGGATTTTGGGTTTATCGTGAACGGTGTTTTAAAATGACACTAGTTCTTTAACCCAGTTAAAGATAAGATAAATTTCTTAAATTTAATTAATCATTGAATAATGATTTGTGATATTTAAAACCAAATTGGGTTCTTAATAAATCTTTAAAAGTAAGATTTAAGAATAATTTAAAGAGTTTATCTTTGATAAAATAATGTGAATATTTTATTTAAAAGAATATTTTGAATTGGAATGAGACATTGGATGTGCTTTTATAGTACATGATTTTTAATTATAAAATACGCTAGTTATTCAGAAAGACCGGGTTTAACCCATTCCGAATAATTACTACGACGATGAAGAGTCGATGATGAAGACGGTGATTGAAGACCGACGATCTTCACATCGAATGGATGTGTTGCTACAGAGACCCTTGATGGGAGTAGCTACCTTGAAGGGGTTTCAGTGGTGGCCGTCCGGACTATTGTTGATTGTTCGGATTTGGTTTTCGCTCAGACCCAGAGCATAAGCTAGTAAATGGATGCGTGTCTGACATTGGATTTCTTACATGTGAATTAAATCGATTTCTGTTAATGTATGTCTGTTTAGTGGTGGAGGATTTATTCTCTACTTAACACCCTGGTATATGTTAATAGTGATTGATCGCATGGCGTGAATTGTCAATGTGACACACCAAGATGCAAATGATCAAGGCTTTTGTTGAAAAGCAGGGCCTTGTGGGATGATCAAAGTATAGCTTATTACGACATAACTTTGTGTATATCGTGACTTCGCGAGCCTCACACCCCGGTATGAGTCAAAAACGGGATACGGACTGTAGGGAGTGCACACGTTTCTTTCTAGCTAGGAGTGGTGTCGGTGCTTAAACTGGCTGGCATTTACTTATGTGAATGATGGATTTTGAGGCGCCTTAGATTTTTATAGGCCGTTAGTGGTCATATTATAGGTCCAAAGGGACCGGGAAGCGTGTGTTCAGGCATAACCAATCCACTGCCGATAGGCGGGGACCGGCCCTGAAGATCCAAGGGTTCACTGCGGCGGATCCTGAGGCATTTGCTAGAGTGTCTCGAATCGGAGAGGAGCTTGCCCCTAGCCTCGACTCATGAATGAAATCCAATTTCCAATACGACCTTGCGGTTTTGATTGTAGAACTAGTATGGCGACATAGTAGGATGGGGTACTATGCCGTCTATGATTAATACATTATGATTGAAATTGTTTTTAAAATATATATATACCCATAGATATACACAATAATACTAAATTCGTTTTGTCGTATCAAGCATCTTTTGACCATTATAAGGTAAAACCCTATCCTCCGGTTTGCGTTGCATTGTGTGATGGGACTTGGGTCTTATAATGGTTTCATTTTTTTTAAAAGCATTGCGTTGTTTAACGTTTTACTTTATTTTAGGCACTGACAATCCATTGGAGTAAACCCGTTCCGCGTTAGCGGTGTGGTCCTATGATTAGCCTTATTATTAGATAAGTTTAGTTAAGATTTCTCATACCAGTCCCATGACTGACTTGTAGTTTGTTTCACTGGCAAACTCGGGTGCCCATATTTTCCACACGGGCAGTCGAGTAGCTTTTTGCAGATATATTTACGGGATCCTGGCTTACAGCTGAAGCGGTATTCGGAAAGCTCTGTGTCCGTGCATTCCTTCCAATTGTATATTTGTATCATTTTTCTGCTGCTATTTAAATGTAATTTAAAACTCTGATATTATTGTATTTCTATTTCTGTAATAAGTATTCATACTCTGTTATACTCTTATACTCTGATGTAATTGTTGTTATCAGCAATAAAATGTTTTTCAGTTTGTGTTCTGATGTGTGTTGTTCTCAAAGCATTCCAGCCTTTCCTTTACTGGGAAGTTTGGGTCGTTTCAACTGATGTCCTGATTGGGAGGCATCCCGAAATATGGATAATGAGTGGTGAGCGTCCAGACGTACGTGGAGATCGATGGATATGCAAGGTATATAGTGCCTCGGGTTTCGTTCAGGCCCAGAACGGACTTGTAAATGGACTGTGTGTCTAACATTGTAAATGGACTGACTCCATTACTGCAAAATCCAGAATAAAAAACAAAATCCCTGACATAGGACGTAATAAAAGACTAATAAGGTGGCAGTCATGGTTTTTTGAATTTGATTTTGAAATTGAACATATTTCCAAAAAAACTAACTTTCTTGTAGATACTTTAAGCAGAGAATTGCATGATGGCACCAAGTAATGAAGATACAATTGATTATCTTAGCATCTTCAATGAAATATACAGAGAAGTATTAATAACACAAGAAGCCTTTGAGCAATTCTTAATCAAAGCAGATGATGATAAAAAGGAGGAAATAAGATCCTTCTTTAATCACATGGTATCTTATTCAGAGCACATGTTTAGAGAAATACAAAGAGAAATGCTTGGAAAAAGGAGATATCTCAAAAAATAGAAATTACCGAGAAATCAGTTAACATGCCAGGTGAGGTAAAACAGCAAAGCAAAGAATTTATCACATGGTTTAGTAGAATGATAAAACCAATATTACTGGAAATAAACCCTTATAAAGGGATATATTCAGGATATGGGTATGATTTAAAAAAGTATATATTCACCCTGAAGGTGATCCATTAATGGTGAAAGATTTATACAAAGAAGGATTAATCTACTATATTTATACAGATAGTACTCTTCATAATCTGAAGGGGCTACCCAAATTAAGAAATGCAGTTTATACATTCTCGAAGGCAATTAAGCATAGTAATATCTACTTCGTATGTAATCAAGTTATTCCAGAAGAAGGTAAAAAAAATGTCTATCCATGGTGGATTTGAAGATGGGATCAAAAAGGTTGACCCCAAAATTCTTTCAAAATATGTTCTTGGTTGAAGAAGATGTAATATTAACAACAAGAGCAAAGTAGTTAGCAAGTCTAATATCAAGAACTCTTGAAGCTCTGTCAAATAACATATGGACGTATGAATCTGAACCTAACGAGTTAATTTTGACAGTAAGCAAAGTTTCAAAGGCTGGGGCAAAAGAGAATATAATTCAGTTTATAGAAAGTATTTTAAAATGGAGCGCACATAAAAATGCATACAAGCATTTTCTCAAAAATTTAACAGAAGAACTGATAAAGAAATTAATATTACATGGAATAAAATGGGAGACACAACAATATGGATACAACAATCAAGATCAAGACATGGTGGGGCCCTCAAAGAAAAGAGATTCGCAAGAAAATGGCAAAGTTGAAGAGAATTCTGAAGGAGACTCGGATTTTGCTAAATAATGAGCACTTGTCCAGAAAAGATAAAAAAGGCATCCTAAAAAGAAGAACCCATTAAATAGAGCAAAGAAGCATCGAGTAATGTGCCATTCTGAAAATGACTAAGGCGGTGGAAAGCAAATATAAAAGCACCTGAAGGCATTCAGAGAAGGCATCAGAAGTTAGACAAAAGCAATTATATTCATAGTTTGTAAATTAGTGTGAGGTTGTGAGCGTTGTACTAAGTTTGTATTTTCCTCAATCATAAATAAAAAGTTTGTTCTGAGTGAAATTAGCTGTTTAAAAATTTCTGATTTCTGAAAATCATAAACAAAAGCTTCTAAGTTTGTTTACTGCTGGGAATCATTCAGCCATTTCCTGGAGTCCTGATTAGTATCCAGTGTTCATTGGCGTTTGGCAGAGCGTGCCGCGAAGCCATAGAGAACAGGAGAATCGTAAGGATTAGAAGCGTGCTGGGCTCAAACAGGTAACAATTAGAGATTGTCGGTTTTTGATTTCTCAAAATTTAGAAACTTTTTACAGTAGTTTAACTTAGTTTCAAACCCTTGCATTAAAAAAAAAGTACAAATCCGGAAAAATTTCAGTATAAAAAAAATTGTTTCAAATCCTATATGCTGAATAATAAACTAATTAAGAACAATTTTTTTTAATCGAAATCGTTTTTAGAATTTTATATTAATAATCTTTGATCCTCATAAGAATTTGGTATCAATTAAGAACAATTTTTTTAAATTGAAATCGTTTTTAGAATTTTATAGTAATAATCTTTGATCCTCATAAGAATTTGGTATCGTAATTTTGGTATTTTAATTTTAATATTTCCTATGGTGAAGGGAACATTAACTGCATAATCTTTATAAGAAATTTCTTTTTCTTGTATGTCTAAAGCAATTATAGAAGATCGATCTTAAATCCACCATTTCTGTGGTAAAATATATTTTTTACACAAAGATATTCCTGAACGCGTATCAACATATGCATTTAGTTTTATTGGTTGGTAATAAGGTATTTCTATAGTTCCTTCAATACATGTGGAATATGGCGAAGTAACTACTGCCTTTCTCATATGTTGTTTATCAATTCTTGGAAATTCATATTGATCTAACTGTATAAATGAATCCTTTAAGGTAAAAGTATATTTTGTAATGAAATTCATTCCTAATAATGTTTCCTTTATTGCTAGTTTATCATCTACTAACATTTCCATTTGTATTTGCAAGACCTTCCCATTTCTGTCTATGAGTGATTGTCTAGCTTCTACACTTTTTTTTAATACATGTATTTGTCCAAAATAGTCAATGTATCTATAAGGATTTTGTAAATTATTGTATGTGTATGTTTGGACAAGAAAGGAATTAATATGAGAGGATGCTGCTCCTGTATCTAAGAGCACATTTACTTCTTTATTATCTAAAAATCCTTCTATATATAATTGTTTGTTTGAATCTATTAGATTTAATTTTTCTATTAATTTTAATTCTAAATCTTTTCTTTAGGAAGATATATTTATATCTCTTAATTGATTAGAAGTAGATGCTTCATTGTCATAGCTTATTCTAAAAGAATTTCTGCTATGTGGTTTTACAGTTGGTTGAGTTTGATATCTATTTTTCCTTTGAAGAATTAATTCTTGTGGAAAATCTAACTCTTCATGTTTTAATTCTCTGGGAAGTGTGACTTCACATATATCAGAAAATGGTTTAGCTATATTGATGTTTTCTTCTTTGAATTTCTTTGTAGTGATATGATGTCTAGTTGAGTAAGCATATACCATACAGGCTGTAATACTACACACTTTACTTCCTGGAGGCATCTTAAGTCTAGTTGAGTAATCATATTTTTCTTTAGACATGTATCTTATTAATGGCATTTTTACCATTCTTCTCTTGAAAGTGTATGTTTTATTTTTTCTATTTGATTATATTTTTCTTTTGACATTTGTATGGTTTGTTCATATCCAAATCATCTTTGGTCTCAAAGATTTCTGAAGATTCTGATGTTGAAATTAGATTTGTTTCCATAAAAGGTTATTGTTCTATATTAGATTTTTCATTTATTAACTCTTGAAATTCTTTCTCAATTTCTTCTGAGTTGTCAGACATAATGCTTTCACTATCTGTAGATGAGATTTCAGAAATAATTTCTTTTGGTTCTCTTTCTTTTACTATGGTTATTTTTCTTAGTGCATCCATATACGTTTGGACACAATATTTTTCTCTGTCAAAGATCCGTATTTTTCCATTATTTTTCATACTTACTATTACATTTTGTCTAGTTTTTATAACACTGTATATTTTATGATCAAAAATGTGTTTACATGGAATGAATTTTTTATGTTTAGGTCTTTGTTTTATATTTTTCTTTTCCAGTGGTTCCTTAAATTCTAAAATATCATAAGGTACAGGTTTCTTGACTAGTTTTTCAAATTTTTCATTATATTGTTGTACGAAGTTCTGAGAACTTGTTCTTAACATTTTAATATTCACCACGCCTAGTCTGTGTGGTTTATGATTGTATTCCTCTTCAGATTCTGTATCAATATCTGATTCAAAGTCTGAAATTAACTCATATATTTCTTCATCAGAGTCATATTCAGTTTCTGATTCTATAGGCATCACTTGTTCAGAGAATAAGCGAAATGCTTTTACTGCTGTTTTCTTATATTTTCCTTTTTCTGGACATTCATTAGCATAATGTCCTTCTTTATTGCATGCCCAACATCTACATATCTTTTTGGTTGCATCTTTTTATTTTTAAAAAATTTTCTTTTAAAATATCATTTCTTTCTAAAAGTTGGGTAGTTTATTTTACTTAAATTTGGCTGGTCTAAAATATTTTTTAAATTTCTTTTTATACTTTTTACCAATTGGATTACATCCCCATTGGGTTGGTACATCAGAGGTTCCACAAGGCAAATCCTTATGTCTAGAATATTGTCTAGCACTCCCTATTATGGATTGTTTCATGAAATAGTAATCAATTCTATCTTTAGTAAACTTCATTTGTATTCATAATGATGGAAATATATTTGGATTTTCTTTTAGATAATTTTCATAATCTTTTGGCAATATGTTAGCCCAAGGTAATGGTAATTTTAAGAAATATAAAGATAGTACACTTTCCATAGTACCTTCATCTGGAGCAGATGCATAATAATATTTTGCAAATTCACAATTATATTCATCTATGTATTTTAAATCACATATCGCAAGATTAGCAAGCTTTATTCTCGCCTTTTTCTTTTCTTCTTCATCTAATTTTTTGTCATCAAATGGTAATCCTCCAAATTCTATTTTTTAATACTTTTCTAAATGATTCAATTAAATTTAAAGGATCTAATAGATTGACAGAATCTCTTGCCCCTGTGATGATTAATGATTTGGCTTCTTTAGTTAGGTTTTTATACCAATTTTTCACATTACCAACAAATGTATTTTCTATGATTCCTAACATGTCTATTGATGATTGTATACCTTTTGTAATTCTTAAGGTTTGTAAATCTCCAGCCCATGCGTCAACTAGTTGAATAACATTCTTAGCGCAATCATGATCTAAGACTGATCTTGAACGTTCTTGTAATTTTTTTATTTTTGGTTTATATAATTCAGAGTATGTTTTGTATGGTTTTTCCTTTTTTGGAAATACATATTCATTATATATTTCTTCTCCTTCATATTGTTTTATTGATTCTAGATTATCTATGCGGTTGTCTGTCTAATTATCTGTGCGTTGAGGATTATTTACAGTTACTATACTATCACTAGTGGCTTCCATTTTTTTATGATCTATGGATTTTTTGGCATGTTGCTGTAACACTGATAGTCTAGACATGGCTATAGCTATGTCACCTAGTTGTGAACCATCAGCTGTTTCCCAAATCGCTTCTAGTTCCTCCATTGTTTTTTCATCATACTGAGTATGATGCTCAACAATGTTATTCATTTTATTATTCTCTATCGGAGTTTTAGGGTTAACAGTAAATCCTCCCGTAGTTGGGGATTTTATACTTGTGGGTAACATTTCTTCCGATATGCCTAACCTTTTCATCATTCTATCAAGCTTATTATTTATTTCTACTATCGTAACATAATCACTAGGAGCTTGTAAGAAAGCTAATCTCAGCTGATTATATGTAAGAATATTAGCAAACAGAATATATTATGGAGTACCAGTTTTAATAATGAATAACTTTTCTTCAGTCTCAACGATGGATTTAGCCATCAAGAAGACTAATAATTTACTTTTAGGATCTTCATATATCTTATCCACCTCCATGGCTCTGATACCAAATTCTTATGAGGATCAAATATTATTAATATAAAATTCTAAAAACGATTTCAATTAATAAATTTTTGTTCTTAATTGATACCAAATTCTTATGAGGATCAAAGATTATTAATATAAAATTCTAAAAATGATTTCGATTAAAAAAAAATTGTTCTTGATTAGTTTATTATTCAGAATATAGGATTTGAAACAATTTTTTTTTATACTGAAATTTTTCAGGATTTGTACTCTTTTTTTTTTAATGCAAGGGTTTGAAACTAAGTTAAACTACTGTAAAAAGTTTCTAAATTATGAGAAATCAAAAACCGGAAATCTCTAATTGTTACCTGTTTGGGCCCAGCACGCTTCCAATCCTTATGATTCTCCTATTCTTCTACGGCTTTGCGGCACGCTCTGCCAAACGCCAATGAACACTAGATACTAATCAGGACTCCAGGAAATGGCTGAATGATTCCCAGCAGTAAACAAACTTAGAAGCTTTTGTTTATGATTTTCAGAACTCAGAAATTTTTAAATAGCTAATTTCACTAAGAACAAATTGTTTATTTATGATTGAGGAAAATACAAACTTAGTACAACGCTAACAACCTCACACTAATTTACAAACTATGAATATAATTGCTTTTGTCTAACTTTTGATGCCTTCTTTGAATGCCTTCAGGTGCTTTTATATTTGCTTTCCACCGCCTTAGTCATTTTCAGAATGGCACATTACTCGATGCTTCTTTGTTTTATTTAATGGGTTCTTCTTTTTAGGATGCCTTTTTTATCTTTTCTTGACAAGTCTTCATTATTTAGCAAAATCCGAGTATCCTCCAGAATTCTCTTCAACCTTGTCATTTTCTTACGAATCTCTTTTCTTTGAGGGCCCCACCATGTCTTGATCTTGATTATTGTATCCATACTGTTGTGTCTCCCATTTTATTCCATGTAATATTAACTTCTTTATCAGCTCTTCTGTTAAATTTTTGAGAAAATGCATGTATGCATTTTTATGCGCATTCCATTTTAAAATACTTTCTATAAACTGAATTATATTCTCTTTTGCCCCATCCTTTGAAACTTTGCTTACTGTCAAAATTAACTCATTAGGTTCAGATTCATATGTCCATATGTTATTTGACAGAGCTTCAAGATTCTTGATATTAGACTTGCTAACTGTTTTGCTCTTGTTGCTGATATTACATCTTCTTCAACCAAGAACATATTTTGAAAGAATTTTGGGGTCAACCTTTTTGATCCCATCTTCATTTCCACCATGTATAGACATTTTTTACCTTCTTCTGGAATAACTTGATTACATACTAAGTAGATATTACTATGCTTAGTTGCCTTCGAGAATGTATAAACTGCATTTCTTAATTTGGGTAGCCCCTTCAGATTATGAAGAGTACTATCTGTATAAATATAGTAGATTAATCCTGCTTTGTATAAATCTTTCACCATTAATGGATCAGCTTCAGAGTGAATATATACTTTGTTTAAATGATACCCATATCCTGAATATATCCCTTTATAAGGGTTTATTTCCAGTAATATTGGTTTTATCATTCTACTAAACCATGTGATAAATTCTTTGCTTTGTTGTTTTACCTCACCGGGCATGTTAACTGATTTCTCAGTAATTTCTATTTTTTGAGATATCTCCTTTTTTTCCAAGCATATCTCTTTTTATTTCTCTAAACATATGCTTTGAATAAGATACCATGTGATTAAAGAAGGATCTTATTTCCTCCTTTTTATCATCATCTGCTTTGATTAAGAATTGCTCAAAGGCTTCTTGTGCTATTAATACTTCTCTATATATTTCATTGAAGATGCTAAGATAATCAATTGTATCTTCATTACTTGGTGCCATCATGCAATTCTCTGCTTAAAGTATCTACAAGAAAGTTAGTTTTTTTGGAAATATGTTCAATTTCAAAATCAAATTCAGAAAACCATGACTGCCACCTTATTAGTCTTTTATTACGTCCTATGTCAGGGATTTTGTTTTTTATTCTGGATTTTGCAGTAATGGAGTCAGTACGAATTTTAAAGGGTTTGTTTAAATATAAATAAAAGGCTTTAATACTTTTTTTGATGCCTAAAAGTTCTTTATCATTGGAGTGATAGTTTAATTCACTCTGCTTAAATGTTCTAGATTTATATCCACATAATTTTTCTTGGTTATTTCTAATTTCTACTAAAGCTGCTCCCCAATATGAATCTGAAGCATCACTATATATAATTAATTCATCTATTTCTAATGGTAAAGATAATTTGGGCTTATGTTCACATACCTTTTTAATATGCTGAATATATCTCGTGTCATCATCCGTCCACTGCCATTTATAATTCTTTTTAAGTTTTTGCTGTAAAGGGGCTCTTAATTTTGCTAATTTGTTAATAAATATATCAGCATAATTAAGATATCTTAGAAATGTTTGTAATTGTTTTATATCTTCTATTTGATTAGGGATTTCTTTAATTTTTGTAAGTATATGCGGTTGTAATTCTATGTCTCCATTATCTATGGTTATGCCTAAAAAATCTATTTTTGTACACCAATAATTGCTTTTTTAGCAGAAAGGGTTATTCCTCTTTTTATACATGTATCTATAAATAAATTACAATGTTTAATATGGTCTTCTAAATTATCAGAGAATATCAAAATATCATCAACATATACAATACAATGATCGTCATGTTGTTTTAATACTTCATCCATTCTTCTTTTAAATATTTGTGGAGCATTTTTTAATCCAAAGGGCATAACTAACCATTCATATTGTCTTTGTGGGCAACTGAATGCAGTATATGGTATAGACTCTTCTGTTAATTTTATTTGCCAAAATCCACTTTTACAATCCATCTTTGTAAACCATTTCTTATTTTGTATTTTGTTCATTAATACTTCTTTATTTGGTAAATAATATCCATCAAAGACTGTAGCATCATTTAAAGCTTTATAATTAAAAACTATTTTAGCTTTACCTCTAACTATTTCACTACGTTTTCTAACTATAAATGCAGGAGAACTATGTGGGCTATTAGACAGTCTAATTACCTTTAATTCTAAAAGTTCCTTAATTTGTACCTTAAATTCTTCTAAATCTTCTAAAGAATATTTCATAGGTCTTACTCTTATTGTTTTATTGGGGTCTTTTAATTTTATTGTTGCTAATGTTTTATCTTTATCCCAAGCTGCTAAAGGATTTTCATTATATGTTTCTTTAAATCTTTCTTTAATATTTTCAAGAGTATCTATGCTTTCATGTTTTAATAATGGTATTTTCTCAATTTTAGGAATATCACCACGTTGTGCCGGTATAGGTTGATATCTTGGATCGATAGCATATGCCTGTTTAAGCCTGGGTGCTAAAATGGGTGTTCCGCATGCTGCTCTTGTATCTAAGAGCACATTTACTTCTTTATTATCTAAAAATCCTTGTATATATATTTGTTTGTTTGAATCTATTAGATTTAATTTTTCTATTGATTTTAATTCTAAATCTTCTGTTATATACTATCAAAATTAACTCATTAGGTTCAGATTCATACGTTCATATGTTATTTGACAGAGCTTCAAGAGTTCTTGATATTAGACTTGCTTCACTATAATGCCAAATTATCTTAATTAAGCTACGCCCAATCCCCGCATCATAACCGTATGTATAACATGATTTCATAAGTTTTCTAAGTACTCATGAAATGGCACTAACAAATGGAATAGGGGATAAGCACAAGAATTGATATAAAAGAATAGGTATGCAAAAATAATGGCTCCAACAGGTTCGATGTACATAATAGTGAATAGGAATAAACTGGCCAAGTTACACACTAAATATGAGATCCAACATAATCAAGGGAATATGCATAGTTGATTTGGTCCAACATAACGCCAGTTCAAGGTACAACATGATCGGTTAATTGTAATAATGGGAATATGCATAAGCAACTAACTACAATAGTTATAGGCAATTAACCACAATAGTCATGGGCGACTAATCACAATAATTTCTTAATAAATGTTATAGGCAATAGTCTCATAGTTATGAATCATAGTCGTGGGTAACAGTCTCATAATCACGAATCATAGTCATAGGCAATAGTTCATGGCCATCGTCTTAGGCAAAGGTCTCATAGTCTTAGTCATAGGCAATAGCTTCATAGGCAACAGTTTCATAGTCATAGTCTTAGGCAAAAGTCTCATTGTCATAGTCGTAATCAAATCCAAAGGCATAGATAACTTTAGATTTGACATAAGCATAAATAAAAGACAATTAACTTGCAAATAGGTACAGTTCTATATTTTGATTTATTACATTCACGATTCTAATTACACGTTCAAATCTAAGGAATAACCGAACTTACAAAGAAGGAATTCTAGATTTCTGGAATCTGAATTCTGAAGTTGGAATGCTCGCCTTTGATGTAGATCGTTGTTCTTATAATTCAGATTAGATTCACTTCGTAGCTTTCTAGTTTTCTTTTTAGTTGAAAGAGAATGGTGGTTGTCCTAGGTTGAGTATGGCGGTATGACGGCTCTTGGAATGAATTATTGTGATTTTAGGGTTGAGTGTTAGGTTGTTTATATAGAATTTCAATTTAATTAGAGCCTTTGGATGAACCTAGAGTTAACCACAACCATTCAGTCGGGATAAGGTGGCACCTCAGCCCTAATGACTCAGCAAGGATTCAGAAAAGACTCAGCAATGAATCACAGTACTGATCAGAACACATCAGAAAGCTGTGCAGGCTTTCAACCCGACCTGGGCGCACTTGGCAGGTGCGCCAGTGCAATTTTTGTATAGGCGCACTTCCCAAGTGCGCCAGTGCATTTATATTTTTTTCTTCTCTTCTTCTGGTTTTCTGCCTAACTTCGTTCGTCCATATCTTCTTCATACGGTGTCCGATTTACGCAAACTCGGACTCTATCTCAAGCAGAATTCCGAGATGAACGCAATGGCATAACCCGTTTTCCTTAATTCTCGCATTTGAAATTAATTATTCTTTGATTATATCTTATGTACCGATTTAAAATTGCGGGGTGTTACAGGTTATACCCGGTCATTCTGAATAACTCGCGTATCTTATAATCAAGTGCTATAAAAACACATCATATGCCTCATTCCAATTCAGAATATTCTTTTATTCAAATATTCATATCTTTAGGGAAAGATTAATATTAATTTTATCAAAGATAAATTCTTTTAAATTTTTTCTTTAATCTTCCTTTGGATATCGTTTTCAAAAGATTTTATTTTATCTTTTAACAATTCTAAACCAAATTAAGGTTTATAAAACTAGTCGGGATTATCGAGCCATACCGAAGTAATCATTTATTTTATCTTTCCAATCCTAACCTATTCAACCCACGGAGCAAAACTGGTAGTACCTCATATCTAACACTCACGGTGTTATCACTAAATTTAATTACCATTTCACGTTCAAATCTAAGGAAATATTTAACTATCGCCTGGAGTAAAACTGGTGGTACTCCATTCTCGATCATTTTATGAATTCGATAAATTTAATTATCCCATTCTTATTCCAGTTCAATCAAAGATTCATTAAAACTCTAATTCAGTTTTAATCTCAAAAATAACTACGTAATGATTATTCAAATTTAAGAAATTAATCTTATCTTTAACTAAGTTAAAGAACTAATGTCATTTAAAAAAAAATAAACCCAAATCAGCTTCCATCAACTATGGAATCTTCACAGAAAACAGATCAATATATAATCGATATAAACTTCCATATCAGTTTAGTAATATAAATGGAATAATGACAAAGCCTTTTTAATTCCATATATAGTAACGGTCCTCCTTTATAGAAGCTTATCTCGATTATTACCGAATCTAATTCCATCAATTCCAATTTAATACATTAAATTGGAAAACTTTATTTTGGAAAATTTCCATTAAATATTGATAAAAAGATTTATAAATTCCAAATCATCTCTTCACTGTTGATTGGGTTAAAGAACAAGTTTTATTTAAAACACCGTTCACGATAAACCCAAAAATCCATTTTCAATTGAATTCCAATTAAATATTAATTAATTGGTAAACTTCTCTAAATCTTATTTAAAAAATTTATTCTTTTCTCATCGGGGTTTAAGAATAGTGTTAATAAAGATACCATTCATGACAAACCCAAAATCCAATTTAATATTAAATACAAGGCTCTTAATAGAAATTATATCGGCTTTATTCAATATCAAATTTTGAAACCAACAAATATCGTATTGGGAATAACGATGTCTATATCTTCCAAATTCCTCCACAATATCCGTATAATCATGGAATCCAATATCAAAGTATTCCGAAGATAATTTTGATTCAAATCCTTTCCAATTTATACATTGGAAAATTCTTGTTTTATTAAAACCATTTCTCAGTCCAATTTATTATTAAAACCATTTCTCAATCAATTTAAAATAAAATACTCAAATACATATAATAAGGTATAATTTTTCAAAATTAATTTGTTTTTAATAAATAACACTCTTCAACTCATTCTAGGGTATTGGTAACCTTATCACTAACGAGTTATTCTTATAGGATGTTACTAATCCTATCTCTGATGAATTCTTTTGGTTGGTCCTAACGTGTCTTGTTCTCGAGCTTTGTAAACCAAAGCTCTGATACCAACTGAAACGACCCGAAATCCCCCTTATGGGAAAGCCCGGATTGAGTTGAGAATATGACTCATCAGAACACAAAGAGTAGAACATTGCATTGCTTATGACCAAAATTTACATCAGATAACAAGAATATATCAGAGTATGAATAAATATTACATAGAAAATTATCAGAGATTTAAAATACATGGCAGCGGAAATAAAATGCATGGCAGAGTACATCAACGAGCACAACTGAATGAAATAATGGATACAAAGCATTCTGAATATAGCCCCAGCTGTAATCCAGGATCTTGTGAAAGGAAATATCTGCGAAAACCAAAACTACTAGCTTCCCTTGCGGAAAATATGGGCACATAGAGTTTAGGTTAAAATAATAAACTCCGAGTCAGTCATAGGGCTGGTGTGAGAACTAAAACAGTTATTAGCTTGATTTTAAAGTTAGGTAAATCACGGGACCACGCCGTATAACACAGATCGAGTTTATCCCCCAGGGATACCAGTGCATAAAAATAAACAGCGTAATGCTAAAGAGAAAAATGAAGCTATTATGACTTGGGTCCCATCACACAATGAAACGCAAGTCGGAGGATAGAGTTTTCCCTTATAGTAGCCAAATATGCTTGATACGTGAAATTTCATCTTTTATTATTACTATAAGTGAAGAAATCAACTTCAATGTAGATGTATCAATCATAGGCGGCGTAGGTACCATTATATTACGTCGCCATATATACATATATATATATACAACTAAAATCGTGAAATCACGCACTGGAAATTGGGTTTCCATCTATGAACCAAGGCAAGGGATCGTCCTTTTGATTTCGAGACATTCTAGCAAATGTCTCAGGATCACACCTATGGGAAACCCTTGGAAGCGGCAGGGCCGGTTATCCGTCAATGATTGAAAATACCATAAACTATATGTTAGCCAGTCCTATTGAACCTCCAAAATGGTCAGTAATGTCGACCACTCTAGAGCCACTAGGGACTCAAATCATATCTGAGGTACCTCGCCTTCCATCAATATAGTTTTCCAACATCCACATGAGTAAACAGTCTAGGCTCTATACCATAACGTTATTCGTAGCTAGAACTAACATATGTCCATTTCCCTACGGTCCTAATCCCGTTCAAGGTTCATACCGGGGAGTGAAGCTCGCGAATTAATGCTACATAAAGCTGTGCTACTTAAAGTTGTGCTTTGATCATCAACCACAAGACTCTACTTTTCAACAAAAGCCTTGATCATTTGCATCTCAGCATGCCACACTGTCAATCCATACCGTACCCCTGATTTCCACCAATATGTAACCTCTAAGCTCGTACTTCTCAAAGAAGGGGGTTAAGCAAGAGAATAAATTATCCGCCACCAAATATATATATCTTTAGCAAAGATCAATGAATACAGTATAAAGCAATACAATGTCATACACGCTATCCATTTACAAGTTCGTTCTGAGTCTGAACGAAACCGAAGGCACCTTATTACTCATCCCATACGTCCAATACAAGAGAGAGGCCCTCGCATATCCGGTGGATCTCCAAGTACATTTGGACGATCACCACTTATTACCTTATCTTGGGGGTACATCCCAATCAAGACATCAATAATCATCCAAACGATGTGAAGATCTCTAGTCTTCAACCACCGTCTTCATATCTTCGACATTTAGTCGTCGTATCAATAATTCAGAATGGGTTAAACCCAGTCTTTCCAAATAACACGCGTACCTTATAATCAAGTGCTATAAAAACACATCATACGCCTCATTCCAATTCAGAATATTCTTTTATTCAAATATTCATATCTTTAGGGAAAGGTTCCCATTAATTTGTCAAAGATAAATTCTTTTAATTTTTCTCTTTAATCTTCCTTTGGATATCGTTTTCAAAAGATTTTATTTTATCTTTTAACCATTCTAAACCAAATTAAGGTTTATAAAACTAGTCGGGATTATCGAGCCATACTGAAGTAATCATTTATTTTGTCTTTCCAATCCCAACCTATTCATCCCATGGAGAAAAACCGGTAATACCCCATATCTAACACCCATGGTGTTTTCGGTAAATTTAATAGCTATTTCACATTCAAATCTAATTAAAGATTTAACTATCGCCTGGAGTAAAACTGGTGGTACTCCATTCACAATCATTTCACGAATTCGATAAATTTATTTATCCCATTCTCATTCCAATCTAATTAAAGATTCATTAAAACTATGATTCAGTTTTAATCTCAAAAATCATTACTTAATGATTATTCAAATTTAAGAAATTAATCTTATCTTTAACCGGGTTAAATAACTAATGTCATTTAAAACACAGTTCATAATATACCCAAATCAGCTTCCATCAACTATGGAATCTTCACGGAAAACAGATCAATATATAATTGATATAAACTTCCGTATCAGACTAATAATATAAATGGAATAACGACAAGTACTTTTTAATTCCATATATAGTAACGGTCTTCCTTTACAGAAGCTCATCTCGGTTATTACCGAATCGAATTCCATCCAATTCCAATTTAATATATCAAATTGGAAAACTTTACTTTGGATAATTTCAATTAAATCTTGATAAAAAGATTTATAAATTCCAAATCATCTCTTCACTATTAATTGGGTTAAAGAACAAGTGTTATTTAAATCACCGTTCACGATAAACCTAATAATCAAATTTCAATTCAATTCTAATTAAGTATTAATTAATTGGTAAACTTCTCTAAATCTTATTTAAAAGATTTATTCGTTTATCATCGCGGTTTAAGAACAGTGTTAATAAAGACATCATTCACGGAAAACCCAAAACCCAATTTAATATTAAATAGAAAGCTCTGAATAGAAATTATATCGGCTTATATTCAATATCAAATTTTGATACCAACAAATATCATATTGGGAATAACGATATCTATATCTTCCAAATTCCTCCACAATATCTGTATAATCACGGAATCCAATATCGAAATATTCTGAAGATAATTTCGTTTCAAATCCTTTCCAATTTATACATTGGAAAATTCTGGTTTTATTAAAACCATTTCTCAATCCAATTTGTTATTTGAAATATTGGATTTCACTCTTGTTAATAACCAGTTCATTTCGATAAAAATATCTTTTATCTTTTCAATAGTGGAATTTTTCACCTAAACTCCTTCCAAAACATTTACTATGATTTTAGACAATTTTTCCGTATTTTTAATAATTTTATTAAGGCCCTTATAGTTGGTTTCCAATATCGACCACCGAACTACATTCATAACGACCTTTTTTGAAATTGATTTGGATAGAATTCCAAATCCAACCGTTAGATTTCAAATCTCTTATAATCATTGGAAATCTCTTTTTGATACGAACCCAACGGTTCTGGTTTTAGGAGAATCCGACGGACGGACCTCCCGTTACGTCCATTTGAAGTTAATGGTCGAAATTCGCGAATGGTCACTGCGCGACGCGTTCTATTCAGGCCATTATATCAATTTCCATATAAAAAATATTTTATAATTCATTTTAAAACGATTTCAACTTCATTTTCAACTTCTAATCAAAATTGAATATTCTATATCATTATAATATTAAAATGATAATATTTTCAAAGTATCAGATTTTGAAATCAATTCTTTTCGATATTCATTATAAAACGAATAAAATCAATTTATAAACCCATTCGGGTTAAAATGACGTTTATATACTTAACCGGCTTCATATTTTTACATATTTTCGTGTCCATCCAAAATCGGACATCAAAATCATATTTTGATTATTTTAATTTTTTTACTAAATATTATATTAAAATATTTACTAAATATTATTTAAAAATCTTTACTAAATATTATTTAAAAATCTTTACTAAATTTGCTCCAAATTCTAATTTGCCCCAAATTGAACCCGATCAGTTTTATTGCGAAGCCCTCGACTCCACAATCGCAACGGATCCAGTTTCATGTAATTTCGACATCGTGAAACAAAGTTACTTATGTTTAAAGTTTGAACAATTTAAAATAAAAATTAAATAAATTTGACATTTCAGATATCGTTTAACAGTCATTCAACGTTGGCCATCGCCTGTTGCCACCGCCTAGAGTCACCGGAGGCCAGACCGACCATCGCCGCCGCAACCCCTATGCGAGGCCGCCTCCACCACCAGCCACTCGCCCAATTCGACGTCATCGATCCAAAATCCCGGAAACCCCTAAATCCCATTCAACTGAAAATGCTCCGCCACCGTGCCACCATACGGTCACGCACCACTGCCAATCTCCGCGCCTCACCACCCTAAACCACTTTGCTTCAGACACCCAAGCCCATTTCGTCGCCGTTTGGCCAGAATTTGGCCAAAATAGTTTCGAGTGTGACCCAAAACCGTCGCTTCGTTCATCTTGATTTTCTGGCCACCGCGGCCACTTTCAGGTCGACCACCCAAAGACAAACTCGTATCCCTTCCTCTCCTCTACCATTTTCCCTTCGGCGCCACTATCAAATACTCGACGGTTTGCTCACAATCCTCCAAAAACCAAAACTGGTTTTCTGGAGTTGATTGTCGATTTCTCCCAATCCGTGCAACGATAGGTGCTGAGATTTTTGTGGTAGGTAGAGATCATCTTGATCTACAATACCCAGAAACTGTTTTGGATGATTGTTTGCGGATTGAGAGATATAATTTGTTTTATGTTCATAGGCTTTTTCGCAAAATTACGAAAGAGAGGGAGAGAAGGGATGCTGCCAAAATTTTGAGGCAGATGAGAAGTGAGAGTTTGTGGAGAGAAAAATTATTATATAGTGAAGGGTTTATTATTTTATTAATTTCTTAGTTCACTCTCTTTCTAATCGACATTTATCGATGCGATGGTCACACACGAACTCCGTTGGTGATGAAAATTGACATGATGCTATGTCTTGATGATACGGTCCCAATGAAACTGGTTTCGTCGAATTCCGATTCCATTTGCTTAAAAACTATGTTTCTGGCTTAAATGGCTGATCGATTCACAATTTATTGTGCACGGCCACATACTAGCTCCAAAAATAATTAAATTTGAAATTTTTGCTATGTTTTTCAAATACGGTTTCAACAAAACTAATTTCTTCGAATTTGGAGACCGTTTGAAAAATGGCCTTTTTTCAACTAGTCGATTAAATTTAAACTAAAATTGAAAACATGTTTAAATTTACTGTGCTCACATATTAATTCCAAAAATTATGAAAATTGGAATATGGCTATAATTTGACATTCCGGATACAACAAAAGTGGTTTCGTCGAAAACGGAGGTCGTTTGCAAAATGGCTATTTTTAAGGGCTATATATTATACTAAATATATATAAATTCCATAGTGACTATTTTGAATTTTAAACTGGACATAACTTACAATTTATAAAGTGAAATCTCAGTTTCTTACATTCATTAGAAAGATATAGTTAAATTGATTCCAATGTTTCTTGTTTTACTAAAATCCGATTTATTTTGAATTTTATACATTCATTTGAAATTTAGAATCGAATTTTCATCTACCACTCCATTTCAGGCTCGGTTTATAATTAAAATAAATTTATACGTTCTAACTTCGATTTAAATAAATTTTTAGTCGTTATTATTTAAAATAAATCGTTTTAAATATTCAAAATCCATTATAATAGCTAAAATAAAAAATTTAAATTGGTTTAGAAATTCTAGTTGATACGTAACCCATTTTGAATAATTATACAACGATTAAAAGTCGAAGATGGTAGAAGGCCAGATATCTTCACATGGAATGGATTGCTTGCTAATGCCTTGAAATGGTTTGTTCGCATTGAATAGTTATAGTGGCAGTAGTCCAGACATACTTGTTGATTATCCGGATATGCAAGGGCCTCTCTCCTTAATTGGACGAGGAATAAGGTGCCTTTGGTTTCGTTCAATCCAAGAACGGAATTGTAAATGGACGTGTGTCTGAATTTTTATTTAATAACGTAGTTGATTGGTTTCTATTAATGTTATGTTAGTCGGTGATAGAGAATTTATTCTTATGCTTAGCACCCTCCTCTGAGACTTCGGTATTCAGAGGGTTATATATATTAATAGGCACCGAATATATCTTATGAAGTAACAATGTAGCATGCTAGTGTTGCGGGCAGATAGATCAAAGTTGTTGTTGAAAAGCAACGCTTTGTGGATGTAGACTCTAGGGTTTCACACCTCGGAATGAGCTTAAAATAGGATGATGGACAACAGAGATATAGGCTAACATTCCCTTATAGCTGAA
Source organism: Allium sativum (assembly GCA_030737875.1). NCBI lineage: Eukaryota > Viridiplantae > Streptophyta > Magnoliopsida > Asparagales > Amaryllidaceae > Allium > Allium sativum. The sequence continues at coordinate 558,191,224 of CM060920.1, read as the reverse complement.
AAGTGATGCCATGGTATGGAGCCCAGGAAATTTTACTTATGTGGATAATAGATCGAGGCCTCGAGTGATGGTCAAATACGACCAGGATAACAGTAAAATACGAATGGGGGATGTTATGTTCAGGAAAGATACTAATTAGTCATGTTTAGTGTTGACCGGCTCTGTCGATCTGAAGGACCGTTCTATGAGTCCCGGGACATTTCCTAGAATGTTTTGAACGTTTAAGGAAGAACATTTTCTTGGTTCATTGTCGGAATCCAATTTCCAATACGAGACTACTTGTTTTTAGTTGTGAACTATGTAGCCAACGTAATAGGATAGGGCATTATGCGTGCTAAGATTTATACGTTTATTCTGAAAGTGATTTCCAAACCTAGACATCAATAATAATATCAAAATATTTGTTTTAAAGAATATCCAGAATGTCTGGCTATTATAAGGTAAAACTCTATCCTCTAGTTTTCGTTGCATTGTGTGGTGGGACTTGGGTCTTATGATAACATCATTTTATCAAAAGCATAAATTTTGAAATTTTGAATCTTGGTTGATGATTTTGTGCAATGGTATTCATGTGGAGGAAACCTTTTCCGTGTTATACGGCGTGGTCCCGTGATATGCCTCACTTTTAGATAAGTTAAAAGTAATCGATTAGAGTTTCTCATACCGATCTCATGACTGAGTCATAGTATGTTTTTCCCTTGCAAACACGGGTTCTCTTATTTTCGCACAGGCCAGTCAGTAAACAAGTTTAGTTACACCACTTTTGGAAGCTATGACTTCATACATTTGGAAGCTATCTGGGAGAGATGGTTTTGGATTTTAAGGAGCGGGAATACGATTTTCCTTTGGACTCTCCTTAGGAATCTGTTATAATGATATATCTTTAATTCCGCTATGTATTTGTTTTCTTACTACCATTGTAATGCACGATATATGGATCTAATGGAAGTATTTATTCTGATGAAAACTCTGATGTAATATTGATACATTTTGATTTTATATGCAATATTTATTGTTCTATTGTTATATTTGATGTGTTATATCCTAAAGGCCATATGTTCTTCCGGGGATCAGGAGAATGGGTCATCTCACTTGGTATCAGAGCTGAGGGTTAACCTTAGTTCTGGGGTTTAACGTATTAAAGACTCATCAGAGATAGGATCAGTAGTATCCCAGGATGAGTGACTCATTAGAGACAGGGTTGGAAATACCCTAGAATGAGTACAGTAGAAGAACCCACACCTCATAGACACAATTCTATTCATTTATGTCAGTATGGATTTACCCATTCCTAAAGATATCTTTCCTACTTGCCTAACTCTTTTCTTGTTATTTATTGGTATAGTAGAAAATGAGTGGTAGAGGCGGATAAGGTAGAGGAAGAGGAAGGGGTAACGCTGTAGTTGAACAACCTAACCCCCTAGAAGCAGCAAATAAGGGAGTTGTGTAATGACCCGCATTGTCAGCGGTATAATAATTAATTTATTTAATTATTTGAAAGGTGATCAAAAGGATTTAATGGTCGTGGAATTAAATAATGATGAATATTTAATTAAAATAATAAATTAAATAATATATTTAATTCTGAAATAATCAGAATTGGCTGAAATGGCGATATGGTGTGAACTGGATCATCTGTGATTTTTAATTCAGCTTAGAATTGAAGTAGAATAACGAATATATTATTTGAACGACAGTTTGAATGTATAATTATATTATAATTAAAATCGAGCTCGAAATGGTGCTGTAGTTCGTAAATTGGCGATTCGAACTTCAACTGAATGTACAGGATTCGTTTTAAGCCGGATTTCTGTGAAACAAGAAACGTGTGGAGCTGGTGGAGTATATCTTTCTAGTGGAAGAGAAAAATCGGGTTTCGTCGTGTAGATTTTGATTTATGTCCAAATCAAATATTCAGAAAAGCAACAGTATATTCATGCGTGGCCATAAAGGTTATTCAAAAATATTTGAATATCGGGTTTGAGTTTAGACAAGGTTCTTTTGGGACATAATGATAATTTAATTTTTAGAATTTTATGGTAATTTTTAATTAATTAAATAAGCAACTTTTTATTTGGAGTGTTTTGCACCCTGAATCGACATTTTTGAGATTTCATAAAATGAGTCAACCTACCGATATTATTATATTTCTGAAGTCAGGGCACCTCGCTCGTCACGATGGTGTTTTTATATATGTCCCTAGCTAGACGTAACTATGTGAATAAAAATAAAATAAATTCCTTTTGTTTGTTGATAACAATGAAGCAACAAGGAGCACTAGACTGTATAGATTAAATAAAAACACATAAACTCAAACGAAGACTGTATGGATTAAATGAAGACACCTAAACCCAACGAAGACTTTTATGGATTCAATGAAAAACACGTCGCCATAGGGTTGAGTCCCCTTATTCTATAAATACAATCATCCCTTGTTTCTTCTTCTGTTTCACATATTCAAGCCGCCAGATCCCATTTCCCATTTCCTCCACGTAAAAACATTAAACAAAGGAAATTAATTCTTCCACTTCTAGGAGCTTGACCAGACTTTTGTTCACTGGATTTTTAGCCGAGCCTCTAAGGTTCACTATTGAGTTGGTTATTGGCCACTGGAGGGGTTGTGAATGGGTTATAGTTGTACGGTGCAAGCATTGGGATTAGTAGAGTGAAGAAACGTGAGCCTAAAAGTCATGGCAAGTTTGAAAATGGGATCTAGGAGCAAAGTATGGAAATAATGTGGAGGAGGGAGGATTACCGATGGAAAACAGTGGAGTTTGGAGGGGACGTTGCCAGTGATAAACTGAAGGGTAGGAGCCGAGGCTTAACGGAAAGGTAGAGGGGAGGATGCAGTTTCAATTTCTGGTGGTAGCGTGGACTTCGGTGATCGGAGGAAGTGGTGTACGAGATCGAAAGTTAGACGGTGGTGGGTTTAGCAAATATCGGGTCCGCTGTTTCATTTGGAGGAGATAAAGAAGTGAGCGGGTTGGGGTATTGGTGTGTGGGCCGAGGTATTTTATAAAGGGGTAGGGCCATTAGGAATTAAATTCCAAGTTTTTATTTTATTTAATAATATATGAAACTTGTACAAGTCATATCTCCTACATACGATATCAGATTGACGAACCGTAAGTTGCATTGGGATCGTATGGACGAGCACTCCACAATGAAACTAACTGGAAGTCCATTGGTGCTCGATTGAATTTATGGCGAAATAAAATGTTTGATTCAGATCAAACAACAGTTTATCGTTCTTTAATGATAAACTGCAAATGTGAGTAAATCTCACTAACTCTGAACAGTTTATAAATTCATGTTGTATTTTTAGAACTATTAAATATTGGTTGATTGACTGTGAGTTGACTGTTTGATTGAACTGCTAGTCAGTTAGTGAATTTCTATATTGATTCTGTTTAATAGAATATATCTTATGGAACCGAAAGTGATGTTGATTCTATATTATATAACATCTGTGGATGCAGGGAAACAGGTTGGAGGAATCCGACTGGATTCCTCAACAGTTATTTATTGTTTTTTATATATTTTGATATATGATGTGAATTATAACCTGTTGTTGATTGTGTGTGTATGGACGATATTGGACATTGTAATTTGATATGTTAAACACCATAATATACCGGGATTTGGAGAAAAGGGGAATTTGTCAAGGTGAATACTGGAAAGAGAATATTTATAAAATCAGAGGATTTTATAAAAGAGAATATTTATAAATAGAATATTTATAAATAGAAATTTATTTATAAATGGATTATATATAAATAGAAAATACTTAGAAATAAAACCCTAAAGGAATTATTTGCAAACCATTTGCAAATAGATTAGAAAGAGAAATGTTTGTAAACCATTTAAGAATCAAATAGAAAGAGAAAGGTTTGTAAACCATTTACAAATGAGATTGAATAGGGAATATTTGTAAAACCTTTACAAATGAAATCGAAAGAGGAATATTTGTAAAACCTTTACAAATGAAATCGAACAGGAGTTATTTATAAAACCATTTACAAATAGAATTTAAAGGGGAATATTTAGAAAATAGTTAGAGTTAACCAGTTAGAGTTAGAATTAACCAATAGAGAATTTAAATAGAATTAATCGAATTGGAATAAATCGGTTAGAGTTGGTCGAATAAGGAGTTAATCGAATATGGTAAATTGAATAGAGTTATCGAATATACCTTATCAAAGGAAAGAATTATCGAATAGAGATGATTTGAAAGAGAGTTACGTAAGGAAGTTTGTTAAAGAATTAAAAGGTGAACTTTGTCTATTTCAAGGTTAGCAACGTTGTTCAGTTAAGGTCTGAGAGGTAGTGTTACCCCAACTTGATTGACTTCATTTTTAACTAAGGAATGGTTAAGGTTCGATAGTGAAGGTGGGTTAAAGGAATTTAGTTAATAAGCGTAATGGTTTGAGTTGGCATCGCGATGGTTTTTTAAACATCTGTCTAAGTCCAATGAAGGAGTTTTGGAAATGTTTTTCCAAATAGGAACCAGAAATTTTTTCTGATATAGAAAACAAGAAATGGAAATGTTTTCCAATGGTAATAACATATATTTTCTAAATTTATAAAATAAGAAATGTTGAATATAGGGAAACAGGAGATGAAAAATGTACTAAGGAGATAAATGTTAAATGATGTTTGATCGATATAAATTTTCATTTGGAAATAATATCATTGTTTGCACACCTGTTTTTCTTTGATGGTTAAATCACAGACTATCGAAGTTTTTGACCATTTTAACGTTGTTAATATGGAGAGACCGGTTGGATTATTATCCAACTCTGTATTCGCATAAGCGTTGCGAATCATATATGCCAAAGGAAATTGAAGACGGTGTAACAACCCGTATTTTCAATAACCTGTAATAATGTAAATCGAGGCAGAATTTAATCCTAAAACCTGAATCAAGGGAAACGGGCTATGCCATTGCGTTCGTCTCGGAAAAATACGCGAAATAGAGTCCGAGTTTTCGAAAATCGGAGTCCGTATGACCCGATTAAGGCCCATTGAAGTTTTCAGAAATTTCTATGTTAAAAACAGATTTAAAAATTTAAATTAAAAACAAGGGGTAGGGCAAACTGGCGCAGGCGGGAAAATTCCCGCCAGGACCCGCATGTCGACAGGCCTGTCGACAGGGTCCCTAGGGTGTCGACAGCCCTGTCGACAGCCCTGTCGACAGGGGGTAGCCAGGCAATGTTGCCTGGCGCACCATTTTGATTTGGGCTGGGTTGTGTGGCTTGGTTCTAGAGAATTCCGAAATATGATGGACCTAATTCAACCTAGGGTTAATCCTAGGGCTAAAAACACTCTAATCTTCTATAAATACAACCCTAATCCTACCCTAAAACCTAAATTATTCATTCTAGTAGTTAAACTATGGCAAATTGATTCCTCAAATGGCCTCCACTTAAAACCCCTAACCTCCAATCTCTTCATAAATCATTCCTATGAAGACTATGATGTTCATACAAGCATTTCTAAGATGTATGAATGATCATTAGCTTGCATACATCATCAAGTTGCAAGTTTTATTTGCTAAGCTAGAGTTTTTGGGATTTTTGTTTCTTATTGGAGCTTTGTTTTGGGTTTTATGCTTGCATAAAGGGCTTCTCAATCTTTATTAGTAGATTTGTGTCTTCATAATATTTGTAAGCCCTCTTACCTTCATTTTAGAAACTCTAAAGTTAATATGTGATGCAAGTTGGGATTTATGTATGATTATTGAGTTATGCATATTTATGCAAGTTCACTAAGTCATGATTTGCAAGTTTATTGAGTTATGCATGTTTATGCAAGTTTGCTAAGTCATGATTTGCAAGTTTATTGAGTTATGCATGTTTATGCAAGTTTGCTAAGCCATGATTTGCAAGTTTATTGAGTTATGCATGTTTATGCAAGTTTGCTAAGCCATGATTTGCAAGTGTATTGAGTTATGCATGTTTATGCAAGTTTGCTAAGCCATGATTTGCAAGTTTGATAGGTTATGCATGTTTATGCAAGTTCACTATGCCATGATTTGCAAGTTTATTGGGTTATGCATGTTTATGCAAGTTCACTATGACATGATTTGCAAGTTTGATAAGTTATGCGTGTTTATGCAAGTTCACTATGCCATGATTTGCAAGTTTGATAAGTTATGCATGTTTATGCAAGTTCACTATGCCATGATTTGCAAGTTTATTGGGTTATGCATGTTTATGCAAGTTCACTATGACATGATTTGCAAGTTTGATAAGTTATGCATGCTTATGCAAGTTCACTATGCCATGTTATGCATGTTTAATAAGTTATGCATGTTTATGCGAGTTCCCTATGCCATGTTAGGCGAGTTTAATATGTTATGCATGTTTATGGTAATATGCAAGTTCACTATGCTAAGTTATGCAAGTCTAACGTGTCATGCATGTTTGTTGTGATATGCAAGTTCATCAGGTATGTTGTGCCAAGTTCCCTCTTCCTATCCTTTATGCGTTATTACGAATATGTAAGCGATAGAATGACGTTGGGGGGTTTGGGTAAACTTAAAATACATGAAAATATAAGATTGGGAATTTACCTATTAAGTTAGGTCTACCCCTTGGGAATTTACCTATTAAGTTAGGTCTACCCAAGCATTTGTTGACTTGTAATTATCTTTTGAAATAAAGTGGACATGACACTTAGAAAACATAAGTGTGGCCAACTCGAGGTTGGGATGAGTTTGTAGCGTAATTCTACCCGGAACCTACCGGCTTAACTAGTGGCTACAAACAATAGGACCCAATGTGAGAAGTTGGTCATATGGTGCCAAAACCCGAGGTTAGACTAAGTTGTGGTGTAAACCTACCCGGACCCGCCCGGCCTAACTAGTAACCACAACAAGGTCTAATGTGAGAGGTTAAGGTGCATTAAGATAATTAATGCCTCATGATTAGGGTTATGTCAGGGTCCACTAATACTTAACCAATTTGGGGATTCGAGGGATTGAAATGGGGTTAAGTTGTGAACTGTCGGTTACGCTTAACCAATTAATCCATGATTAGTGAAGGGTTAAATCACACTTAACCCTCTTAGAAAACCCTAGCAACGTGGTCTGTTCTAGCAGTAATCCCAGTTTGGTATCATTCACAACCCTAGAAGCTAGGCTAGGGCGGGGCACGATTACTGGACGGATGTAAGCGACCAAAAGGCGATGGCTGAGTGGTTCAGCGGTGCGGGTCCAGGCGGGCTACGGACGTGCACGTAGTCCGGTGTTGGACAAACTCGAGGCACGGGTACCAGTAGGTTAGGGCTGTGCATTATTGCTTAAGTGTCTGGGGTTGACACCCGAGGGCTTGATACACCCAAAGGTGGACCCAGCACAGTCTAACTACAACCATATGTGAGCCATATGGACACCAACACTTGACGTGTTAGGTTTATAGGGAGCCGATCGACTAGACCGTTGGGCTGGACCGTATATTAAGGTCACTTCATGTTATTGGGTTAAAAGCTTGGGCCAAGGGATCAATACCTGTTATGTTGGTTTGCTAGTACACCGTGGTGCAAAACTTAACCTTGTTTTATGCGATGACACCTCTATCTATCTTGTAGTTAATTTATCATGCCAGTATGTTGTTATCTATGATCATCTCAGTTTCCATCATACTGTTAACTTTATTAGTTTATAGACTGATCGTAGCAGGGCTTACTCAGTCTTTTTGACTGACCTGTTTCCTTTCGCCTCTTTTCTTCCGTTCCCCCCCCCCCCAGGTTCTCAGGGAGGGAATACTGGAGCCTAGCTTGGATTTTAGCTGCTTCCTTGGATAGCTCAAGTATGCTTTGGACTTGAGCCGCTATGGTTTATCACTCTTATTTGGGGATAGTACTTATGTATTTCAGTTTATCAGATGATGTATTTATCTAGACTTGTAATTTTGGGAAATTGACATTTTGATGTACCAGACTTGTGTTTTGAAATGGTTTAAAAATCTTCCGCTGCTTTATCTACTTACTCTGTTTATTTACATATATATATATGTCATGTCCTGCCTTGCTATATCATTATGCATGTTTACCTTGTTTTAAAACGCCCCACTAAAGTCAGAGTTGCTTGTAAGAGCCACCCTGGACGGAGGTGGGGTGTTACAGACGGAGTAAAGTGCAAGGGCTATTGTATAAATCATAGATAACAGTGCCTAAGATGGATATACTGAATAGTACCTTCGGTTCATCCTGTTCCTGGATGACTTGTATGGACGGATGTCTGGCAGAGTATTTCCAAAAAGGTCACGTACATAGATTTCTTCAACCGTACCAAGAGTGGAAGCGGAGAAGGAAACTACTTTTAACTGACACGTAACGTATGGTTGTAGACGTCAATCGGTGATTTGATGGATTTGACGATGTGACATTCGAAGTGAATCTGGTGTGATGATAAAGTGTAGCTTATAGCCTCGCATCCGGTAAATGACAGAAATCGGGCAGGTAGCATGGCTAAGTCGGTCTCTCCGAAGTAGGGTGTATAATCACCTGATCTAGAGTTTCATTTACTTCTAAAAATCTATTGTTGATGCTATCCCATTCGGGAAACGGTTGCTGATCCCAACCGTTGGTGATATACATTCGATACACTCAAGCGAAATGAGTGGTCAGTCATGTGTGGCCGGGTTGCAAGATGTTCTTGTTGAACCCAGTGTATTCCTTTCTAGAGGTACACTAGCGAAAGGTGGTTCCATACCTTGTCAGAGTTGGAAATCCATTACCCAATACGTGCTTGCGGTTTTGATTGTATACTATATATGTAGAACGTGAGATGAAAGCGTTTCTGCTAGATGATTATTGTATTGTGGTTGATAGACATTATTATAATATCAAAAGGTTTTTGATATAAAGATAATTTGGATTCTCATAAGGGAAAAACCTGTTCCGTTATACGGCGTGGTCTTTTGAGATATCGTTTACTTGTTCAACTGTTTTAAACAGTTTTACTCATACCAGTCCCATGACTGACCCGGAGTTTATTTTGTTTTGTTTTCCCTAAACTCTTGGGTGCCCAATTTTGTACGGGCAGTCAAGTAGTCAGGATTTACAGATATACTGGAAGAGCTTGGAGCAGGAGGCTTCAGGATTATATAGCTATAGTTATTTCCGTTGTGTTGTAAGTGTTGTACTTTGATAATGATGTATAATCAAGTACAGATGTATATTTCAAGTTATGTTATATATTATATGTTATTCGTTCCGCTGTGAGGTTCGTGTTACTCTGATGTTGTGTTCTTCTTCTTCTTCTGTTCTAAGTTTCTATCTTATCTTTCCTCACCCTCTAATTTCTTTCATTAATGACCGGTATTTTCGATCCTTGGATGTTTGATATGTGTTTTATATCGGTTAACCAAGATCATCAAATTCCCGGGTCATTACAGTTGGTATCAAAGCTTAAGTTAAGTGAATTACCTTGGCTCTGTGGTGTGACTCGGTAGAGATAGGGTTAGTAATACCCTATATTGAGTTGAGTGTATATATACGAGTGAGCGTATTTGTTATTGATATTAAAATTGTTTTATATTGTGGATATTTATTGATTGAGTTGTTTATGGGTTCTGGTCGATCAGTTTGATCCACTGTATCGGTAGGAGTTTATAAACACTCGAATACGATGAGTCGTCACGATATGTTTTAAAAAGAGGGTAAATTAAAATAAGTTTACCGAAGGTATATCTTGATATAGAGAAGATATATATATATATCAAAATTATAATATAGTGGATATATTGGTTGTGATTATAATCGAGTAAGATTATAAATTAAATGGTTATGTAAATAACCAATCAGAATTCATATAAGTGAAATACGTGAAATCAGATGAGTTAAATCTGAATTTAAACCAGAAATTGAATTAAAACTCTGGAAAATTGGATAAGTGTTTGTAAATGGATTTGGATTAAAAATAAGGAAAATTTAAGATCCTGGGAGATTTTAAATTGTTTTACAAGCAGTGTGAATTATATTTTGAATTGAATTTCAAAGTGGAAATGTTTAGAAATGGTTTTATAGTATTGAACTCACTTCGATCGCTGGAAAATAGATTCCGATGATGACAGCTGCATCATCAGTATTCATTTTCTAGTTGTAAGTGACGAATTACTACCAGAGATACTGTTTTGAATTTGTTTTGGGAAAGACAAGTTGTGTTGAATTTTAAAAAGGAAAATTTGATTTTTGAAAAGAGTAAGCTGTTTAAAAAATCCCAGAGAAAGACTGTTTGAATTAAAAACAAATTAAAGAAATTTGTGAAAGCAAATTTGAATTAAAGTAAAGCCAATAAAGTGGTAACTGAGATTGAATTAGAATCATATCAAGACAAATTGGATTGTGAGATTCAAATTTGAAGTGTAATGTGATAATCAAGTTAAGAGTTGGGAATCGAGAAGAAACTCGAGTTGAAATGATATTTGGCTCAGATATAAGTGAATGGTTGTGTTGTGGATAAAAGCAGATTGGAATTTGATTGGGATGACCCTTGTATCCGCTAAATTGATAACAGGTGGACATGATATAATGATACGCTCAACAAAAGGTACAAGTTTATATTTCATATGGTATGAGATTTTGATGAGCCGAATTGGCAAGCCGCTTGGCTATTTGATTTTCTTTTGGGTTGGAAATGGCCCAGAGAGGCGAGTTGGAGTTTGACCTATTGACCAGTACAAAGGAGGTGCCAGCGAAATTTTTCGAAGAGTTAAGGCAATAGAAAATTTTCAGGATTTTTGGAAATTTTCGTTGATAAGAATTAAATAAATTTCTAATTGAAATTAAATTGGTTCAGTTGAAACTGAAGTTAAGAAGTGAACAAATATGTTCTAACCAGTCGATAGGGTCGTCCTCTACCTTAGCAATTTCGAGGACGAAATTATTTTAAGTGGGGAAGAATGTCATGACCCGCATTGTCAACGGTATAATAATTAATTAATTTAATTATTTGAAAGGTGATTAAAAGGATTTAATGGTCGTGGAATTAAATAATGATGAATATTTAATTAAAATAATAAATTAAATAATATATTTAATTCTGAAATAATCAGAATTGGCTGAAATGGCGATATGGTGTGAACTAGATCATCTGTGATAATTAATTCAGCTTAGAATTGAAGTAGAATAACGAATATATTATTTGAACGACAATTTGAACGTATAATTATATTATAATTAAAATTGAGCTCGAAATGGCGCTGTAGTTCGTAAATTGGCGATTCGAACTTCAACTGAATGTACAGGATTTGTTTGAAGCCGGATTTCTGTGAAACAAGAAACGTATGGAGCTGGTGGAGTATATCTTTCTAGTGGAAGAGAAAAATCGTGATTTCGTCGTGTAGATTTTGATTTATGTCCAAATCAAATATTCAGAAAACCAGCGGTATATTCATTCGTGGCCATAACGGTTATTCAAAAATATTTGAATATCGGGTTTGAATTTAGACAAGGTTCTTTTGGGACATAACGATAATTTAATTTTTAGAATTTTATGGTAATTTTTAATTAATTAAATAAGCAACTTTTTATTTGGAGTGTTTTGCACCCTGAATCGACATTTTTGAGATTTCACAGAATGAGTCAACCTACCGATATTATTATATTTCTGAAGTCAGGGCACCTCGCTCGTCACGATGGTGTTTTCATATCTGTCCATAGCGAGACGTAACTATGTGAATAAAAATAAAATACATTCCTTTTGTTTGTGGACAGCAATGAAGCAACAAGGAGCACCAGACTGTATAGATTAAATGAAAAACACATAAACTAAAACGAAGACTGTATGGATTAAATGAAGACACCTAAACCCAACGAAGACTTGTATTGATTCAATGAAAAATACGTCGCCATAGGGTTGAGTCCCCTTATTCTATAAATATAACCAACCCTTGTTTCATCTTCTGTTTCACATATTCAAGCCGCCAGATCCCATTTCCCATTTCCTCCACGAAAAAACATTAAACAAAGGAAATTAATTCTTCCACTTCTAGGAGCTCGACCAGACTTTTGTTCACCGGATTTTTAGGTGAGCCTCTAAGGTTCACTATTGAGTTGGTTATTGGTCACTGGAGGGGTTGTGAATGGGTTATAGTTGTACGGTGCAAGCATTGGGAATAGTAGAGTGAAGAAACGTGAGCCTAAAAGTCATGGCAAGTTTGAAAATGGGTTCTGGGAGCAAAGTATGGAAATAACGTGGAGGAGGGAGGATTACCGGCGGAAAACAGTGGAGTTTGGAGGGGACATTGCCGGTGATAAACTGAAGGGTAGGAGGCGAGGCTTAACGGAAAGGTAGAGGGGAGGATGCAATTTCAATTTCCGGTGGTAGTGTGGACTTCGGTGATCGGAGGAAGTGGTGTACGAGATCGAAAGTTAGACGGTGGTGGGTTTGGCAAATATCGGGTCCGCTGTTTCATTCGGAGGAGATAAAAAAGTGAGCAGGTTGGGGTATTGATGTGTGGGCCGAGGTATTTTATAAAGGGGTAGGCCCATTAGGAATTAAATTCCAAGTTTTTATTTTATTTAATAATATATGAAACTTGTACAAGTCATATCTCCTACATACGATATCAGATTGACTAAATGTAAGTTGCGTTGGGATCGTATGGACGAGCACTCCACAATGAAGCTGACTGGAAGTCCATTGGAGCTATATTGAATTTATGGCGAAATAAACTGTTTGATTCAGATCAAACAACAGTTTATCGTTCTTTAACGATGAACTGCAAATGTGAGTAAATCTCACTAACTCTGAACAGTTTATAAATTCATGTTGTATTTTTAGAACTGTTAAATATTGGCTGATTGGTTGTGAGTTGACTGTTTGATTGAACTGCTAGTCAGTTAGTGAATTTCTATATTGATTCTGTTTAACATAATATATCATATGGAACTGAAAGTGATGTTGATTCTATATTATATAACATCTGTGGATGCAGCGAAACAGGTTGGAGGAATCCGACTGGATTCCTCAACAGTTATTTATTGTTTTTCATTTATTTTGATATATGATGTGAATTATAACCTGTTGTTGATTGTGTGTGTATGAGCGATATTGGACAATGTAATTTGATATGTTAAACACCATAACATACCGGGATTTGGAGAAAAGGGGAATTTGTCAAGGTGAATACTGGAAAGAGAATATTTATAAAATCAGAGGATTTTATAAAAGAGAATATTTATAAATAGAAATTTATTTATAAATGGATTATTTATAAATAGAAAATACTTAGAAATAAAACCCTAAAGGAATTATTTGCAAATAGATTAGAAAGAGAAATGTTTGTAAACCATTTAAGAATCAAATAGAAAGAGAAAGGTTTGTAAACCATTTACAAATGAGATTGAATAGCGAATATTTGTAAAACCTTTACAAATGAAATCGAAAGAGGAATATTTGTAAAATCTTTACAAATGAAATCGAAAAGGAGTTATTTGTAAAACCATTTACAAATAGAATTTAAAAGGGAATATTTAGAAAATAGTTAGAGTTAACCCGTTAGAGTTAGAATTAAACAATAGAGAATTTAAATAGAATTAATCGAATTGGAATAAATCGGTTAGAGTTGGTCGAATAAGGAGTTATTCGAATAGAGTAAATTGAATAGGGTTATCGAGTATACCTTATCGAAGGAAAGAATTATCGAATAGAGATGATTCGAAAGTGAGTTATGTAAGGAAGTTTGTTAAAGAATTAAAAGGTGAACTTTGTCTATTTCAAGGTAAGCAACGTTGTTCAGTTAAGGTCTGAGAGGTAGTATTACCCCAACTTGATTGACTTCATTTTTAACTAAGGAATTGTTAAGGTTCGATAGTGAAGATGGGTTAAAGGAATTTAGTTAATAAGTGTAATGGTTTGAGTTGGCATCGCGATGGTTTGTTTAAACATCTGTCTAAGTCCAATGAAGGATTTTTGGAAATGTTTTTCCTAATAGGAACCAGAAATGTTTTCTGATATATAGAAAACAAGAAATGGAAATGTTTTCCAATGATAATAACATATATTTTCTAAATTTAGAAAATAAGAAATGTTGAATATAGGGAAACAGGAGATGAAAAATTAACTAAGGAGATAAATGTTAAATGATGTTTGATCGATATAAATTTCCATCTGGAAATAATATCGTTGTTTGCACACCTGTTTTTCTTCGATGGTTAAATCACAGACTATCGAAGTTTTTGTCCATTTTAACGTTGTTAAAATGGAGAGACCGGTTGGATTACTATCCAAAGAACCACTCTTATTGGCATAAGCGTTGCGAATCATATATGCCAAAGGAAATTGAAGACGGAATAAAGTGCAAGGGCTATTGTATAAATCGTAGATAACAGTGCCTAAGATGGATAAACTGAATAGTACCTTCGGTTCATCCTGTTCCTGGATTACTTGTATGGACGGATGTCTGGCAGAGTATTTCCAGAAAGGTCACGTACATTGATTTCTTCAACCGTACCAAGAGTGGAAGCGGAGAAGGAAACTTCTTTTAGCTGACAAGTAATGTATGGTTGTAGACGTCAATCGGTGATTTGATGGATTTGACGATGTGACATTCGAAGTGAATCTGGTGTGATGATAAAGCGTAGCCTCTAGCCTCACATCCGGTAAATGACAGAAATCGGGCAGGTAGCATGGCTAAGTCGGTCGCTCCGAAGTAGGGTGTATAATCACCTAATCTAGAGTTTCATTTACTTCTAAAAATCTAATATTGATGTTGTCCCATTCGGGAAACGGTTGCTGATCCCAACCGTTGGTGATATCCATTCGATACACTCAAGCGAAATGAGTGGTCGGTCATGTGTGGCCGGGTTGCAAGATGTTCTTATTGAACCCAGTGTATTCCTTTCTAGAGGTACACTAGCGAAAGGTGGTTCCATACCTTGTCATAGTTGGAAATCCATTACCCAATACGTGCTTGCGGTTTTGATTGTATACTATATATGTAGAACGTGAGATGAAAGCGTTTCTGCTAGTTGATTATTGTATTGTGGTTGATAGACATTATTATAATATCAAAAGGTTTTTGATATAAAGATAATTTGGATTCTCATAAGGGGAAAACCCATTCCGTTATACGGCGTGGTCTTATGAGATATCGTTTACATGTTCAACTGTTTTAAACTGTTTTACTCATACCAGTCCCACGACTGACCCAGAGTTTATTTTGTTTTGTTTTCCCTAAACTCTTGGGTGCCCAATTTTGTACGGGCAGTCAAGTAGTCAGGATTTACAGATATACTGGAAGAGCTTGGAGCAGGAGGCTTCAGGATTATATAGCTATAGTTATTTCCGCTGTGTTGTAAGTGTTGTACTTTGATAATGATGTATATTCAAGTACAGATGTATATTTCATGTTATGTTATATATATTATATGTTATTCGTTCCGCTGTGAGGTTCGTGTTACTCTGATGTTATGTTCTTCTTCTTCTTCTTCTATTCTAAGTTTCTATCTTATCTTTCCTCACCCTCTAATTTCTTTCATTAATGACCGGTATTTTCGATCCTTGGATGTTCGATATGTGTTGTATGTCGGATAACCAAGATTGTCAAATTTCCGGGTCATTACAAGTTGTGCCACTCCAACCCGAACCCGATTTGGAAGTCTTGGCTAAGAAATACAAAAATTAAGGAGGGCAATCGTTCTTGGGAAAAGAACCAGTAATTGAAGTGCAAGCCTAGCTGCATTCTTGCAAGATAATTTTCACTAGTTTACGATTGACAGGAGAGAAGGTTCTTGGCTTCCTGGTTATTGAAGGATGAATCTTTAATCTGGTGGGAGACGGTTACAATGAAAAATCCTAAGGCGGGTTTTACTTAGGATCGATTTAAGGAGGTCTTCGAAGAAAGGTTTAAACCATCTGAAGCAATAGCCCATTTGTACTATGAATTCTCCAATTTGAAGCAAGGAGATAATATTATTTAGGAATATCTGAGTAAGTTCAACAAGCTTTCCGCTTTGACCCCGAATTGATTCAAGTGACAGTTAAAAAGAATGTGAGATTAATTGATGGTTGACAATGGAGGTACAAGAGTAGAGTGATAGCCCATATTAAGCTTCCGTTTGTAGAGATGGTGGAAATGGCAAGTCGCATGAAGCAATAGACAAGCAAGATTCTCTAGAAGACAAAGAGAAAGGTAATTCTAGCAAGAAAAGGAAAATTGAAAGCAAGAAACCAAAAGCTAGTAACAAGGGAAATCTACCCAGGGAGGAATGGTTAAAGAGTGCAGTATGATTTAACTGCAAGATGACGGGGAACTTATCAGCAGAATGCAAATTTCCAAAGAAACAAAAGAGGAATGAATAATAACCTAGTACGAATTTTCAGGAGAGCCGAGAGTGTTTCAACTTCCAAAAGAAAGGTTATCTTGCAAATATTTGTCCATTATTAAAGAAAGGTTAAGTGTCTTGTATTTATGCCACAAAAAATGTTCCTATACCTCAGCTGGTAGGAGGGGATTTGAAGTTCTTCAACATACACTTTCTGTTAAAATTATTCTTGTTAGAGTAATATTTGATACTGGTGCATCGCGTAGTTTTATTTCAAGCAAGATGGTTAAGGAACAAAATCTGAAACTCAAAATTTTGAAGAACCCATTTGCATTAGAAATCCAGTAGGAGGTTCCATCAACCTTTGTTTACACTGTAGAGTGCCTATCTCTTATTCTTATTTTCGGTTTGCATTCGGTTTGATTGTCTTGGATTTC
Organism: Allium sativum; assembly: GCA_030737875.1. Lineage (NCBI taxonomy): Eukaryota > Viridiplantae > Streptophyta > Magnoliopsida > Asparagales > Amaryllidaceae > Allium > Allium sativum. Next base: position 558,174,512 of record CM060920.1, on the reverse strand, counting down.
ACTGAGGTTGATATTATACTTGGAATGGATTGGCTGGCCCAATACGAAGCGAATGTTAAGTGTTTGGAAAGAATCGTAAGAGTGAAAAACAAATTCGGAGATTTTATAGAAATACAATGTGAAGGCCCAAGTTTAAACAGGGATAAGTTTTGGTATGCTCTCGATATTTCCTTCACTCCTCTAAAAACCATCCCCATTATTAAAGAATTTGCAAATATGTTTGAAGAAGTGGAGAATCTTCCTCCATGAAGGGAGATCAACTTCAGAATTGATTTAGTTCCGAATGCAAGGCCAGTAGTGCATGCAATTCGAAGGCTGGCTATAAAGGAGAAGGAAGAGTTAAGTGAGTAAACTCAACAACTTTTACGGAAGGGTTTGATTAGACCAAGTTTCTTGAGCTGGGGTGCAGCAGTAGTATTCGTTCCAAAGTCTGATGGTTCCCTCAAACTATGTGTCAATTATCGTAATCTCAACAAACAACTCTAAAAAATAAGTACCCCCTCCTCATATCGATGACTTGTTGGATTGCTTAAAAGCAACTCGAGTATTTTCCAAGATGGACCTAGCTACCAGGTTTTATCAGTTAAGGATTGCAGAAGATTGCGTTCCTTTAATAGCTTTCTGGGGTACTGACTTATTTTACGAACGGTTAGTAATTCCCTCTAGATTCTGCAACCCCCCTCCCCCCGCTTACTTTATAGACTCGATGAATCAAGTATTTCAAGGGGTATTAGAAAAATTCATGTTGGTCTTTACTGATGACATTCTTATCTTCTCTAAGACAGTGGAGGAGCACGTGAAGCACTTGGAAATTTTCCTAGAAATTTTTAGAAAGGACGTAGTAAAGGCTAAATTCTCCAAGTACGATTTCTGGAAGAATAAAGTAAAATTTCTTGGGCATGTAGTGTCGGAGAAAGGAATCTTGGTAGACCCAAGTAAGATAGTTGCCATCCAAAGTTGGAAGCAACCGAAGACCCCCACCGAAGTCAGAAGCTTCCTTGGATTAGCCAGTTATTATCGGAAGTTCATAAAAGATTTGTAACACCCCACGTCCATTAATGTCACTCGCAAAGGGAATGCATTAACTTCCATGGAGCATTTTAAGTGAATACAGAACAGAAAATCATAACAAGACAGATATAAAGTAGTACTTGAAAATTTAAAACTTTATTTATTGCAGCAGAAAGTAAACATGTTTGGTTACATCATCAAAAACCATAAACCAAAGTCAAGTACATAATATCCATCTTGATAAAACAAAGTACATAATCCCACTACTACAAATAGCCATAAAGAAAATGATAGGTTGAACTTTACTTCAGCAATCCAAATCCAAGTGCTCCCAAAGAGATCCCAACCAAGCTCCACTAGTACTAGTCCCACCCTTAGAACCTGGGGGGGGGGGGGGGGGAAGGAAGAAAAGAGGTGGAAACAAAGGGGGTCAGACATAAAGTCTGGCGAGTGCGATAACTCTAACAACATAATTATTAAAGCAATATGATAAGATATAAGCTGGAGAATAAGGTAATGACTGTGTGAACCACATGGGTATGGCAAGGCAATCAAGAGAAACAGAGATAACGTTAATGGCGCTTCCTAATCAATATAGGATAATTACTATACTCTACCGTACTGTACCATACTGTACTAACACTAACTGCACCCCTGCTAGTCACTCTAGAAATTTGATCCCTCTTGGCTAAATAGAACGATGATAGCTTCGTGTACTACTAGATGTACCCACTATCCTCCATGTTTGACTGTATATCTCTAGTTGCTATCATAGGCACCCAGCGTGTACCTATCCCCACTAGATGTACTCCTTAAATAAGTAATAATGATAATTCAATGTACTCCTAGCTGACGTCATAGGTGCCGCCTGCTCCTATCTCCACTAGGTGTACCCCCTTAATAATTATTAATAATAGTGGTAGCTTCGTGTACTCCTAGCTAACTACATAAGTGCCGTCTGCTCCTATCTCTACTAGGTGTACCCACAACCATGCCCCATTTGATCAGTTCCCTAACTCGTAGATACCTGTGCTAGCCCCACAGTGGGGTGTATCACTCCCCACAGTGGCAACCCGATACCACCAATAATGCACGGCTTATACCTACACGATGCAACAACGTCTTACCTACCAGCCCGCACCCACGCACGTACGTGACCCCGTTGGACTTGCGATGCCACCGCTAACCCGTTTTGGCCTCTAACAATCAGACCCAGTAGGCGTGTCCCGCCCTCGACTTGGGTCGAGCTCACAAAGATACTCAATGGGCTACTGGACTGAAAAGGGCCCCCCATGCTTGACACAAGCTTTCCACCTAGGCTTGGTCCCCTCTAGTATATCCCACTTAACCCCCTTCATGTCCACTTACATGTTTTAAATTTGGTTAAGGGTTTCTATTAGTAATTCCACATGCCACCGAAGGCACACACTTAACCCCTATGTCCCACTTACATGTTTTACCTTGGTTAAGTGTTACTAATCGTATTTCCTCATGCCACCCAAGGCACCCACTAGATTCCACATGCCACCCAAGGCACTCACTTAACCCCCTCATGTCCCACTACATGTTTATCTGGTTAAGTGTTTCTTAATTCATTAAGACCGTAACCTCATAAAGACCTCTCACATTAGACTGGCATTTGTGGCAGCTGGATTTGCCGGGCGGGTCCAGGCAGTCTTACACCACAAACGAGCCTAACCTCGTGTCTTTACAACTGTTATGTATTTAATTATTGCCTAAGACCTCTCACATTAGACTGGCATTTGTAGCAGCTGGATTTGCCGGGCGGGTCCGGGCAGTCTTACACCACAAACGAGCCTAACCTCGTGTCTTAGACGATTAATTACACCTAATTAATCATTCCCCCAATTTGAATTACTTTCCCTATTCAAATTACCAATCAATTCCAAATTTAACGATGTCCATAATTGACTCAATTATTTCCATCCATTTATGGTATGTAAAATCATACCAATTTCATCACTAATTAATTTTATTCCTTAAAATTAATTACATGCCTTTTTAGGCCATTACATGCCAAATTCACAATATGTGTGTATCCATTATTATCCCCATCGTACCCCCATCATTCGTTCGCTTAACACGACATATACATATTAGACTAGCAAATAGTCTAATACTTAAAAAAAGGAGTAAATGTCACAAAGTCACATACACACAATAATAGATCTAATTTGCATCTAGCTTGCAATTAAGAATTACAACATACTTGCATAGTCTTTGTATTATCAAGGATCCAAAAATCATAGATCTAAAAGGGGTGAACTTGCATGTATGAACATAGTTTTACACCCAACTAGCCTAGGTAATTATCACAAACTTACATAAACTATGTATGTCGTCAACCTAAACATAAAGGTGTCATCTTGCATAACTATGGATCCAATAAAAGGTGTTAACCTGAGTAAACTATGGATCCACATAAAGGTGTAAACTTGCATAACTATGCATGCCATAGTTTCAACATAAAAATGTCAACTTGAATATGGATCTAAACTTTAAAGGTTTGAACTTGTATATATGTGAATCCAATTATCACTTAAACTTGCATATGAACATAATACCTATACGAACGAGCATATGCTCCACATCCATATTCGCATAAAAATTGATGTTATAAACCTAGGTGGTTGGATTATAAAAAGGGATTCATTGACCCAAGTTAACATCATGAATTACTAGCATATATTTTAGATCCAAACTTACATAACATCATATAACTCGCATACAACTTGCATGATCCTATTAACTTGCATAACATCATATGCACAACTTGCATAATCATATTAACTTGCATAACATCATATGTACAACTTGCACAATCATATTAACTTGCATAACATCATACATGAAACTTGCATAACATCATATATAAAACTTGCATAACATCACATAATATGAATCAAGTTAATATGCATGATTAAACATATGAATTAGATTCACAACCACAACTTATAATCCAACGTATATCACATCATAATTAATTTAGCAATTATTTTGTTAAAGTGATCGAACTCACTACTCAAAAGCAGTCTTGAGTTATGAATTCTGATTTCTGGAGTTGTATTAGCTCTCCTTTGAAGAAGATTCGTTGTTAGGGTTGAATAGAACTGATTTGATTTGCTGTTCTTCCTCTTTAATTTGTGGCGGCTACTCTAGGGTTCAAGACGACAGCATGACGGCCATAGTTTCAGTTTTAATTCTGATTTAGGGTTTGAGTCTATGGGTCTTTTTTTTAGAGTTTTGAATTAATTTAAGCTGTTGGATGATCTTAGGGTTAATTGAAACCACTCAGTCAAGATAGGGTGACAAGTCAGCCCTAATGACTCAGCAAGGAGTCAGAAAGGACTCAGCAATGAGTCACAACACAGATCGAACTGAACCAGAAAGCTGTGCAGGTTTTCTCTCGGCCTGGGCGCACTTGGGAAGTGCACCAATGTAAATTTGAACTAGCGCACTTCCCAAGTGCGCCAGTGCAACAATATTTTTTTTTCTGGTTTTCCGCCTAACTTCGATCGTCCATATCTCCTTCATCTGATATTTGTTTCCCGCAAACTCGGACTCTTTTTCAACCAGAATTCCGAGATGAACCCAATGGCGCAACCCCATTCCCTTAATTCTCACGTCTGAGATTAATTATTCTTTATTTTAGTTAATTCGATTATTCAAAAATCCGGGGTGTTACAAGATTTTTCAAAGTTGTCTAGTCCTTTAAAAAAGCTGACCAAGAAGCATGCAAAGTTTATTTAGACTCCTAAATGGGAAGAAGCTTTCTGAGAATTGAAGGAAAGGCTAACCACTGCCCCAATATTAACGATTATATATGACAACCAAGATCTAACCATCTATACTGATACTTCTGGAGAAGGAGTTGGTCCATTATTGATGCAAAGGGAAAAGGTAGGCTTATGCAAGTAGATAGTTGAAACCGCATGAGAAGAACTATGCCACTCATTACTTGGAATTGCTCGCTGCAGTATTTGCATTAGAGATTTGAAGGCATTATTTGCTGGGTGAGAAGTTTGAACTCTGTACTAATCGTAACTCACTGAAGTATCTTTTTACCCATAAGGATTTGACATGAGACAACAACGTTGGTTGGAGTTTTGGCGGTACACAATCTGGATATTCTCTACACTCCAAGAAAATCCAATGTTATATTAATTTGGTCAATTCAGACAGGGGTAACTTTAAATGAATAAACCCGTGGCCAAATGAACTTCGATTTGAACGAAATAAATTTCATTGGATCCCTAAGGAAGAGGTCTAGTAAAATGTCAAGGTTTCAAATTTATTGGATTTTTTTTATTTTAGGGATTTTAAATGCTTGAGTTTGCATCGATAATTATAAAGGACTTTTCACAAACGACCTCGGAATTTGACGAAACCTGTCCCAAGGGTCCGGAATATTTTATTATGCTAGGATTACATTATTTCGTCAAAAATGAAGATCGTATGAGGCTGTTTTTGGCTTGAACCTTATATTGTAAGTTTGGATTTAATAAAATAATATTAAATTTATACCATGCCTTCTAAAAAGATGCAGCGGAACCTAATTACGGTCAAACAAAGAATGAGTGGTCAAGTATATTTTCCGCCGCCACCCATCTTAACCAATGGCAGACAAACTCCACCCTTTTCACTCATTTTCTTACAATCCCTTGACTTATTCACCATACATTCTTCAGTAATCTTGTAATACTTGATGAGATCTACACAACAACCGAATATGATCATATTTGGGAAAGTGAGGGGACCAGAGTTAAGGCTCGAGGCCGCTGCAGTTGAGAAGGGATTACTTAGTGAAGGCTGAATCTGATCTGGCGTCACTTAGGGTAGAAATCGATGGGGTTGAGGCGTGTTTTCTGAGACTGGTGGATGGACTCCCGGTCATCAGTGCAAGCGACAGCAAGTCAGTGAATGTTTTGTGCGTGGAGCTGTTAAACGAAGACGAGATGGAGGAGCTTTAAATCGGCCTAAACGATGGTTTTAAATGTAATTAAATATTCTTGGTTAAGTTAATGCATACATTAAGGGATTTAATTACACAATTAAGAGTTAACCATTGAATTAAAAATCGTTTATGTACTTTACAACATGGAAATTAGGTGCTTATCTTAGGAGTGAAGAAGAAGCAGAGAACGAGATTTTTGTCGACCTGTTGATATCCTTAATCAAGCATTAAGAGTAATAATCAGTTCATTTTAATCCTTAATTAATCAGTTTAATTATTTAATAAAAAACCTAACTTAATAATTTTAATTCGTACAGTTCGAAATGGAGACAATGTGGTTCGGCCAGTAAAAGGATAGAACGAAGTAGCTACCATGTGAATAAGCAACGATACAGTGAACATTTGGAAAGATCAGGCATTTTATTGCTGGGAAAACAAAGTGTCGACCGTAAATTTCAAACAAATGTGATTAGTTTAATAATTATTTAATTAAGGAATTAACTTTAGTTAAACCATTAAAAGTTAAATATTAATAATAGGATCACATGTTATAGAATTGGACCAACCAAATACCGTTGGAATCGAATTAACCACACAACATCCTGGAACATATCTGGACGCAGTTGGAATCAACTGCAATCTTTAATTAAATTAAACACTCGTTTAATTTAATTTAATTAAAACCTACCGTTTAAACCACGGTAAAACTCACTCAATTCTTCACACTTATATTTTATATAATTTAGGTTTTTATAATTGTGTGCTATGGTTGCTAATTGTTGATTGTCTGTTATTTATATATTCATATGTTGATTTAATTTCTCAAATTAAACATTGTTTAATTTCAGTGAAACACCAAATCGTTATTTTAAAGATTGGATCCAAAGAAGGTAACTTACCTTGCTGGTTACATTTATAAAATAAACCTGTTTAATTGTTTGAATTATTTGAACTGATTGAATTGTTTTGTTAATTGGTTGATGTTAAATAGTTGTTATTTATTATTATAGAAATTATCAGTTAAATGGAATTGAATGATCTGATTTGAGATAACCGATTTGGATATAGGGTAGAATAGGTCGGTGGGATCCAACGGGATTCCTCAAATATATTAGACATTATTTATTTTCATATTATAAATATATGATCTGTCCTGATGGGGTGATTGATTTTGACTATTGATAGTTGACTGGAAGTTCAATCTTTGTATCTTTTAACCAATGGGCAATGTTGGTTGAGTAACCGGCAGTAAATGGCCTAAGAATAAATTATTTTGTTTATATTGATTTACCGACAAGTGAGTCGATAGAACTAAAGTTATAAAATTTATTCTATAACTGGAGAAAGATTTTGAATTATAAAATTTTGAATAAAAGTTGTAAAAAGGAAATAAATATTTATTGTTTATTATTTAAGTTTATAAATAATTATTAACTGATTTCATAACGTAAATTCTGATGTTAGTCAGATTTATAAGTATGAGAATAGAAAATTAACCTAATGATTAAATTTGGGTAATTGTTTTGTTAAGAAACAATTAAACGGAATTATTTAAATTAGTTATATTATTAATTAATTTAAAGTGAGAAATAATTGGAATCGATTAACGAGATAATCGTGTTTTGAGTTGACTAAATCGACAATTTTTAACTGGAATTGATTATTAAATTAGCGGGTTTGAATAAAATATTTTAATGAATATTGTTTAATTTTAATAAGTTTAAAAAGAAATTTACCAGTTATTTTAGTTAACAGAGAAATTAACCACATTTACATTAGTTAATGATTAAAGTAAATTATTATTCTGATCAATAATAATTTAGGAAAATTACATTTTAATTGAAATGCCTTTAAAAAGTACTCGAAGTTAAAATGAAATCTCATTGATTTGTGAAAGGAGTTTATGAGCAGGTTTTATTTTAAATTAAATGTTTGCTTAATATTTGAATTAAGTAAAAGGAGATTAAGATAAAAGGGTTTATAATAAACCAGGGTTATATAAATGAGGTTTAAGATGTTAGAGCATTAATTTTAAATTAACGTTACTTAAAAATGGGATTAAGTAAAATTGGGGAATTGAAATAAGATTTTCAAAGTGGGAAATGATTGAATGGATTAGAAAAAAAGGGAAATTGGTAAAAATGAATTTGGTGAAAGAAGTGAGTCATAGGGTTGTATAACCAAATCTGAATGATGAAATGAATTTGATTAAAGAGATAGAGGTTAAAAAGGTGATGTTTATAAGAAATTATTTAATTATTGAATTAAGAAATCATGAGGAAGAAATTTTCAAAAAGATAAGGTCTTATGAAACTATATTTTAAATAAAAAAGTTAAGTAGAATTTGTATTGATATTAGAATGAAATATCGGTTTTTGGATTTCAACTCGTATCTGTCTTAAGATAAGAACGTTATTGATCTAGGTCTGAGAGGTAAGTAAAATAGCCCAACTTGAACGACTTCAGAATTATCCAAGGATGATGTTAGTTGTAATGGTAAAAAGGTTAGCAAAAGTTTATTATTTAATTTGAGAAATAATAGTACAAATGTTTGGTGGAAATTTAGAGAATATATAATGGGGATTCCAAAGAGAAAAGAGAAATAAAAGGGGATTGCGTTAATAATAACGATATTTTCGAGTTAGAAAGGAAATGTAAAAGTTGAGTTTTGTTCAATAAGAATAAGCATTGGGTGCTATCAAGTAATGAATGAAAGAAATTTCGTAATGTTGTTTTACAATTAATAAGTTGAATTGATTTCCCAATAATAGATAATAATGTGGCCATTGTTTTGAAAGTGAAAATAAAAAACTGGACATGATATAGGATTTTCCTAAGTACTAAATTGAATTTGTTTAAAGAAAAATCTTAGTTAAATAAGATGCGAAAAACTATATTCATGATATTGAAATATTTAAGAGTTTTAAATTTACATTTGTTTTAATTAAAAGGCCAAGTAATGCTGAATACTAAACCGGTGAACTCATTGGATTTTCATGATTGAATCACTGTTTATTTTGATAATTAAATAACCGACTATCAAATATGTCCAATACGATTGTTAGTAAGGAAAGATCGGGATCAAATTTATATTCGAAAACCATTCTGACCAACAAATATGTGAAGATATCAGAAGATGATCGAGATGGTGCATTGAAGACCGTAGATCTTCATAAACGGAAGAACCGCTAATAATCTTCTGTCGGCAGTCAAGGATGTATTGTGGTTCTGTCATGGTTGGAATCTATGGATTGCAAGGACTGCTCGCTACTGATCCTTTGGGTGATTCCAATATGGGATGCAGTAGGAGAGTACCTTCGGTTCATCCTGTTCCTAGATGACTTGTATGGACGGATGTCTGACAGAGTATTTCCAAAGGGACCGCGTACGTTGATTTCATCAAAGTGCCATAGTTGGGTAGCACCCAAATAAAGTATTTTTGTGGACGTTAATTAGTGATATCTGGAGGATCTGATGATGCGGCATTCAAAGTGAATGGTGGCTAGAAGTTCCAAAAGGTAATTTAAACCTCAAGTCTCATCAACCGGGAAATGACAAAAATCGGGCAGGTAACATGGCTATGTGGGTCGCTCCTATTAGGTTGTCTAATCACCTATCTAGAGAAAATTCATTTCATTCTTTAATCTATTTCGATGTTGTCCCTTTCGGGAAACGGTGGTTTGAGCCAAACTGTTGGTGATATACATTCGTTATACTCAAGCGAAATGAGTGGTCGGTCATATGTAAACCAGATTGCAAGACGTTCTTGTTGAACCTAGTGTATTCCCCTCTAGAGATACACAATCGGCAAGTGGTTCCATACCTTGTCATAGTCGGAATCCAATCTCCATTAAGAGCCTGCGGTTTTGATTGTATACTACGTATGTGGAGCGTGAGATGCAAGCATTCCGCTAGATTGCAATTTACTTGTATTTAGACACTATTATAATATATAAATATATATATACAATTTTAAAATGTTTTAGGTTATCGTAAGGTAAAAACCGTCCGTATTTATGTGTGGATTTGGTCTTAGGATTATCCATCTCTTTTGAAAAGGTTTTGACTTTAAAAATCAAGATGTATGATACCCTTAAACTTAGTGTATTTTTCTCACTCTGGTTCACCAGACTGACCAGGTGTTTTGTAGTGCTCGGGTTAGACCGGGTTATACAGGTCCAGGTTGTCGGATGCTGTGAATTCCAGAAGACGTGCTGGAGGAGTTCAAACGTATGATATATATTATAGTTATGATTAAGCTGTATGTTGTATATGAGGACATGTTATTATAATTGTCCAGATGTGCGATGTACTCTAATGGTTGTAAGTATTTTTAAAGCTCTCAGTAAAGACTTATTCTATATTATATTTTGTTCCGTTGTGATGTGAGACTTTGATTATGTGTTGTTTCTTCTTCCTTCCTTCTATTCTAACTTTCTTTCTTTTTTTATCTCACCCTCTAATTTCTTTTTAATAACTATCTGGTGTTTTCGATACTTGAGTTTTGGCAAGTACTATGGGTTTATGTATTATTATCAAAATTCGGGCGTCAAATGCTTTTACTGGGTCGTTACAGTTGTATCAGTGCTATTGGTTTAGTAATAACCTTGGCCCTATGGTACAACTCGATAGAGATAGGGTTAGTAATACCCTAGATCGATATTGAATGTATATATATATATATATGAGAGCGTACTTGTAGATTTTATATACAAATGTTTTATATTGTGTTTTTGATCGGTTCAAGTGTTGAGAAGCATTGAATTGGCGATGGATACAGTATTGTTTTGAAAAGAGGGTAGATGAAATAATTTTGCCCAAGTAATATTTTTATATAGAAAAGAAATATTTTTTATCAAATTATCGAGATACTGGTTTGTGTGTTTGATTGATGTGAATGAAATTCAAATTGGATTAAAAATTTGAATTGCAACTTTACTTGGTTAAGTGTAATTAAATTAAGAATGCTATTAAAATTAAAATAAATAAATTTGGAATTTGGAAATTTAATGGATATTAATCGATTGATGTTCAAATAAGTGAACCAAAATAAAATATTAATATTGAATGTTAATACAATTGACTTGGTTGTGTATTGGTTGTTGATTGTGAATTGTTTGTTATTGGATGATAGTTTGTTTAAATTGAAATGATCAACAATTTAATGGATCTAAATGAATTATAAACTAAAGAATAATTTCCAGTATAATAAAATTGGAATGAAACTGCATACAAAATGAAATTTATGGTTTAGCCCTGTATTTGAAGATGAATTGATGCTATCTGTTTGATTTTGGAATGGATGTAGTTATACTTGTTAATTAGTGAAATATTACTTGAGAATTTCGTATATTTAGTACTTATATGTGAATTGAGTTAAGTACAGGTGCCAAATGGCTAGGCAGATTGATATTGGATGAGTAAATCGCATATACGTTGAGCAAGTATGCCCAATAGCACTTATGAAAGGTATGCCTATGCGAAAATATAAAATTTAGGGTTTTTGTTTTTGCTTTCTGACTGTGTGGGTCAATGTATATATACTATTTGCTTCTGCAATATCGCAGATGTCACTCCGTACAGGGGAGACTCTACCGAATTTTTCCGAGAATTTAATGTATTAGAAATTTTTTGATTTTTTTGATTTTTTTATTTACGGTAGTGAATTGGTTTTTGATTTAAACTAAATTGGATTTGAAAATTAATGTGATTTCTAGCATTTTTCTCACCTTAGTCATTTCGGTGACGAAATTCTATTAAAAGGGGAAAAATCTAACTCGTATTTTTAGTAGTTAAATATTTAATTTAATTTATTATTTTAAATATTATATTCGGAATATTAACAGATTTTAATATTGAATTCGCTATTAAAATGAAGTTTGAATGTTATATATATATATATATATAATTATAAATCGAGCTCGAAATGGCGTGACAGTTCATAGTATGGAGCTTTGAAATTCGACTGAATATACATGATCCGATATAAGTCGGATTTCTGTGAAACAAGAAACGTTGGAATCTTGTTAATTATAATTTTCTAATAGAAGAGAAAAATTCAGATTTCGTGTTATAAAATTGCTAGTTATGTCCAAATAAAATTTTAAAATAGTCTCTATGGAAATCGTTATTTAAATATTACGTTTATTAATTAAAATAATAGGGTTTTGATATAATTTGGATACCGCCTTGACTCAAAATTAATAATTTTGAGTTGTAAAATCCATATTGTTTATAGTTGAAGCTGTATGATAATTTTATTTGGATATTTACGATAATAATAATTTATTATGATTTAATTTGATTATTTTGGAATTTATATAATATTTATAAGGCTTAAAAGTAACCATTTTGCAAATGGTCTCCGTTTTCGATGAAATTGGTTTTATTGGAACCATAACATTAAATTATTTTATGGTATTAAATTGCATGGAAAACCGATGTCGTATGTGACCACGGCAGCCATAAAAGCCCAATCATTTTCTCTAATGTGTAATTAAATTAATTTAATTTAATAGAGAGATATTTGAGTGTAACTTGAGCAGATGATCGAATTAAGCCATGTGTGACGTCACCGCGAAATCCGGTAGGCTTTGCAACCATCCCTTCATCCTCCAGTACAACAGGTAAAACCCACCGCGGCTCCCAATGGTCCCCCAGCCCCTTGTTTTACGGCGACCCTCTCGAGTCTCGCAGCTACTGCCAAACCAACCCTCTAAACTGGGACATGTAGGGGTAAGAGTCTCCGGTTCGCCACCAAACCGCGAAGCGAGAACCCCCTATCATGCGTACCCGGCCTACTCAGGGCCAGCAACAAGGACTGGTATGAGAAATCTACTTAACACATTTCAAATATGGCTAATCACGGGACCACGCCACTTTCGTGGAACGGGTTTACTCCATCGGATTGCCAGTGCTTTTAAACAAATCATTCTTTTAAACATCGCAATGCTTTTTATAAAAATGAAGCCATTATAAGACTCAGTTCCTATCACACAATGCAACGCAAACCGGAGGATAGAGTTTTTACCTTATAATGGCCAAGATATGCTTGATACGAATAAAACAAAAGCATTTGATATTACTACTAGTGTTTATATGTTTCAAAAACAATTTCGAATCATAACTATCAATCATAGACGACATGAGTGTCCCATGCCACTATGTCGCCATATATAGGTATACAATCAAAACCGCACAGTCACGTATTTGGAAATTAGATTTCCGTCATGAACCAAGGCAAAAGATAGTCCTTACCAAATTCGAGACGCTCTAGCCCGTGTCTTAGGAATAGCCGCAACTGCCCCTTGGATTGTCAGGGCCGGTCCACCGATGTGGATTATTATGCCTGAACAATACGTTTCCCGCCCTATGGGGCGTCAACGAGCCAACGGATGGCTCCATCGGTCCCGGATCGACCGATATATCCGAGGCGCCTCGCTATTCATCATCCACATAAGTAAAATGTCAGGCCGTGTAAAAACACCGACACAACTCCTAGCTAGAAGCAAACACATGCCCTCCCTGAGGTCCTTCTCCCGTTTCTGGTTCATACCGGGGTGTGAGGCTCGCGAATTCACGTTATACACAAAGCTACGCCACACAGGCGGTGCTTTGATCATCACCACAAGACTTTGCTTTTCAACAGAAGCCCTGATCATTTGCCACTTAGGCATGCCACATTAGCAATTCATGCCATGCGACTGATGTCCATCGATATACAACCTCTGAGCTCGTGCGTTTCAGAGATGGGCATTAAGCAAAAGAATAAATTATCCGCCGCCAAACAGATTTATATTTAATAGAGATCAATCAACACATAATAAAATCCGATGTCGGACACGCAGTCCATTTACAAGTCCGTTCTGGGTTTGAACGAAACCGGAGGCACTATATACCTCGCAAACCCATCGACCACCACGTACGTCTGGACGATCACCACTCATTATACATATTTCGGGATGCCTCCCAATCCGGACCTCGGTTACCATCCAAACGAGGTGGAGATCTCCGGTCTTCGACCACCGTCTTCATCTTCGATTTCTTATCGTTGATTCAGTTATTCAGAATGGGATAAACCCGATCTTTCTGAGCAACTCGCGTATATAGTAAACAAGTGCAACACTAACATACACACGCATCGTTTCAATTCATTAGTCACTAACCGTCGATCAGTAAGAGAACGATTTCCCAATTATTAACCCCGAAGGTCGAAACCAACATCAGATCAATACCCAAGAAACCATTCGACTTCGCCAACCTTCAGTTAGTTTCTAAATTTCACATCCATATCGTTTATAATATTTTATAACGATTTATCGCTATTTTTATTTATTTTGAAATAGCCAGTTTATTCAAAACGACGCTTCGGGCCAAAACGCGGCCGTGGCGCTGTTTTTCTTCAGATTTGTTTTACACATATCTAAAAATCTAACCGTTGGATCTTCACAAAATTTACATCATTAGAAAGATCTTTTCAAAATGAATCCAACGGTTCCAGTTTTGGGAAAATCCGACGGTCGGATCTCCCAGTATAATCGTTTGAAGTTTCGATTTCAAAATACGAACTGCAGCGTCGTTATTTGATTAAATATAATTATATTTATATATATATAAATATAATCGATTCTGGCGCTGTTTTTCTTCAGATTTGAAGTAAACATTCCAGACAATCCAACCGTTGGATTTTTACAAAGTTGGTGCCGTTGGAAAGATATTTCCAAAGCGAACCCAACGGTTGCGGTTTTGGGAAAATCCGATGGTCGGATCTCCCGCACTAATCGTTTGAAATCACGGTTTCAAAATATGAACTGCAGCTTCGTTATTCGATATATTTTAATTCTATTTATATATATATCGATTCTTCGATTTCAAAGCTATATCTTTTCATACATTTGATAAAAATTATATTTTTATCTAACTGTTTTCTATTTCAACACTTCACTATTTTTAACAATTCATGTATATAGTAAAAATGTGATTTTTAATGTAAAACAATTTATTTCAAAACCAGATTATTTTATATAGTTCATATTAGTGATAAAAATGGGATTTTTATTATAAAACAATTTATTTCAAAATATGAATACCACTCAACACATGAATTTCAATCCAACGAATGAATGTCGATTCAACACATAAAGGTTTTCTATAGTTTATATATATAGATAAAAATGTGATTTTTATATTTAAAACACGAATACCATTCAACACATGAATTTCTAACCAACGAATGAATATCGATTCAACACATGAAGGTTTTCTATAGTTTGTATATATATATATATATATATAAAAAGGTGATTTTTATATTTAAAACACGAATACCATTCAACACATGAATTTCTATCCAACGAATGAATATCGATTCAACACATGAAGGTTTTCTATAGTTTATACATATAGATAAAAATGTGATTTTTATATTTAAAACACGAATACCATTCAACACATGAATTTCTATCCAACGAATGAATATCGATTCAACACATGAAGGTTTTCTATAGTTCGTATATATAGATAAAAAGGTGATCTTTATATTTAAAAACACGAATGCCATTCAACACATGAATTCTATTCAACGAATGAATTTTAATTCAACACATGAAGGTTTTCTATTCAACGAATAAATATAGTTTCAACAAATGAAAATAATTCTAACACATG